>CADDXX010000072.1:1860885-1892356 GCA_902810485.1 Alauda arvensis | reverse complement strand
TCTTGTAATTTTTAGCTTGATGGCATTTTGTATCAGACTTGACCAGTTGAAAAATATACTTCCACTGGTAATTTTGTGTACTTGCTAAGTAAATTGTGCTACATGGAGATAGATTTGTGTATTTGGTATTGCTCTTGCATGATTTAACTAYAGCTGTTACTTGTGTCACTCTGTTTCTGTCTCTTTGTGTGGAATCCCATGAGTTTTATTATTCCTGTTCTAAGTTTTCTTGTATTGGTTTAACCCCTGTTGACAGCTCAGCCCCACACAGTCACTCAGTCACTCCCCCACAGTGGGATGAAGAGAGAATCAGAAGGGTCAAAGCTGGAAAACTCATGGGTTGTGTAAAGAGAGGTTAATAGGTAAAGCAAAAACTGTGAATGTAAGAACAAAACAAGGAATTAATTCACCACTTTCCATGGGCAGGCAACTGTTCAGGCTTTTCTTGGAAAGCATGGTTCCATCATGCATAATGGTTACTTGGGAAGACAGATGCCATCACTCCAAACATGTCTTTCTTCCTTTTTCTTCTCCCATCTTTGTAGGCTAAGCATGACACCATGTGTTATGGGATATCCCTTTGGTCAGCTGTGGTCAGCTGTTCCGGTTGTRTCTCCTTCCAACTKCTTGTGCAACCCCAGYCCTGCCAMTGGCAGGGCACCATGGGGAGCTGAAAGATCTTTGACTTGTGTAAGCACTCCCCAGTGACAACCAAAACATCAGCGTGTTATCAGCGTTATTCTCATCTTAAATCCAAAGCACAGCACTGTACCAGCTACTYGGAAGGAAAACATCTCTATTTCAGCCAAAATCAGAACAATTATCTCTGATAGAAACAATCAGCACCATCATTTTAACATGCATAAAAAGATTGGGTTTGAGTCATRRGATTTGGATTCTGCTTTCAATCCTCCCACAGATTTTCTGTTTGATTCGGGCTAAATAATTTAATCTGGTTTAGTATTTAAAGATACATGTAAGTGAGCAAGTAATGTTAATTGTAATCATTCAGTGGCACTGCAGACATACTTTAATTGCAATGGGTTTGGCTTTTTACAAGTGTATGTAGTGATAGAACAAGGGGTAATGCTTTAAACTGAAAGAGGGTAGGTTTAGATTAGATATTAGGAAGAAATTCTATACTGTGAGGGTGATGAGGCACCAGAACAACCAGAACAGGTTGCCCAGAGAAGCTGCAGATGCCCCTTACATGGAAGTGTTCAAGCCCCAGGATGGGGSTCTGAGCAACCTGGTCTRGTGGAAKTTGGTTCCTGAAAARCATTCTACCTGTTCTAATTAGAGTCCTTTTTTCCCTTTCAGATARTGTTTAAAGTTTCATGGGGTTTTATTAACCTCCCAAATACCTAGCTATTTTTTGTAGTTACTATTATACCTCTGCACCGTTTGAAAATGATTGCTGGGGTGGTTATTCTCACAGGACTTCTGAGATGATAATCTATAAATTTGGGTAAAATATATCTGTGAGTAAAAAGGGTAGTATAAAGCCTACATGAAATTCAAGTCTTAAATAAACTTTATCTTTTCACTATCATTCACATTTCACTATCTTTTCACTGTCATTCACATTAGTAATCTTTATCCTGTGTATAAGAATGATGTACTTGTTGATTAGCATCAATTGAAAAGTTTTGAATAGATGAGTATATATTGTGTAGTTTTATTGATTCGTCCAAGATTTCACAAATATTCATTAGAAAGAAAGMAAGCAACTACAATGTATAAACAATTCTGAAATCATAATTATCTAATGGACCAGTAAAAATCTGTTGCCATAGAGAAATTTCTTCTTACAAAAATAGCAATATTTTATGGGGGAAGTGTTGGGTACTTTTGTGGTTGCTTACTTTGGGATGTCAGCTGGAAGTGTCTGTTAGTGAATCTGATTGTTCYAGGTGTGCTTTCCTTGTACTTTCTGTTATTATTATTCAACTTTCATTTATCTTGTGGAAGAAGTGCATGCTCAATATTTGCAGGACTCATGGAAATATGGAAATTGCAAAATTTTCAACTTTAGTTGAAATGAAATGTAAATATATATATATGTAATGGAAATAGGTTTGGGGTTAAAAAAAAAGTTTGTTAAAATGTGCACTGAGTCAGGATTGCACTGTTTATCAGGATTTTTTTTTTTAATTATTCTGATTTTTCCACTTAAATGAAAGAATTGAATTTGCCTTTGGCTTTGAATCAGTTTTTCTATTCACAGAAAGGTTCACTTGCATGTTATGTTACTCCATTAAAAACATTTYCCTGATACTGCCAGCCAGAATTAATAACTGCTAAGTCTAGCATTTTCAAAGAAATTTTTTTAAAAAGGAAAATAACAATTTTTTTTTACTTTTCTCATGCATCAGCATTTTCTGTTTAAAAAGAAGTAATTGGGGCAATTGTACAGTTAGTGTCAAAATTGATATTGGCTGAATAACTTTTCCAAATGCTTTTGGCCCTCRTAATGCTACTGTAGCATATCTGTAGCAGTTCATTCTAGTTCTCCTGGATTTMTATATTTTATTTGCTTGGGGAAAATCATCTTGTCTTTAGTGAAATATGTGTTTCCCCTTCAAAACTWTGTTATCTGATGAAATTAAAATAAAAGCTTTTTAAGAAGTCCATTATAGTATCTCTGAAAGACTTAAAAGTCAAACTGAGCTGTCCTCTGCAGGCAAGCAGATTAGCAAGGCTAATGGAGAGTGGATGGGTGTAGTACCCGTKTCTTTGCCAGAACCCTGMTGCTCYTGYTCCTTCCTCTCCATATGTTGCYCTGTTTTTATGGGCACTGCAGCGATGTTTGAGGCTGCAGCCGGCTGCAGGATGCTGTTGTCAGGAGTGCTGTCCATGCACTGAGCAGCAGTCTTCCTCTTGACAGCAGGGGAGGGGAGTGAAAGCAGGGAAAAATTGGGTGTTGTTCCCACCTTACAGATGGGGAATTTATCCACCACGAGTGCAGCATCTCTCCCAGTCATGGGGGCTGAGGATGAGCCAGCCAACAGCAAGAGCAAGCTCCCCATGCTCTCTGCAGTCAGAAGGCTGCACTCGTGAATGTAATGAACCAAGCTCTCTCTGCCTTATTTATTCAAATTTTCCAAATGTTTTATGGGTTTGTTTTTTTTTGTGAAGTCTCCAAGGTCTGGTAGGTCATACAATTAGGAATATTGCTGTGGCTCTAGGGATGGTTTTATTTGATCTGTAGCCAGTTTCTTTAGAAGGCTGTGATTTTTTTTGTGCCCAGCTCTACGTTTTGCAGACAGTGACCAACAGGGCATTAAACCCATCAAAGTGCTTGCACTTTGGAAATAATAATTATAAGGAAATACCAATAATTTCTTCACTAACAGTGTGAAACAGTGTTTTTTTTAATTTAGGTTGTATTGGTACATGCTTCCTGTAGAAATCACAAGTGTTTTAATCACCTTTTAGTGATTAAATTTGTCTCTTGAATGAACCTAAGGATAATAATAATTAATTTTCTCTCTGTGTAAGCTAGAGAGCTAGAGAATCAATTTTTGCTGACACACAGCTAAATATTTAGGGCTAATAAGAAAATCCAAATTTTAAAAATTGAAAAGCATACTTGTCCTGTTAGCTGATGCAGATTTCAATGTCCTTACAAGCCATTAGGAGCTGAATTTGTAAGAAGGGTGTATACAAATGCTGAAGATCTTTAGGGGTAGAAGAAAATGTATGGCTGGAGGTTAAGAGAGAGGCACAGGTGATTAACAGCTCTTAAGCTGGACTCCGCTGCTCTGTGTGTGTGTGTGTGTCTGTGTGTGTGTGTGTGTGTGTGCTCCAAGGTCAAAGCACATGTTGCCTTTCATATCTGTAACAGTTACAGTAGAGTGACTTTATCTTCCAATATTTCAATAAATTAGAGTGACTGCAGGCTTTTTACATGATGAATACAAGTGATAGGTACATCATAAATTTTCCCTTCTTTGAAGGAATTTTGAAGTAAGTTGTGTATCAAATGCTGTTCACTTTCTTCATGCCAAAAGCAGGTGACTGGGTGGTACTTCTCAGATGGCTTGAAAAGAAAACTTTTTCATGATTCTGATCTTCTAAGTTCATTTTTAAATGGCTCCTCATTTAATAAATTGTTATTTAAATCTTTTACCCTAGCTCCTTTTAATTAAATCTGAGTTTWAAAAACAGTGAAGTGTTAGTAGAAAATAAAGTTGTGGAGTTTTTTCCTCTAATGAAAAAGCAGTAGTACATTCAGGTATCTTTTCTTGCATCAATCCAAATTCTATAATGTGTCTATAATGCTGCTTGCTTTAGTTGGCATGGGTGTCCTCATGCAATCACTTGTATTTCATACAGCTAAGACACACTTGTCTGCTGAGTACTAATGGTTTAACTGAATCCTGTAACTGATGCAGCAACATTTAATCAATTTCTCCTTGTTTCAGGTGATCAGACTTTAAGAATTTGGGATGTGAAAACCCCAGGAGTCAAACTTGTGATACCAGCCCACCAGGCTGAGATCTTAAGCTGTGACTGGTGCAAATATGATGAGGTATAAAACCATTCATCCCACTGTTTTGCTAATTGAACCACCCTCATTAAATAGCAGGGGGGTTCACTGCAACATTGCTGCATCTTCTCTTTATGAAAATATGCCTACTTGCTTTGTTGCTCTCATTCACTATTACATCTCCAGAAGAGCTTTGTTATAACAGGTGGTCAGCCCAAGAAGATAAGAAATTTTGCTTACTCTTTTGTGTAATGGGCAGAGTAGTCAAGTGGAAAACCAGTTTGTGTTTCTCTGTGCTCTTTACTTTACATACTGGGGGTGTCACTTCATTTATGATTTATTAATCTGTATTTTTAATATTTACCTAACTTTTGTATCCAACATATGCATTGCTACAATTTAGTGATTAAATTGTTGTGATGTATTTTTTATTGCACCATTAGAACTTGCTGGTAACTGGTGCAGTTGACTGTAGCTTGAAAGGCTGGGATTTGAGGAACATCCGGCARCCAGTGTTCGTCTTGCTTGGTCACACCTATGCTATCAGAAGAGTAAAAGTAAGTCAAGTTTTATTTCCCATTGACCATCACTGAATTGTTACACAAATTTTTCTGGAAGCCAGTAAAAATATTTTATATTATGTAATAACTAGAAAAAAACCAACAGGATTTTAGACATTACAGTGGCTGTTCTTGAAAAATTTTACTTTAGCACTGTCAGACATTTTGATGTTTTGTTGATTGCTGGGATTTTGCAGTAAATGTTATTTTCAAAGACAGTATATTAACATGAAGAGTATTAGAGGGCTTGTGAGAGGGTTAAAAGGTTTAATTCAGCTAAATTATCTGGGAAATTTGAGATGCAGAAAACACTTCACCTTACTCRTTTTTAAATGATGCTGTTCTTTTATCTTTCCACACAAAGGGCCAATATTCACAGAAGACAAGATATAGAACACATTGTGAATATACACTTTGGTGTATACAAAGACAATAACAATGTGTTCAAAGAGATTTTGAAACTTTATGCATGAAAGAYTTCAGATAACTTTACTGTATCTTTGTGCAACTAGAACACCCACCAATAAGAATTTTCTCTTGATGCACAATGACATTTTTTTCATCTTATATGAAAATATGTATCCAAATATCTTTTTTAGGTAAACTCAAAAACTGTAACTATGTTTCAGTGTAAAATACTGAAACTAGCAAAGAATGTGAGAGTCAAATGCATCAATATCAAAGTCTCCTGAAAAAGGAGGTAATAACTAATACTTTTAAAGCTTCTCAGGAACAGGTATGTTTATTAACATTCTCTAGGAAGTCTGAACTGGCAGAAAAATGTTACCCTGGGTTGGTATTTTGCTTCCCATGGCCTTGGAGTGTTTCTAAATATTTAGAAGTTACTGTGCTTAGTTTGTAATTCATCAAAAAAGGGTGTGACTCAGGTAGTTATTCTGTATCACAAATCCTTTTAATAGTCAAGACAACCTGAGAAGCTCCTTATCCCAGCTCTCCTTATCCCAGCTACCCCTGCTTGCTCTCCCCACTGGTGATTGATGCTGAGTTGTTTTTTTTTTTTCTAATGTCATGCCTTCATGACTRTTCTCTAATCTTGCTCTGTGAAGTATTTTTCATAGGAAAAGATGCATCCATGTGCAAGGGAGACATGCTGAGACAACATGACTTCTATTCCATCTTACGAAGCTTTCTTTGCTTCTATTTCAAGACAGACAGGGTCCCTGAGGACATAAGATACAACAGTGTGGGCCAGCACTTCAGGATGGTGCAGCCTATCTACACTTGYGTGGTGTAACTTAGCAGTCACCCTGAATTTAGGGAGAGACCTGGATACTGCCTCTATAGAGGCAGCTCTCCCTGCTGATATCCCTTCCCCTGTGTTGTGCCAACACCAGCGACTGTAAAGCTGCAGCTGATGGCTCTGACTGAAAGCCCTGTCCCTGAAAGTGACTCGGTTCTGTCTGCATCATTAAGCTGTTTCAGTTTGTTGCTCAACCACGCAATTGGAAGCCCTGACACAAAGGAGGAGGACAGGAGCACACAGTTTGAAGTAGAAAAGAAAGTGGAAACCACAAGTCTTGGCAGCAGTATGCTCTGAAATTAGCTTGAACCAAATCACACTCTTCAGTTGCCTGTCTTTTGTATTCTGTTCACTTGTTCAGGGGTTGTGTTGGCTGTCAGATGTGAGGCTGGCAAGGTATTCTACCCAACACAATACTGTTAGGATTCCTGCAGATTTCTTGTGGTCTTCCAGTGCAGTACAGGGCATTACCAGCACACTGAGGTCATCTGGAGTCCTTTTTTGGGAGATTTTGATGTTGGTGCATTTGATCCTCATCTTTGTAGCTGGTGTCAATATCTTACACTGAAACATGRTTATAGTTTTCAGGTTTACCTGAAAAGGTATTTGGATGTGTTGGAGTCAGGATGGATGATGTGGTGGTATCTTCTGCCTGCATACAGCTGTTCAGATGATAAAATTGTAGTATCTTCCAGTTAAATGGAGCCGAATTTTCTCTTGTAGCAGAAAGACATTATGCAATTTTTTTCAACTTACATGTGTAGCACTCTGATAAGTATTTTGGTAAAGTTTGCTTAGGTAAGTTTCTAGGATACTTAAGGTTAATGACAAAGCTTTGACAGGATGGTTTTGCTTTATCTTAAACTATGTGGACATGCAAAGGGGGCTTATGGAAAGTGTACCATTGTTATTTGTTACCCATCAGACTTCTTCCCCTCTAGTAATAATTTTCCTGGGTGAAGAACCCATTTTGTTTTGGGGGTTTTTTTGCCCTTCATAAAAAACTGCAGGAAGTCTGCAGAGGTTCAAGTTCCAGCATGCACATCAATTCTGCTACAGTAAAGAGAACTCTGTCAGCAAAGTTCAGCAGCCATCAACATAACACTCCCTTCTTGTCATCTTGTGGCAATAGCCCAGACTTAACTTAAGGTGTGGGGAACCTGTGTTTCAGACTTATGTCAGTGGCTTGTTGTATTTCTTGATGAGAAATACAGATCTTAAAATAGYTGGAAACTGAAGGTTGCCAAAAAACTAGAGCTGAGATGAACAATTTTTGCATAACTGCATCCTTCTTTTGCTGCAGTTCTTAGACCAGACTGTAAGAGTCCATGGAAGAGTGTATCCTGTAAAATGCGCTGTAGGAGAGGGGAAAATCATGATGTTGTATTGCCTTCAGTTTTCCACTTCTCTCCAATATTTCCATTTGAATAAATAATTTCAAAATTGTAGGATATAGAATTGRTGGCAGTAAATCTCATATTCATTGCAGTATGGCAGAGATTTTGTCTCCCTGAAAATAATGGTCACATAGCTGGTTTGAAACTTGATTTATATAACRAGATGAAACAGCCTATTAGCCAAAAGCAGAATTTAATGGCTGCTTATATAACTGTTACAGAACTTCTTAACTTTTCAGCAGAGTTATTTGGTACTRCTGTAATGAAATCTAAGCAAACCAGGATCCCACAGAGCATTCCTTGTGATTATTAATACTATGATTACTTGTAATTAGAAGCATGGGGGAGAAGTATATTGGTGTAGTCTGTTTTGTTGCAGCATGATGTGGTACCAACCAAGACCATTTAAAAAGTTAAACTTGWATAACTTCCTGCTTACAGTAAGTCTGTATATGTTCACAATGTTTTAACTTCAAAAGTTGTTTTGTTTTCTTGCAGTTTTCACCATTCCATGCAACCATATTGGCCTCTTGCTCCTATGATTTTACTGTAAGGTACAGTATTTTCTCTAACTGGATACAAATAGAAAGATGATGTATTTTAATATGGCTTGCAATAGAAAACAGAGTGTTTATACAGAGKGGATATACTGAAGTGCAGTTAATGTTGCTGTCAGATGCTTCAAAACCCATGTTGAAAATCCATGGGTTTGTCATTAAAGGTCAGCTCAGTCACTCTGCTGGGTAGTGTCTGCTCTGTCTGAGGCTTACTGCAATCCTTTTCACATCACTCTACTGAATGTAGTTGCATCCAGCTATGATAATATCTGATAGGAAGGTAATACCCTCTTAAATTAATTTAGTTAGGTGAATTCATATGTTTCTGTGACACATTTTTATTTACGGTTTTTACGAATGAAGTTTTTGTCCTGCCAGGATCTGAGTAAGCTTTAGCAGTGTTTCAGTGTGTATGCTGAAGCTCCTTAGCTCTTCTGCAAGTTCCCCTGGCTGCTCAGTGTATCTGATACAGCTGAGGATCTCATAGTACAGTTGTTTTAAAGTTTGATTTGATACTGGGATTTCTCTATGATACACAGTAATAAGTCAGTACACTRTGAAGTATTCCTGAATACCTCAAACACAATCTTTGATCTACATTTTAATTTTCCAACATAGACTGAACGTAGTGGGCAGTACGTTAAGAAATGGGAGAAGCCCTCTTGCCTCCATAAAGGACTGCAAAGTTATCCCACTCGTCCAAATCATCTCAAGTAATGTCGCTTCTGGTTGTGTCCTCRTTGGTCTGACACCAGACCAAGAGAGGTTCTGTTGCCAAAGGGTTCTGTTGCTAATTCTCAGTGCCTGTATGTATTGCTACATCATAAATCTATTCAGTCTTCTGCCATAACATCATATTAAGTTGCATCATGAGGTTAACCCATTAAGCACTGAAGTGACTGATTGGGTTGTCATGCTCTGCCCCTTTTTGACACCCAGTATATATCCTTCAGGTTGGCACTACTGTGCTTCATGCAGCACTGAAATCTAGTGCAGTGTCAGTGCTGGTATTTCTGTGTGTGGAAATGGTCAGCAAAGATGGAGAAAGCTACTGTCTCACAAAGCATTGTGTCTATRAATGCAGAGCTTGGGGACCTCTTCACCAAATTCGCTGTAGGCATTATTTTTCTGTTCAGATATTTACTTTCCATGACAAGGGAGACACAGCAGAATTGAAGAGATAAAATAAATATTTTTTTAACAGTTTTCTAAAACTGTTGGATATGGTATGAGTGAACAAACAACAGAGAAGGCCAGGTGAAAGTCTTTGGAAAAGGTGTCACAAGCAAAATATTCTGTATAATGGGGGAAAATGGTTGCCATACATCTCTTYTAAAGAATATGTTGTACCTCTACTACATACTGTCATTTTACTGGATGCACCATACACTCCACATGTACATACATGCACATGTCTTGTCATATGTGCTYATGCATGTACACCACACACATGTGATGTGTGAATGTGAATATATGCACACATACACATACATCTCAATTTAAGAGTAAAAATCTTTGATAAATACATAAAAGGTGGAAAATAAGTGGGGATTCTTGTACATAGCATTAATTATGGATCTTATTGAATCTGCTCAAGGCTTGTGACTTTTCAGCCCCATTTGTGGGGGAGGGGCTGAATTTTGATTCATAGAACAGCATGTTGTGGCTGTTCCTTAAAAGCAGATTCACTGTAGTGTTATTTTAATAGCAGTTAGTTATGGTATTACTTACTTCTACTCTTTGGGGTGTCTGTTTGAAGCTCAGATTATTTGCAAGCATTAGTTTATAGCAGCTAACAGAATAAAGGAGCAATCCTTTACTGTTGGAGCTCTGTAATCTTAAATGTTACTGGAGCTTTACAGTTTACCTAACAGCTGCAAATCTTAGTTCAGATTAYCAAACTGCCATGTAAGAGGCAGGGGCTTTGTTTCTTTCAGGTTTTACAGTTAGTTTGGCACATAATCACAAGTGGATATCTAAAAGAAAAAACAGTAGGTTGAAAACAAAGTTAATGRTGCTTAGCTTCCTCCTTTGCAAATAGTGTAATGATTGAATGTGAGAAGTGTAGTCAAGCTACTGAAAAGAAACCTAGTTCACGTGCCAACTTAATACTGGGAGCTGAGAAAAAGAAGATGTTAATTTGAACTTGAGTTTTTTCATACCTTGGCATCATGATTTCTAAACCCTGTCCAGTAAATGCTTCATTCAGGCAAATTTTTTCTATACCATTTCCTTACTCTTTGGAAGAGCTCAGAAGAAATGYAGGCTAATTAAAGAGCAGATTGAGCACAAATGAATCATTAAAGTGCCAGGAAATACACAAAGTACTGTAACATTTCCAGAAATRCTTAAGGTGTGCCTGCATATTCTTAAATGTTATCTCTGTCAAAATTCAGTTTGGAAGAACATCAGTGTCATCTTTTACTGGAATGGAATCACCATTTTGTATTTTTGGACTCTTCAGTATAAAAAAAAATCTTGGTGCATTAGTCACAGACAGTGCTCACTAAAATCTAAATAGAAGATCTGATAAATTATGGAGCTTCATTAAACTGGTATCAGGCCAGATCTTGAATCATTTTCACAAAAAATTATCCCTAAGGCAAAAAGGCAATTTTTGCTAAAAGTTGTATTGTATTGGACATCATCTCTGCAACACACTGTAAGGTAAACCACYATCTCCATCTCTCCATTACTGTGTACAAGTTCAGTAACTTTGATCACAAAGAAATATTACAGAATAAGGCTGATCATAAAATAAACTGAGTTTCACTTCAGTTGGGTATCCKTATTATCCTTGTGTTCTTTTTGTTTTTTTCTTCAAGGTGAAAAGGTGGCTGTTTCCTCATTTGTTCTCTTTTTTTTTTCTTATTTTCCTCAAATGGAAAATGTCCTTCTATACCCGAATTGCTTCATAATGTTGATACTTCACTGGAACTGTAATGAAATAATCTCTTCAGAATATTAGTGTGGAAATAGTTAGATGTTCCCASTTAATGCCTGAAGTAACATCATTGCCTTGATTGGCCTGTATCCAAAAGTAGCTCGACACTAAGCTCTCCTCTGACAGAAGTTTTTCTAGTTTGCAGCCAGAACTTTTACAAGTCAGCACAGGAATTAGAGAATAGGAGCARGGGGATGAATTGTGTGATACACATGTAGCACTGATAAACTAGCACTGAGTTCTGTGTTGCTCTTGAAAAGTTCTTGGCTTTATATATCCACATGCTGCTGTCACTTTTGCCTGCTGTGGTTGTGTGTGGAAGCTAGCATTAGTTACTGAGTGGGCTTTTATGGAAAGCAGCCTCTAAACAGCTGATTCCCACCCACCTAAAAATATGTTGTATGAAAACATCTCGTAATCTAAGAGCTTTAGTAAAGCTTCCATGAATAAATGTTTATCGTAAATATTTTTTTCTTACCCAGAAGGACKTAGACTTGATGAGTTGTTCTTTGTGCTTCCATCTGTGCATTTTCATCGAATCATTTCSTGGAMTAACTCTTGAACCTATTGAAAACTWAACTAKATTTGACAGGAAACTTGTAGTCTAAATTTACTAAGCTTTTACAAATTTAATGGAAACTCATGAGCATGCAAGAGAAAGAAACCCCAAGTAGTACCTTAAGGAAGATAAGAGATGTAGTGTGAATTCAGCAYCACAAGTAAGTAATCTTCTTACTGATCTGCTGGCTCCTCATCATGCAGCAAMAGGCTGCCACAACACATGAATTGTACAGACACTGGAACCTGGAATGACACCTGCTACCTCTTTTTTCCCAGCCAGCATGGAAGGTGCAGGGGCACTTTGTAAGGGTAGAGTGGAGGTGAGGACAAGGTAGGTGATATGCAGGACAAACTGTATTTGGGTTGGTAAAAGTGATTTGGTCAGGGAGCACAGATCTTTGTGACACTGTTGTGGGTGGTACAAGGTACAAAATCCATAGCATGACAAGCTATTTCTCTTCTCATGTCTTGTTCAGAATAAGCAGTCAACTTGCATTTCATGTGCAGCTTATGAATTGCATGCCAGGTACATGTAAAACAAATAAACTGTAGAGAAATGAGGGAGAAGTTACACTTCTAACAATCCCAGCGTTAAAGATTGAAGAAAATGCACTCGTGTAGGTTTTGGGGTTTGTGATCAGTGCAGATGTGACTGAARTTGTGGCTTCATACATAATACGGGTAAAAATAGCAGTTCTGAGTGACACATCTGAGACTGTACAAATGTGTAAGGGAGCCTAAAAGCCTATGTGGTTGTCTGGCCCATTTTTTAAGTTCATGCTGCTAACTCTGTAGATACCCTTACAACTGTAGTAATGCAGGCACACCTACTTGTGCTATGAATGCATCTTAATTTGGCTGTACAGCTATCCTGCTGTGGTAAACAATGTCGTAAAAAATTTCATTGCCTGCTCAGAGTGCAGAATGTGATGGAAATTGACTCTGAGGAAAATATTGTAACCGTGGTGGTTTTGAAAGCTGTGTTTAGAGTGTTTCTCACTTTGGATTGCAAAGTTGTTATGAGAACCATCATTAATTTGTCATCTAGTAGTTATTTATATATTAAAAAACGGTGTCAAAGCTTCCAGCCAGCCTGTTGAACTTGAACTAGGTTGCGGTACTCATAAACTCTAAACTGCTTCTGACTTTTTACATGACTTCATATAACAAACACTGTATTGTCCTTCTATTTTTAGAATCGATCAAAAGGTCTTTTTTAGGTTTTTAGTCATGTAGATCTAAAGTTTTTCTTTTTTTAATCGTAGTTTTCAGTTATGAGTATCTGTCTTTCAAGAATTAGTAAAGAGCTAATGTGGTAAGGAAAGCAAATACTATTACTTAGAAACAACAAGATTTGTTTCCTTACCTTCTTATGAACAAATGTGGGAGGATGAAAATGCTGAGATAGTCTTTTGCTCCTCTCTCCTGCAAAATAAATTGTTTATTTTAGATCTCAGGTGCTAGGAAAAAATTAAGAGGGTTGTTGCTATGGCATAGCCATTGYGCTGATACCACTCTCCTTGTTTATGAAGGAAATAACATCTACATATTAAACAAACTGACCCTGCTGGCTCCAGTGTTTGCTATTTTACCTGAATTGGTTTGAACTTRCAGTGCTTCCACTGTAGTTGGTCTGATAATGAGCTGTTCTTGTTAAGTATTGTCACTTTTCCCAATAAAGGCAAGCAAAGAGACCTCTGTGATTGTTACAGAAGTAGTAAAGCATATAATTGACCCCTGTGTGAAAATCTGGGCTGTAGAAAATTCAATTACAGCTGACAGCCCACAAAATGTGCTGTGCTGTGCAGCCTGTGGACTTTTCTCAGCGGTATATGCMACACAAGAAAGAGAAACAAATCTTTGTTCTGTGCCATTTTGTCAGTGTGTTATGATCTGAAAGTTCTGGCTTTGAATCCTTTTTTTCATGACTGAGGTGTCTTTTACCTGTATTTTAATCCCATCTATGCTTACATCTCTCATGCTTGCTGTTAATTGCATTGATGGACACTGCATATATTGAGACAGTAGCTGGGAGAAGTAGAGGACCTCAGAATTGTGACTTTTTAAGTATTTTTTATCAACCAAGGCTTGAAAGAAAAATTTTTTTTAAAAATATGAACCGGTGGAATTAACAGTGTAATGCAGCTGATCTGTGTAGTACAAATTTGTTACTAAATTATAATATTAAATTCTGTTTTACAAGAACACAGTCTCAAATTTGAGAATGTMCATGACTGAGATCTCTAAATGAGTGTGCAATTTTTATTTAAATAAAGAYCCCATAGTTAATGATGCCAAAAACTGAGAAAAATCATAAATTTTGCTAGTATCTTTCAGTGATAAGATTTCCTAGCCATCAAGAAATATAAGAAGAGTATTCAAGCCTACATATTTTCTTCTCTCTTAATAGTGTCCCAACGACTGTTCCTTGGTGCCAACTTTGATCTCAGTTTCTGCAACAGGACACAAAGATGGCTTTGCCCAGTGGGGTTTAATTTATGCAAATCAGCAGATGGCTTTGCAGGAGTATGATCTGTTATGTTTCCTAAGTGGATGAGTTTGCTTTTTTAAATACCCTGGCAGCAACAGATTTGTCAATATCTTGCATTATATTTTTGAAATGGCCTTTCAATTACATTAATTGTGGTTTGTTTGATTTTTTTTCTCTCTCTCTCCCTCCTTTATTCCCTCCATAGATTCTGGGACTTTTCCAAGCCTAACGCTTTACTGGAAACAGTTGAGCATCATACTGAATTTACATGTGGTCTTGATTTAAGTCTTCACAACCGTGGTCAGGTAAGAGCTGGGATGCATTTGCTTTTCACTTGCCTGTTACAGGCAGTGTGGTCATGGCTGGGTTGCAGAACTCAGATCCTGAATAAGTCACCAGATTGCAGTAAGCTTCTGGAAGTGAGTCTGGCTGAATGCTTATCAAATAAACCTCATTTCAGGTCCATTTTTATTTGTGAAGCAGTTCCTTGCATTGGGTAGGAGAGGAGGGCAGGACAGACAAGATTGCAAAATCAGATAGCTGAAAGCCACTGGGAGCTCTGGGAAAATGAAGTAYTTTGTTTCAGAAGGAAGAATAGTAGAGAAGAGTCTAGAATGCTAAGCTGTGGTACAGAGCTTTCTTCCATCTACTTAAATAGTCAAGTTAAATGTTGGTTGTGTCACACATGTTGCCTAGGCCTGGTTTGGCATACTGCTTAGAGGACTAGGAAAGGCTTAATCTGTGGCTGAAATTCAAATGCCCTCAGCTATTAATATGAATAAGTAGAACCTATTTTATCAGTAACCCTTATTTATGTACTGATTCTGTAAGGATTCCCATCTCCTTCTGTTCCTAAAGTTGTTCCTATTTTGTAAACAGAGGATTCTTTTTTTTATAGTAGGAGATGTTTTTTTAGACAAGAAACTCTAAAAAACTGAAGTTAATTTTTTATGTTAAAATCAGAAAGCCTTTAGTTTCACCCAGAAATTACTGTAAGCATATTACCTGTTCCTAATGCATTATTTATGCCAGAGATAYWATTTGCATTGAGGTTCTTCTCAAATTCACAGTAAAATGATTTTTTTACCCCAGATAAAAATTGCAAGATCTGCATTCACATTCTGTTTGGACAAAGCAAATTTAAACCATTGTAATTTCTGCTGGTAGAAGGACGTGGGAGAAAGGTGTAAGTTTGGCAAAATGCTTAGCTTATTGCACATGAAACCATTCTAGCTAATTGATAGCTTTGATGAGTTTTCTGCCTGGTTGGTTGTTCCATAAATTCTGTTGCTTCAGTGGTGCTGCAGTAACTGCACACAGGGCCATGCTGTGAGCCACATGGGGGAATTCGTAAGGCTGAAAAAAGCTTTCAAGGTTCAGGTTATTTTTCATCAGCAAGGCAGGAATACTTCAAGGCCAGTTGCTGGGGATAGGAACTTCATCCCAAGTGCCTGCACAGATGTGATTTGGCTGCACTGGGTCCAGAGGGAGCAGCGAGCATAGCGCAATGCATTTAGGGCTTCACAGTCCCACAGCAGTGCGTGTGTGCGCTGAGCCCAGGGCACTTTTCCATGAAGATGGTGTGGGTTTGCATTTGATCTGAATGAAGAGAGATTTTTTTCTTTCCTTTTGTATTGAGGATRTGATTACTTTGACTATAAGCCCATTGCTTCATGGTGGATAATGAACTGAAAGAAAAGTGCACATGCACTTTTATGTTGAAAAAAGGAAAATGATGGTGTGCATACCCATCAACACTAGGGCATTTGTGCATTCAGGTATCTTTTTTTCCAYGCAGAAATTCTGCAAGTCTGATGTTGGACTTAGTGCACAGAATCTATAAATCTGGGGTACATAGCCGTATTTACTGAGTGCCAATGTGCGTTCCAGACAGAAGTTTGGCATGTGCAACAGCTTTGATATTCCTCTGTTTTTTTCCATTGAGTTGATTTAATGTATTGTGAGAGTTGGATATCACAGAAATGCAAATTGTGAATGTTTTTTGTTTTTAAAGAAGGTTAAAGWTCTGTTACAAAATTAAACTCTCACTAAGTTAGAGTGAACACAAGGGAAACATAACTGCCGTTTTTTAAAGAAAACCCATGAGACATCACCCTGACTATAYTTTGTTCAGCTCTGAGTAGGACATGGACCTGTTGGAATGAGTCTAGAGAAAGGCCATGAAGATGATCAGAGGGCTGAAGCATCTCTTCTACAAAAACAGGCTGAGAGAGTTGGAGTTGTTGAGGCTGGAAAAGACAAGGCTCCAGGGAGACCTTGTAGCAGCTTCCAGTACATAAAGGGATCATCCGAGTTAGCTGGGGACAACTATGTAGTGATAGGACAAGGGGTAATGCCTTCAAACTGAGAGATGATTGGTAGGTGTAAGGAAGAAATTCTTTACTGTGAGGAAGATGAGACACCTGGAACAGGTTACCCAGAGTTGTGGATGGAAGTGTTCAAGGCCAGATCACGTGGTCTAGTGAAAGGTGTCCTTGTGCATGTCACTGGGGAGTTTGAAGGAGATGATCTTTTAGGTCTCTTCCAGCCCAAACCATTCCATGATTCTATGAACATCTGCTGAGTAGTTCCTTCCAGTATGAGCCCTTGGAGTCATTCCCTGGCTTTTGCATCCATCCAACAAAGATTATTTGCTTTGATTTTGTGCTGCTGTTCCCAACATGTAGGTTGTCTTTATGTCTGTTCTTTATCAATCTGATGATGAGCTCCGTTATTTGTTTTCTTCATTTATTTGCATGATTTGTGATTTTCACTGTGTGCTTTATAAGGAGTTACGATTTCAGATTTGAACTGCTTCTCTCCTCCAGGGAGAAAGAGARGAAGGATCCAGGGAGAATGCAGAGTATTTTATTTATAATGGACAAGCTATTCATTTATACTCAAATTAAGTACCATTCTGGTCATTAACCTTTGCTTTCATTCTTAATGATACCTTTTGTTGTCCAGGCAGATTATGTTTTCTTTGGCTTCACACAATGAACTTCAGCATTTTTGAAGTACTTTTTRCATGTCAAGAAACAATTATCTGCACTATTGAAAGTGTTCAGAATAGATACTGTGATTAAATAGCTACTAATCTAGGAATTACAAGACATTCCTGTGGGACTGATTGAGCTTTGAACAGAGCACCCAGGGAGAGAGTAGGTGCTTGCAGRCAAGCTGGTTCTTGTGCTAAGGGAGGGAGCATGTGGAAAAAAGTCTAGTCCTAAGGAATGTGATGAGACCCACTAGTATTAGCTAGATGAAACAGTAAACTCCTTTGTGCTGAATTAAATGTTCTGGTATCTATTTTGGATCATCTGCCTCTATGTAAAGTCGATGTTTTTTGATAGCTTTGAATTTTAAAAATCAGATGTTTGATTTGAGGGGTTTTTTTCCCACCATAATGTCAGATTGATAGAGATTTGAGACAGCAAACAGACTTTCGGGTGCATAGAAAAAAGTGCATTTTGCAATGCAAAGCATTAACAGAAATGATCCTCATGATATTCAGGGTATTTCTCTATTAAACTCCAAGTGCTGATGTGAGTGTTTGCCAGGCATGTTTTCCGGGAGAAAATACTCCCAGCTCCAGCTTTCAGTCAAAGTAGCCTAGACACACATGAGAAGAGTGAGATGACCCTGAGCACCAAAAATCTTTTGAATTTGTGATGGTGTGTAGTATTAAGAACCGAGCAGATCTGTTTACCCTGTGAGGAAGAGTATGCAGTTTTTAAAACCAGACGGTCCTTTCCAAAGGTTAAGGAAAACAGCTAAAGTTTGCTTTCTTGTATTCACACTAGATAGACATAGGATCTATGTAAGGATTAAAAAATGGTAATCAGGTATGAGCTATTCCTTACTTGGGGCTGGTAGTGCTAGACCCTGCAGTGGAGTTGGGCTCTGTAGCTCACTGGATTTCTTACTTCTCTCCTGATGCTTCCTTTCCCTGTATGTGATCTGTGAATGTTCTGATGAATAAAAATATCCCACTCCTTTAAGCCATCTCTTCCTGGGATTTTGTTGTGTTTACATTCATGTTTACATGTTGTAGGTAACTTCCTTTGGTGTTACTTCTCCAGCTTTATTTAAAAGCAGCCTTTTCCTTCTGTTGTTGGTTAAATGCCATATGAGAGTCATTAATTCATTTTAAATATCTTCAGGCAATCCACAGATTGGATAATAACACAGATAAAAGTACAGATCCTGCACACATTTCCTTCTTGTCTTGATTCTGAAATTATTTCTATAATTATATAAAGAATAGAAAATACGCATGTATCATGAATTTCTTTAAATCATGGATAAAAAGATACCCAGCCCTTTCTGTTGCAGTTCTAAAACAATTTTACCTAACACAAATGTAAAAAAACTTGACACTCTGAATTTTGTCTGAAAATCTTCAGCTACATCTCACATCTGTTCTGAACTCTGTAAAGTGGCCAGTGGAAAGTATAAATTACTGATTTCCATTGRGTCTCTGCTGCTGAGAACAGGATTAAGTATCTAATGGGAACAGGAGAGGAATCTTTCCATTTCCTTATACTTCTGTGCTATGAACAATAACATTCCTAAACTGCAAGGATATGTAATTTTCAGTGGAGTGATGGTAAGTGGTGTAGTGGCTTAGAGCACTTGCTATGTGAAAAGCACTTTAGACATCTGTGACATGTCAGATCACAACAGGACTCCACAATGTACAGTGCTGAGGTGTTCCCTTTGAAATGAAAAATGTTCAGCTCCAAATTAGAATGAACCAAGTGCCAGTTTTTTAGTTCAAAATCATCTGTTATCTGAATGCATGCAAAAGTCTAGGTTTTAGGATAACTTGTGTACAACACAGATAGTGCTTCTTCTTTGATCGTGTGTGTTTGGATCATAATTGCACCAAAAAAGGGAAGCTGTCTGTAAATAGCTATTTTTGTTAACAAGTTTGGAAGGAAACTTGCTTTCTCTAACCTTCTGGCTGCACCTCCTTTTTTTTCCCACTTCTCATCATCTCACCTGCTGAGGTCAGGGTGAGTGAGCAGCAGCTTGGTACTCAGTTGCTGGTGGGGATTAAACCTTGAAACACACAACACCCCGTATTATGGAGACAGTGTGGTACCAGTGTGGCTCTTGTGCTCTSTGTTACACTGGCCTTGTGATTTGGCCTTCCTGAACTTCCACTCTCTTCTTCCTGAAGCTGTGGGGTGTCACCAGCATGTTCTGCCAMACCACAGTCTGCTCCTTCCTTGCACCTGGCCAGTGGTAGTTAGAGCTGAGAAGAGGTGCCTGCATTGGTCTGTTGATCCTATCCTATCCTGAAACTGATGGTATCCTGCACCACTAAAATTTTAAAGCTGTCATTTGTTACTAGCTGGAGGGAGGCCATGGCCAGATTATATACACTTGACCTGCATGCCCTGAAGGTAACTTAAAATCTAGTTCTAAATTCATCCAGCTGGATGGGGAAATTTTTGATCATTGTCAAGTTTTGGTGTGCAGGTTTGTTTGCTCCTTGTTTTCTTTGTGCAGCTTTTGCAGTGTGCTGCTTYAGCCAACACAGGAAGCAGAAGAGACAGGAGGGGCTGCAGAAGTTGGCTTAACCAGTATAGCCAAATATAAATGCAGATGATATCTTTAGTAAGGCTGTTTGGCTGTGTATTTTGCTGTTCATTTAAATTAATTGTGGATGCTGAAGAGGCCCAGAAATGTTGATTGTTCCATATAAAACTGGAGTTACATCTTGTGGAAATGCACAGAAAAACAGACATTCTCTGCTTTTCCTTTTTGTTCGCTTGTTCTTATCTTTTACACTTCATTACTACGGCCCTTATAGCCTCCATCCAGCTGTCCCACTGCTATAATTATAACACTATCTGTACTTCACTTTAGTCTCTCCTTATGGTTCTTCTCTAGGGTGCTGCTAAAGTTTTGCAGTCTCTTTGAGATAAAAAGAACCTACTTACCTAATTTTAGAGTGGATTTTTTCCAGAAAATACCAGATTTCATCAACTGCAAGTGTTAAACCAATCTGACACCTTACTGAGTTGGAGGGGCAAGAAGAAGGAGATATTTCTTACTGGTGCTTACTRTATGTCTTTCCCAAACTGTGAAAATTAAATTTTCATTGTGTAAGTCAAAGCTAGGCACTCATGAGTAATTGTCASTATTTGCCGTGATCAGCAAAAGTCTCTTGGTGTTTGGAAAGATTTCTGTCAGGCATCACAATTTTGCAAAAGCTGCAAGTGTTCGGAGAGGAAAATTAATTTTGATACTGAAGTACTGGGAAGGATAGGAGACARTACTTTCTTACTCAGTAAATGAGTTGTTTGTGCATTTTATTTGGTGCAATGTCTTTCAAGTACTTCTTATTTCTGTGAGCCCCATCTTTTACTCAGTCTAGTGGATTCTGTTACTCTCCTGCATGAGCAGTAAATGTTCGACAAGTCCGGGTGAATTTGCACTTGTGCAGCTGGGGGTATTTTGCAGCTGTTACTGAAAATCCTGTTTGACTTATGATTAGTTGTGACAATATCCCAAAAGGAAGGAACTGAACTCTGAGCTGAAGGATGAATTTGAAGGTTGGATAGGGTCACTGAAAACAGTTTCACTGATGTAAATTGAYTGCATTTGGGGTCACCAAGGTCAGTATCAGCACAGAAAGATGGTTCCAATGTACCTTCTACAGAAYTTAGAATTGACTTACCAATTAAACCAGTTCTTGGAAGACTGAGGTGATGTCTTTCTCCTAATTTTTAGAGTACAGAGGAATTGCTACCAAATCTCTGGAGATTTCAAGGATCTTTTTCMAACCTGCAACTCACATCTCCATTTTCTTTACTGATGAAAGCACACTTGGAAGTCTTGCATTTAGGAATGTGTGGCATGACTTCCAAGTCGTCTTCCCATTGCCCATGTCAGAGCAACAGAACAAATGATGAGACAGCTCTCGGCTTCTTAGATCAGTTCTTTGTGACATATCTTTGCAATATGGAAAACAATGCCCTCAAGTCTTTTACCTCTATTTTTCCTTAAGAAACAAACAAATTTTTAAAGCAGCATTTGGAGCATTTGTTTCTGATAACTTTAGTTKGAACCTAGGTCTTTATAAGAAGCTYKGCTCTGGGGTTGGTTTCATTTTGTTTTTACTGGAAATAATATTTAAATCAAGGTGTGTTTTTTCAAAAATAGATTTAAAAAAATATTTGTGTTACTGCACATTGAAAAGATAAAGTTTTATTTGCAAACTTTCACTCTTATATAAAGGTTTCCATCATGCAGTTACCTCTGGCAACTGCTAACCAAACAGGCCACAAAAATGACCCAGATTTTCCAGAAGAAAAGAGGTCTTGGATGGATTGAAACTCATGCATGATCCATTATGCACTTGACCAATTAGTTTCAATGCTCACCTGTGAAAATAATTTGATGAGTAAAAAACCTAATAGCTTGCTTTATCTTCAATTAATCTCCATCYCACAAGCTTAGAGGATGTTCTGGATCCCTCAAAAATATGTAATAATGATATAAATATACCATTAAATTCTGTTTGAGAAGACACTGAAGATAAGAAACTAAAAGAGGAAGGGAAACACAATTAATGGGAGTCAAGAACTGAATTTTTTTTTTGGTGACTCTTCTATAGAAAAAAAAAGGGTCACATTTGAAAATGGGATGGGGAGCAGCTGAGAAATGGGTCTCTCTCAGGCACATTTATGTATTATCATGTGATTCGTTTATGAGCCCTCTGGAAACTCAGTGGCACCAAGATAGTCCTGGAGATATTAATCTAGAGAGGGCTGTCCTTTGTTCTGATTAAACCCTTTCATAAAGGATAATTGCACTCTTAAGTTTTTAGTTGTTCTTTTGAATATATTTAATCTTGATTAGGGCTTGCAGATTTATTGTGCCTTCAAGTACTGAATAAAAAAGTTAGTGGCTAACTGGRGAGTTTTCTCTTGTTCTCTTGCTTCTTCTGAGCAGTAAAGAGGCAGAATGTCATGCAGGTAATTGCACTAGACTGAAGGGATTGCCCTCGGGTGCTGGAAAAGGTCTAAGTCTATTGCAAGGCAAGATGATTGTGATGAATAGGAAACAGAGGGCCTGTCAAGGGAGTAAATCAGTTAGTGAGTCAATGGAAATGGCTCTGATAAATGAATGGATGTCAGTATTAAATCAGTTGCTRGAAAACATTGTTATACTCTGGGACAAGGATAAATATTTCAATAAAATACAGGATAGCTGTTTTAGCTGAGTTGAACTATGATTTTCTAGTCAAGCAGTTATCTGTCTGGAATGATTGCAGTTTTTTTATTTGTATGCTTGCTTTTTGGCTTTACGTGAAGAGAAATGCAGTGATCCCCATTTTTTTACTTGTTTTTGCATCTTTGCTGACAGATAAATTGGCATGATACTTATTCTGCCAATTTAATAACAGTAATAACAGTATAGTACCTTTAGCGTATATGCTGCAGCTTTGCTACTGAAATAAAAGCATTAAAGACAATTAATAAATGTCATTTTGTTATACTGCCTTTTCTTCATGTAGCTTAGTTACAATGAAAATCACCAGGCTTAGAATRCTTCTTCTATTTGTGTTATTTCTTGATGTAGTTTACCAGTCAGTGCAACAGAAAAATAACCTTGTTTTACAATTAAGCTCTAGTTATTTTGCTTTTCCCTGCAGTTCARTAGTTAGAAGTTGCTAGGGTAAAACTGCATTCTGTAGTTACAAGAGTTKTAAATGATAATGAAAGTTGCATGACATACAAAATATGCCATGCAAAATAGTCAATATTATAAGGATATTGCAATTCATACGGTTCTTGGCAACTGAAATAAACTGTCCTTTGCTGGCACATCAGTTTGGAAAAAAAAAAACCTACAAAAAACGATGCACATTCTGAAAACTGAAATCAGTGAGATTTATTTGAATTTCAGTGTAAAATTTGTCCCCAAGATAGCAGACATTTTTTACAGGAGGACAAACTTCAGCCCTTCCTGTTCCTAATGGCAGGGGCTTTTATCAGGTGTGCAAATAAAATGTGAATCCATTTTCAGTTTTCCTTTGTCTTCATCCCACCACAGGAGGATTTTCATTACCTCTCAGTAAAATCATCTAATTGATCAAAATATAAGCTCTAGGAACGTGCCTTTTTTGTATGCTGTATTTATTTACCGTGGTTTGCTGGATGAACCTTCATCTCAATKAAATGTCTACCTCTATTTTAATATTTAAATTAATTAATTAGTATTTAAATTAAATAACAATTAGTTAATTTTTTAAAAAAGGCTTAAGTGAAGTATGTATTAAAAATAGTTATATGTCACATGAGAACTGAGATTTCTAAATACTTYTAAAGTGCTTACATTCAATATCCCACGTTGTCCTCTTCTGGGGAAAGGCACACAACTGTCATAAGACCACTGTGTATGACAGGTCACAAGATAAAAGGCAAAATGCAAGGAGAAGACATTTTGTAAACTGATGCAGTTGCTGCATGAACAAGTCCTTCTCTTTACCTCAGGATTCATTTTAGTTGTTTGTATTTGAGGCAGTGACAATCTCAGAGCTACTGCCAAGGGGCACGTGGCACTCTTCATCAATGAATGCTGGCTGCTGCACTCTTAGCTTACAGTGGCCCCCTTTCTCTGACAGTCTTGACTGTATTGTGGAGAAAGTATGGAGAAATGGAAATGCCATTTCATTTTTTAATGTTCTGCTATGGTGCAGTCCCATTTTCCCATAGATACCTGCTTGCTGTACTTCACCTGTGTATTTTCATCAAGGTTTCTGGTATCAGTATTCCATTGTAGAGTTCCTGCTGCACAGGAGAACTTGATTCACCATTACTTATTGTAGCTTTTGTTTTCCTCTTGTWGGCTCCTTTCATGTGTTATCATTAAGTCAATGAATTGGGCAACTTACCACAAGTGATGTTTTTCAAACTCCTTTAATATCCCCTRTTTATTTTTAGAGTAAATGGTTTTATAACTGTATTTGTTCAGAGGTGATTCCAGGGATGCTAATTACATTGATAACAGGTGGGAATTCCCATAGGATCTTTTCCAGATGTTATTTTTGTTTCTTGTTTCTKTACAAAACTCTAAAATACTGCCTATAGAACATTGATCTGTAGCTGTGGAGAATAGTAAAAAACCTGCAGTTTATGTGATTGCCAGCTTCTACACAGCATTTAGTGGAAAACTCAAATTTTCTTTTTGGTATRATTTGAGAGACTGCAATGCAGCAGAACATTGTGCTACAGAAAGCTCTATTATGTYGTATGAATAGACAGACATATTGTCAAGAGTTTTTTTGACCCATTTAGATGTATATGGAAAGCACTTCAAATAACTAAGTAGAACCAGCTAAGGAAGCAGTAAAAATGAATAATAGTGCAGTATAGTAAACACAAAATGGGCTAATTATAGTCTGAAATCAAATACTGTAGTTGGATTTCCAAATTTTTAGTGTGCAGCTGTTCATTCTGGCTCTAGAAGAGAACAGGAATTGCAGTATGCAGCAGAAGGAAGCTTGTTGTCCAGAGGATCCAATACTGTATCTTTTGTGATCCCAACTGGAAATGACATTGTAAAGATAATTCAATGTGGTTTCAGCCAGACTGGCTTACATTTATTAATGGACCTCATCAGCTTTTTCTGTTTAGCTCTCCTCTTTCTTCTTCTGTTTGCCTCAGTTCTTGTTTCCCACAATATTTTGTGAATATATGTGGTAAGTTATCTTCTTGAGTAATTGCCAGTGTGGTTAACCCTTTCGCTTTGTTACAGACTCTAAAGTCTAAAGAATTTTCAATTAATTTTCAAACCTAAAGCATTCTGTTGTCTTTTTCCATGTGATCTTGTCAATTATTAAAATCTTTAAACCCTACAGACTTAGGTTAACCCCCTGGTTTTCTGGTTTTAAGTTCAAGCCTTCATCTAGCATACAGCTTGGAATGTTGAATTCAGAAAAGTTTTAATTTTACTCTAATCAGTTACTGTGTTAAAAGATGCCTTTGCCACAAGTGGCACCACTTCTTGTCAGACTGGTGGGGGTCTAGGTAGTGCTTGAAACAACACCATGGCCTCCAAATCCCAATGCTCAGCAAATAGACATCCTCTTCTCAAAAACAGACAGTGAGCTCATGGCTTATCAAGCATGAGACTGAAATTCTAGCTTAATTCTTCAGGAAACTTCCTGTATGATTTTGGTGAACTTKTTTGGTTTTCCATTCCTCAGGACTAGACATTAGGAGAATGTCTATAAAAAATTTCTGTATTTGCAAGTATAAGAAGGCTGTTCAGATCTGGTCATGAAAGGTTTAGATACTATGGTAAAAGGATCATAAGACTCTATAAAGAGAAGAAGCATAGCAGGATCTGGGCTTTCATGTATCCTTCCTTAATTTAACTTTCACTTACATTCTTTTGCCTATTTGGAATGATCAGTTGAAACCCAAAAGTTTCCCTGCTTTGCTCACGGGGAGTATGAGACCCAGGAGGTTGTTAATTTTCATGTTTCTCAGTAAAGTTAAAAAAAAAAAAAAAACAAAAAAAAAACAGACCAAAACCAATTTAATTACTGTACAATTTTGAAGTATTGTAAGTCAGAGTACCAACTGGTATTAAATCCACAATATGCATTAAGTTCCCTGTGGTTTTTGTAAAACTAATACTTGTTTAATGCTTTGTAGGTGGTRGACTGTGCTTGGGATGAACTGGTCAAGATCTATACTCCATCGTGTCTGGCAGTTCCTGTTTAGAAGAGAAGATGATCAGACACATCAGGAACCTTTCTCTCTTCCCCCACAACCAGACTTGTGCTAAAGTGTCAACAGTGTCACTAATCTCAGTGTCTCTTTATAAGAAAAGTGCTTGAATGGAGTGTTGTGCACTTGAACATGTGGAGACTTTGGGGCTTGGTTCACTGTAAAGATTGTACTTGAACTAACAAAATGTTCCACAGCTACTCAGTGGCTCAAAAGTGGCCATAGGAGATATCAGTGGTGTCTTCAGAGCTGAATAACCAACACGAATTTGTGATCTGTCTGGCTAATGATGAGAGCAGAGGCCTGAATCTTCTCGTTCCTTATAAAGATTAAAAGTAACTGGCAGTGTATTTTGAGATGTCACTGTAGAACAGAAAAGAAAGGAAAAGAAAGGAAAGGAAAAGCAAATAAAGGCTTTTTACTGTAAAGTACTGTAATGTCAACTGAATTTTGTATCACCCAGATGCATTTATGTTTTGCTGTGAGTCACGTTGCATTATTTTCTTTTGCAATGATGCATTTACTCTTGACTGACAGTAAATGTCATAGTTTATAGCCAGCTGATTTGTTTGACCTTTTTGATTGCTGCTTCACAAAGATGGTAAAGATTATTTTCAGATATTTTTCTTTTWGACCTCTTTGAGTAAAACAGTTGATGAAGTTACGTAGAAAGATCTCTGATAATAGAGAAAATGGTTAYGAAAAAATGCAATATATACAGAACTAATTGGATCACAATTCTCAAGATTTAGAGATGGGGCAGCCATCTCTTCTATTAGAYTTGTCTTCTATTTTCACTTAGAAAGTTTTTCCAATAAATAGAAGAGGAATGTGGCCATATATCTAGTGTTTCTGGACCTCTGACAGCCTGGCCAAAGTGAGAACTGATGTCCAGACCAGTTGACCGATATACATGCAGATTAATTGCATGATATAAGCATAGCAGATCCAGCAGGGTCAAAGTATTGTAGTCACTACAGTATGTACAACATGTTGTAGGTATGTTTGCATTCCCAGTTTGACTCCTCAGCCCATGTGCTGGTACTTCCATCTAAGTTTTCTGGRGCAAGTGGAGATGTTCAGATGTTACATTTCTCCAAACACATCTGAATAGTGTTTTTAGGATCAAACTGTGATAGTACTGCAGCACTCATTGGTATGTTAGCCTTCCCTCCTGGTTTTCTGCTAGCCATTTTTTTTACCTTCTTAAACAGTCTCCTTTCTGCTGTTAGCCCATCTCAACTACTGCTACCATCAAAAGACTCTTTGCAGGTTGGGTCTTTGCAGATCTCTGGTCGGTTTTCATAGTGTGCTGTTAATAAATGCTCTGCCCTTCTGGGTTGCAGCACTCATAGATCAACCAGTAGCAGACACTGACAGATCTGCTGGATGCTTTGAAGCAATGAAGGAAAGAATTCAGCTGAGCTAAGACCTGAAAGTTGCAAGGAAAGAATGATTTTTCTGTCTTGGAGAAAAAGCCACAGAACTAACAGGTAGCCACAAGAAGACACACATATATTGATGTGGWATATAGGGCTGGACAGGAAGAAACTCTCTTCTACAACATAATTTGGATCCCAATTGGATCTTGTATTTTTCTTGGTCAAATGCAAACTGCCCCCAGACTGAGATCTTTTTGAGCTGAATTAATAACAAAAAATAGATTTTATCTTTTTTTTATGACAGTGTGCTGTACCAAATCYCAAACATTTACTGCACTTTAATTCTGTGTGCTGGGGAATAATGCAAAATAAAGCTGTGCTGCATGCAGCTTTCAGCAGTACCATGGGCCGTAAAATCTAATTTTAGGCATTAAAATTGATTATTTCAACTTCAATAGTTATTCCACTCTTCTGTTTTATCTCCCTTTTCTGCTTTGATTACGAGTTGCTTGTCTGAGTGGAATGTTTTGGTGGCAGGTGTGTATTTTATAAGCATGCTTCTGGGGGACAGAGAGAGTGGGTTATTCCAGAATGTTGCCATAGCCTATCAGTTGGAAGGGAAAATTTAGAAAACCTAGTGCAGGGGGGGAAATTAGGAATTCTGAACATGCACACTCAGCACATGGATTAAATCTTTCCTCAACTGCCTTCTCTCATGTCCTGGTTCAGTGCTGAGGGTTGCTGTATCCCGATTCATTTCTCCTGAAAGAGGAGCATATCCAGAAGATGCACATAGTGAATAAAAACTGTGGCCTTTAATCTTCGTRTGTGATCTTTGAATGGTGAGAATGTGCTGTAACATTTCTGCACTGTAACAGAAAAAACAATTTGGCAATAGTTCTTGCTGATTCTTAATTCTCAGGGAATATTTGCTATAGCTGTTTTGAAGAAATACTTCTTATTTTATGACCATAATACTGCTTCCAATCTTTTTTTTTCATCTACTGAAACAGTTAACAACGATCTTAAAGATGTAATGTGTTCTACTTTCAMACTTGCTCCTGTGAAAGATTTTGTTTTATTTGTCTGGGTTTCTGTTTGGTTCAAGAAACATATTGATTGATCAAGTTCTAAAGGTGTGGATTTGTTGTTCTATGCTATTAAATGAATTGCACACAGTATCTTTGGCTATACTCTTGTGTTCACTTCCCCAGTTGAGAAATGTTGTTCACAAAGTAAATGCAGTGARAGATACTGAGAGTACCATTATAATGGTTTATTTCATGAATGAATACTGGATGATGGTCACATTTTTCCCCTGTACTGGTAGAGACTATAATCCAACTTTTCCTAGCTGTTTGTCCCATCAGATCTTCATTTTCATAAGGGAAAGCTATTTTAAATTATTCTTTGTGTCTGCTTGTGCAGAGTATGTGTCAGTGATGAAGTGATCTCTATCTTCTAGCCAAGTACAGTGCTGGCCTCAAATTTTGCTGCATAAGCAGGGTGTACTGTGCCTTTCAGTAGTACTGCTCAGCTGTGCTCAGGGTCATGGGATAAGGAATGGATACAGCTCCACACAATTCTTCCCTTACAGACCTCATGGTTGCATTAAACTCTAATTAAAGCAGATTTTCCATTAAACATTTTATAGACATCTTTATCATTTTCATCTGAGAAGCCATTATAAAAATCTATGCCCTTAGGAAGACACCAATTTGCTGCAGTTTTTGTTTGCCTTTCACCTGTGTCATTGTAGCTAGGTGAAATGTGGAACTGAGCATAATTTCGTTTAAAGGATGAGAGTGAACATATCATAATCATCCCATTAAGGTAAGGAACTACAGAGCCATTCATTGCTGTGGTCTGCCCCACTGCCAGGCCAAAACTCTTTAACAGAGTCAGTGTGTGAGCTGAGCAGCCACTGTTCCCTCTGGACACATGAACATCCAGTGTGGGGAAGTACCTTCACTGCAGTGTCACTTCGGATGATGTCTCCCTGTTGCTTTATTCAGTTCCTCCCCAGTGAAGAGCAGAACACTTGGTGTGACACTGGAGTGGTGGAAAGGCAGTGGGAGCCTAGTACTGAACTTGGCCTCAATCCATGTTGAGAAAGAGTTGGCTTGGCAAGGGACAAGAGCTTCCTCTCCACTCCCTTTCCTGTCTGCAGACAAAATTAGGAGCACCATGAGAGATGTTGCAAGAGAAGCTGCCCTTGCAGCACAGGTGAGTTCTGAAAGATAGGATTTGTACTTGAACACAGGACTTTCCAAATTGAGTATTGGTGCAACCCAACTCTCCTTGGGTTCTCCATTCAGTTCTGGGCCCCACAATTTAAGGAGTATGTGAAAGTCCTTGACAACATCAAGAAGCGTATCCCAAAGCTGGTGAAAGGGCTGGAAGGCATGTCCTGTGAGGAGAGGCTGAGGGCTTTGGGGTTGTCTAGCTCAGAGCAAAGGAGACTGAGAGGAAATATCATCGCTTTCTGATGCTTCCCGAGGAGGGCAAGTGGATAGGGAAGTGCTGATCTCTTCCCCTTGGAACTCAAGATGCATGGGAATGGTTCAAAGATGGACCAGAGGAGGTTTAGACTAGACACTTGGAAGCATTTCTTTACTAGGCAGGTATTCAGCACGGAACAGGCTTCCTAGAGAGGTGGTCAATGTCCCAGAATTGTCTGTATTTTAGAGGCATTTGGAGAATGCCCTTAACAGCATGATTTAATTTCTGATCAACCCTGAACTGGTCAGGCAGCTGGACTAGGATGATCCTTCTACATTCCTTACAAGTGACATAGTCAATTAAAAATTTTGCTTATGATACATTTGTTTTTCTGTTTCARTGAAGGAAATGTTTAGCCCCCAAAGCAGTTTTGCAGCCTGATACTCCACAATGTCAGAGATTCACTTCTCTAGTGATTATTTCACTGGTGAGGTGACAGAATTGTTTCTGCCAGAAGATACACTCAGGCATAGTCCAAATTACTACAGTACTTCCGGAAAGCACAGTCTGATTTTTTCCCATCTGCACTTACTTGGCAGAAGGAGTTTTATTTTCTCCCATGTGCAAACACTGTCAAGGTGATCCACACTTTCCTTTAAATTGTGTTGCATGTGGACTTGGGGTGAGTCCAAATAGAGGCTGATGTAAATGTGTTGGCACATTTCTCCAGTGGGTTCTGAAACCAGACTTGGTCTCCAGTACCTATGGTTTCTTTTCCTGCATTACCTGTTTTCATTTTCAGACACTCATTCTTAATGTATACCTCATTTCATTTTATAAACCTTGCCCTGTCTCCTTTACCCTGCCTGTCCTGATGATGTTAAAAGGCTCAAGATTATAAGGCAGCTCTGAATGAAAGTATAGTTTTTCTTCCCTTGTGTTGCCTGACACTGCAGGAAACTGGTGGAGRGGACTGGCTGCCCAAGAGAACTGCTTTTGCTTTGCCTTTTCCTTGGAGTCGATATGGTCTATTGCCATCTCCTGTTAAAACTTTCACCTGGAAAATCGAGAGAAGTGATCAGCTTTAAGCTTCACCAGGCTTTAAAACATCACTTTTGAAAGCTGTGTGGCTACCAGTTTTTGGTGGCTTCTCCAGGTAATTCCCTCTGCCTAGAACCCGGTTCTCCCTACTTTTCTTAGCAGCGGTTCCCGTCTCTTTGCCGGTGGCAGCCCGAGAAGGCGCTCCCTCGGATAAGCCGAGRAAGCAGGGGGGCACTGGGAGGGATGCTGCCGGCAGGCTCGGTAGATGCTTTTTCCCGGGARGCCGTATGCTTTTTGAGGAGTAGGAGAAGCAATACTCCCTGACAGGGAAGGCGCGAGCCTGCACTGATCTCCCCGCTCCGGGAGAACTTGGGGTTTCCCACGGCTCTTCCACGTTATTTTCGGGCCGGTGGCGCTCGGCTGCGGAGCTCGGCGCCCCGCGGCTTTTCCCCGCCGGAAAGCATCTCGGTGCCCGCTCCCGCTGCTCGTCCTCCTGCACCCGAGCGGGGTCGGGAGGGCTTGCGGACAGCGGGGGCGCTTCCCATCCCCGCTGAGCCGGGCGTGCTCCGGGGTATACCGCGGGGCGA
>CADDXX010000072.1:1745068-1860484 GCA_902810485.1 Alauda arvensis | reverse complement strand
AGTTCCTGCTGGCCCGCTACCACTTCGCCTTCCTGACGCTGCTGCAGTGCCTCAGCAGCGCGGCGGCGGCGCTGGGACTGGAGGCGCTGCGGCGGCGGGGGCTGGCGGCGCTGCCGCCYTTCGGGCCCCGCCTGGCGCGCCCCTTCGCCGCCGTGGCCGCCCTGGCCACCCTGCAGTCCACCCTCACCCTGTGGTCGCTGCGCGGCCTCAGCCTCCCCATGTACGTCGTCTTCAAGCGCTGCCTGCCCCTCGTCACCCTGGTCACCGGCGCGCTGGTGCTCCGCGACGGCATGCCCTCGCCCGGCGTCCTCGTCGCCGTCCTCATCACCACCTGCGGTGCCGCGCTGGCCGGTGAGCGCACCGCGACCGCTCCGAGAGGACGGGACGGAGCGGGACGGGACGGGACGGGACGGGACCGGACCGGACCGGACGGGGCGGGACGGGACGAGACCGGACGGGACGGGGCGGGACGGGCGGCCGCAGAGGTAGCTGCTCCATCTGGGCTTCGGGCGCGGGACCGGGAAGGCAGCGCCAGCCCCGGGAGAAAGACGCGAGGATACGGGGGACGTGCAGCCCTGGGGGACAGCTGCGGYCCCGCGGAGGCAGATGCAGCCTCAGGGGCGGGCAGGTGCAGCCTTGCAGGGGTGGATGCAGCCCCACTCCGATGGGTACATTCTTGCAGGGCTCGGTACAACCTTTTGGAGATAGGTGCATCCTTATGGGGGTCGGTGTAAACCTGTGCGAGTAGGTGCAACCTTATTGCAACCCTACTGGGGAAGGTGCAACTTTTTGGAGGGAAGTGTATTCTTATGGGGGGTGGGTGTATCTAACAGGGGTAGATGTTATGTTCGGGGAGCAGCTGCAAGCCCATGGGACAAGTGCAGCTCTGCTGGGGCAAGTGCGATCTTATAAGGGCAGGTGCAAGCTTAGGGGTCAGCTACAGCCCTCTGGGGCCAGGAGGACCCGTGTTGCTTTCCAGCCGAGGTGTAGGTGGGGTGGGAGGCAAAACTGGGACTTTGTGGCCCGACAGCACTCCTGGGTTGGGGGTCACCTCAGACAGCAGAGCACATGCACAGTGTGTAATTTAATCTGCAAAGAGGCTGACAGGGGGCTCGGGAGGGTGGCTGTTGCTTCAGGGATCCCACTGTGTGGTTTCAGCTACAAATCTTCCACAGTGTCTTCACAAAAGTGAGAAGGCAACCTGATTTTGGCTGTGGGATTTAGAGGGGGTTGAAAAACRCTCAATATGTTTGCAGCTTAAAAAAATGGATGAGATTTGTTGGGAGGCAAGACTTCTGACAAGCATGAAAAATCCTAGGGGTTATGGAAAGTGCARTGATGCCTGTTTCCTAAATATCCCTCTAATCCAGAACAGTGCTCTCTTTCTCTCTCACGTGCAATACCTATGCTTATTTCTCTCTGTGCCTCTTGTGACAGGAGCTGGTGACCTGACTGGGGATGCTATGGGCTATGTGACAGGCGTGCTGGCCGTGCTGATACACGCTGCCTACCTGGTGCTCATTCAGAAAACCAGTGTAGACAGTGAATATGGACCCCTGACAGCTCAGTATGCCATTGCTGTTTCGGCCACCCCTTTCCTCATCATCTGCTCCTTTGCCAGCATGGATTCCATCAATGTCTGGTCCTTCCCGGGGTGGAAGGACCCTGCCATGGTATGCATCTTTATTGCTTGTGTCCTGATTAGCTGTGCCATGAACTTTACCACCCTTCACTGCACTTACATTAACTCGGCTGTGACCACCAGCTTTGTAGGGGTGGTGAAGAGCATAGCCACCATCACGGTAGGCATGGTGGCATTCAATGATGTGGAGCCCACAAARTTATTCATAGCTGGTGTTGTGGTCAACACCTTGGGGTCTGTCATTTACTGCGTGGCCAAGTACGTTGAGACCAAGCGGCAGAGCAACTATGAGGACCTGGAGAAAGAAGCTAGAGAAGAGGAGGGGAAAAGGCAGGCTGGAGACCAAGCTCTGTTTGCCATGGAGACCATTCCCCAGGGGAAGGGGGCTGAGGAAGCAGTGGTGGAAGGAWCATCCACAGGGCAAAGACAGAGTGGAGAGGAAGAGAAGGACCTCACTGAGAAATCAGCCAAGGCACAAGTGGTTCAGGGAAAATCCACCATCACACAAGAAGTGAACAGAAGCTCGCTGAAAGAAGCCTACCTTGGAGTTTGGAGGTTGGTGAGGGGTGCTAATTATATAAAGAAGGATTATTTGATAGAAAATGAAGAGCTACCAAACCCTTAAAAAGCAGATTTGAAAACCTATTGCTTGAGGACAGACACCTGGTTTTCTGTACAGGGGGAAGGCAGACAATACATTTCCACATCAATGCTTACAAATCCAAATAATTCCAGATGACTTTACCTCATTATCAAAAAGCAAAAGGTCATMGTTTGCTCATGCTTTGGGCTTGCTTTCAGCTGCTTTCAGTATGTCACTTTAGACCCACCTCAGCTAAGGTGCTGACACTCTGCTGCAGACACAGAGAGAGCTGGGTAAAGAGAAGTCACAGGGTGCTTGCCCAGCAGCCGTGAATATGAGGGACATCAGTGCCATTGAGATACTTGGCAGTGCCAGTGACACAGCAGTGGCCTATAYCTTAGATTGTGTCTGGAGCCTAGTGATTTTAACACATTTTGGGGGCTCTGTCAATGTGCTTCTGTATCTGTATCCRTCCAATTATAGGTACTCTACATAACTAATTCCTATAATATAAGCTCGTATTAACTGTACTTTTTGTGCTCCTCTGTGTCAATACAATTACAACAGAGCTAGAGGTCGTGCCACTTCTGTTATATTGGTGTAAAATCACTSTCTTATCTGATAATTGAAGCCCTCCAGGCCGAGCCTTGGACCTGGTTTACATTGGGTGCTTTGTGTCTTCAGTAGAAATACTTTAGTCTTGTGGTGGTGCACATGAAAGCAGAACCAGATCTGAGCTTCTGAGAAGCTTTGATTGGCAAAAGAAGGATGTTTATCTATGAGCTTTAACTGTGTAGCATTTGGAATATTAGCTTAACTCAAATAAAAGAGTTAGGAAATGTTGGCATGTATTGACTGGATTTGGGAGGGCTATAAAAATTTAGGGAGAAAGTGTGTGCCTTGTGTTATCCCTCCTTGTACCCTGAAGTCGGGTGAATCAGAGCCTGGACTGGAAGCCAGGTGTCCTCTCCACTCATTCTCTCACAAGCAGAGGCTGAGAGCAGAGCTGGGGTCACCAACTCTGAAGTTCCCAGGGGTGCTTTTGCAGGACAGTTCTGCTCCATGCTGGCCACGTGCTGGTACGTGGCTTTGTGTGCACCCACCCTCACTGTCCCTGTGCTGTGCTGYCCRGTGGAACAAAGCGCTGGCAGGCAGCAGGAGCTGACRGTGCTCCGGCAGATCCCATGGCTGAGTGCTTGGGGAGCAGGAGCTCCGTGTGTTCAGCATGAGAATACGGCTTTGGTAGGAGCAGCTCCCCAGTGGCCAGACTGTCCCTGTCYCCATGGGCTGCCAGGGGCAGAGCTGCCTCTCCCCTTGGACACTCAAGCGTTTGTGTGGGGAGTGGGAAGCAGGCACTCCAGTGAGGCCTCTGCTGAATATGCTAATATTTTGTCCCACATCTGTTTAACTGGAAAGACTGTGGAAACAAATGTTTGAGTGTTTCTTCACCAGAAGATATCCTTTTGGTAGGTGGGAGTACTTGGGTRGAACCTTTGCTCAGACTAGACAGAGAAAAGATTTGACTGTGAGTATTTCTCACCCCAAAAGGGTGCTGTGGCCATTGGGGCCACCTGGACAACGGACTGAAACAAGTTGTTATCATTTTCTGAAAATATGAACCAAGTTTGTTGTTGTTGTTGTTGTTTTTAATATTGTTATTGTTGTTATTAATAATTATTTATTATTATCTATTAAGCCACTGAACTGAAAATCAATTATTCCCACTGCCCTAATTAACGGGTGCCTAGCCCAGTGCTCTCTCCAGCCGAGCAGGCAGCATTAACCTCACAGTGTGTTCAGTCTGAAGGGAGCAATTTGCCCAGYAGGGAATATTTGCAAAACTGCTCTCTGGGGGAGCTTTAGGTTCTTGTCAATAAATGCAGGCAGAAACACCAGGTGCCGTGGCAGTGTGTTTTTGGGATGATTGCAGAAGTTGGCTGACCTGGCGTCACCCATGAATTTTGCAAGAGATGGCTGAAAGGACATTTATGCTAAAAGCTGCTGAGCTGGGGGACAGGGCACGAAGCTCTGTACATCTCATGTTATGTATAGCTTGTGTTTAGGAGGTACTGGCTGTATGCCAAAATACGTTTACCTTCTGTTCGAGCTCCATATGGCATCTTTTCAATAAAAATACTATTTATTGTTTCTAGGCTAATATAATAGGGCTTTTGTTAGTTTTTCAAATGCATCCTAGACTAAAGAAGTTTGTGCCTATGACTTATAGTTGCTGTATTACTGAACTCATTGCGATATTGAGCTGCATTTAAATCATACGGATGGCTGGAGAGAGACMCACAATTCTGATCTTTTTTCAGTGTTTCTGTCCACAAAAAATGTGGATCATCTTACCACCTGGATGCTAGTCTTAGGTCCCATAGTGCACACACCATGTTTGACACGTGCTGTAGGAAGCTCTCCCGCCAGACTCTTTTTTTGGGACTTTTTCCTTGGGGTGGAAGGGGTTAAATGTTTTGCCACTTACTGTTGTTAAATTATTAGTAGAAATCTGTGGAAATTCAAAGTTTTGACTATTAAAAAAGCTGCTGTTACGATGTTGTACATTTGCATGTCTAGTTGAAATGTGATTATATTGTATTCTGTTTTTACCTGTAAATTCCCTAAATTAAAATGGGAATTTGGCAAATGCAATCCAGTTTTTCAGTAACAGACACTGTGGCACAATAAAATAAAAATACTGCCTCGTGCTGAGGTATTTTAATAGTGTCAGCTGAAGATGGTACAATGAGATGTGGGAATAAAATGCACTGCTTTCCAAAAGCCTTCTGGTTTTCTTATTGTTGCTGCTCCAGGGTGCTCATTTTTTGCTTCATTTATAGTTATTTTTGTGCCTTTATACCATCCAAGTTTCCTCAGCATGTGACCACACGCTATAAATACTGTCATGGACAGAGGGACTAAGGACAGACAAAGGAACACAGGATTCTGAAGTGCTGGGACTTCAGTACAGCTCAAAATTTCTGTGGTTCTCAGCGGTGATTTTTCTCGTTACCTATTTAAGAAGATTTAATGTCACCGGTGTAACTGTCATAACCCTAGAATTAATAAAAGTAAGATGATGCTCATTATTAATAGTTCCATTATAAAATGACTGCATTATTAAAGGACGTAATATTAATTTCATTTTACAATGTTTAGTATTTGTATTACCATCTATGTCGCATGGCAGTGCTAGGAGATGACCTGAGCATTAATTTTTACCTGTTTGCTTTGGATGGAAGGTACATAATACACCCGTGGATGAAGCTGGGTTGTCCCAGACCAGGCTGTGGTTATTGCTGAATTCATCTTAGAGCTCCACACAAATGTGCCTGCAGGTTGATTTAGAGAAGGAAACCATCCTTGTTGTCAGATAACAAATGAACCTGATGCACAATGACGTCTTTGAGAATAAACAGGAATTTCAGTGTCAACACATCCTTGAGTAACACCTGCTGCAGCACTCCTAGACGTGCACGTACGCGCACATGCACRCACACAAATACACTTGCAACAGGACAACAAAAGCCAGACTGGCTATCTTTTTTGAAACACATTCTTCTTTCTAAGAAATTAAAGAGAGGACAGTTTATTTTGAGGCAGGTACAGTTAAAATTTCTAAGGGTAAATTAAAAATTTGCATGCATCACTAATCTCGTATTGCCATCATTTCCACAGGGAAAATATGCAGCAGCCTACARAGAACCATCTGAGAATGAAAGAAATTTTACAGTTTAGTAACCAACASTCCAGACCCCTGCATACATCCAGGGATAGTTTACTGCCAGTGTTTACTAGCCTTTTGTAATTCTGTTTGCTGCAAAAATGCCCTTTTGCTGCAAAGGCTTTGTTAGGCAAAAAGGTGCAAGCCCTTCAGCTCTGGTCTCTTAATTAACGTTTGAGCATTTTGCTGCTTATCATGSTGAAGGCTTAACATCTTAACCCTCTCTGCCTGTGTCCTGTATAATTTCATGTATTGCTTTTAGGTTTCTTCTTCTGTGTTTTTCTAACKGGAGTCTCTAAGTGCAGTGGAGGCAATCAACTCTGCTCTCAATTAGCTCCCATATTCATGCTTCAGTTGCTTGTTGAAGGTCATCAGGAAGCTTTTCACTTCAACCCTATTCCTGTCAGGAGCTGATGAGCATGCACATGCCCTCTTTTCTCATCCTTTGTTGCTGCTGTATCTCCCAAATCTTTTTTCCAGTGTCCATCCTGAAAATCTCCGCAAGTGATGGAGGACTTGCCACAGAATCTTCCGCTACTTTTTTTTCCAGAAAGGCAGGGAAGGCATGGACCAGCAGGGTCCTGTATGTCCAGATTGCTTCTTTCTACCTTYGTGCATGTTTCTGCCCACCAGCTCCCTGCATCCCAGATCCCTATATAGCTCAGCCCTGGCTGTGTCCCAGCTTCTGGTGGAGCTGTGCCCGGGCTGTGTCCCAGTGTCCTGTGGAGCTGGGCTGTGCATGGGACAGGCGCCCGAGCGAGGGCCCTCCCTCTGCCAGACAGCCAGCACTGAAACCCGGCTGTGCCTGCCCCTSAGGGGGTTTATCATACACACAGAACCAGCAGGTCTTTTCATAGTAACAGCATTTTAAGTAATAAGGCTATAAACTTGCCGTTGAGCCAGGCTCAGTTGTTTTTTTATAGGCTGGGACTTAAGCAAGCCAGTCACACTTCAGTGCTGGACATCGTGTTTGAATAGAAGAGAGGCASCCTGAGATTAAAACCCAGGCAGAGAGCATGAAAGCAATGCTCAAAGAGGTACATAGAATAGGATAAAGATGGATGGGCAAAATACATGAGCTACAAATTAGGATGGATGAGGAATATGAGATCGTTTGCAGAAAAGAAAAATGTTCTTGCCTGAAAAACAAAAGTGACAGCATTGGAAACCAGTGGCCAAAGAGTGGGCTGAATCTGCAGTGAATGCACTTGAATCTGGGCTCTGGAAGAAGTAGTGCACAAGGAGAGAGGCAGAGTGAAATTAGTTGGCTGGGGGAAAGATGGCTGGATCTATTATTTTTGGTTGTTTTTTTTTTTTACTGGACAGTTGTAAGAAATTTTGCTCTGGGCACATTAATCTTGTTAATAAGTTTGTCTCTTATCAAATAAAAACAATGTCACCTCTGTTCTCAAAATTGCAGTTCTTTTTATATTAGATGCTATTGATTTTGTTCCTGACAAAACAAGAAGATCCCAACAATTCTTTAGTAGAATGCAGGATTTCTCTGATAAAGAGCAATAACTTCTAAAGTCACAGACCATTTCTCACCTGAAATGGAGGTCAAATGAKAGAGAATAATGAGTTGGAACTGGCCATAATAGTAAACCAGTCAGGTTAACCAGCTGCTGTAAATAATGAYCAGTATCATCAGTAGATAAAAACAGCTAAAGGCTGCAGTGTATATCACCATTAACTCCTCATGTCTTGAATTGTCTTAATTCTGTTAAGTGCATTTTTGTCCTCAGAGTATCACTGCAAATTTTCCTTATGGTTAGTCTAATTCCAAACCACGTACAACTGGTTAAAGGGTAGAATATGGATTTTCCCTTCTGTTTCTCCAACTACAAGCTAACCTGCGATCTGAAGGGCAAAGAGTTTCCCTTTGTCAATACATCTTCTKGAGTGAGTCAATATTCAGGAGCATAGATAAAAAGTACATATGTTATTACAAACATATGAAAACCAGCTAAATATTTCCTTATCAAAATTTTACAGGAAAAAACAATTACATTTCCTTTAGCATAGTGACCGAGAGGCCACTGAGTCTGATTCTTCATTGAATATCAGAGGGTTCATGCACACAAAACACACCACAACTGAGTGCACAGCCACACATTTTTGGCCCTGGGATTTACAATATTTTCCAAAAGAAAAGAGACTGTGGAGCATTTGCTTGGTACCATGGAAGAAATTGCTTGACTTAGGGAAGGTGGGATGCAGGTGTCTGTGAAGAGCTTCTCTTCAAAGAAGGATCACTGCCAGGCCAGCAGCACATTTCCAGGATTCCTGAGACAGGGCTGGACTTTCAAAATGGCTCAGTGTTTTGTTTTGTTTTGTTTTAATAATAGATGTTATGAATGGACAGAATAATCTGTAATATCTGGTCATGTCCTGGGGTAACTTCTGAGTGCTGAACTCTYCTGGATCACCTGGATGCTTCAGTGGCTTGATAAAGCCACTACAATTGGATTTATTCTGCATCCAGCTCTGTCATCCAACACAAGCAGCACACTTTATTTTTCTGTCTGGGGAATCGACTTAACAGTGATTAAATGTGCTTGTATACTCATAAAGGTCTTTTACAGCTGCTCCAAATATTCAATGCCACAGTTCAGGAAAGAAGCTAAGCAATAGCTGACTGATACAGAGGATGAAAATGAGAGCTMGAGCTGCCTTTTCAATGGAAGATTTTGCAGAAGGAGTTTGGGTTACTTGCTACCCAAGATTTAGGCTCTCCCCATCTTTATTTACTTCAGTGCCTTTCCTCAAAATCTGCAAGTTTTGGTCTTTACAGAGTTTTAGTGTTGATCTGGAACGATTCTTTACTTTCTTTCTGGAAACTTCACCTCTGCCTGTCTCCCTGTCACTGGTCRGGTAGGACACWACCCAGAGYCCTGTGCCTGGCACACACCAGCAGSCAGCAGATAAAGAAYRYCAGATGCCACTTTTAGGGTCAAGAATAAGAACACATTGTTCTGTACTTGAGTTTCATTRCAGATCCATGCAGATTCATACTCATCACGAAAAGCACAGTGAGCAAGATCTTCACAGCCAAGAAGGCTTTGCTGCATCTCTGCATTTAGATGATGGTGTGAAAACAGATTCTTTTTTAGTGGGGCTCCTTTGTGTTTTGTGTAGATCCGATGTGTTGGCACACAGATTGGCAAACTTTGAAGACTCAGGCTGAGATGTGAACACAGATTCCTAGGTGGCAATAGAGAGCAGTCACCACAACCCTTCCCCKTTGCCATCAGGAATGCTCTCATTTGTTTCACTAAAACATTTATGCACGAAACAACTCAGTCGTTCCCCATGCAGGGTAACAGGTCAGCTCAGCTGCAAAGTGCTATCATGGCAAGGGAAAGAAACAGCACAAATTTTGCCTGTGCAGTCCAGATAGRCTATTACCACAGCAAAATTCTTCCTTTATTACTTTTTCTTCCCCAGGCATAGTTCCCTCTGTGCTTCTGAAAGGAAATGTGCAAACGCACTAATAGTTTTTATAGAARAAGAGATTTATTTCAGAAGAAAGTTCCTGTAGGCCTGCTGAGCTGGCAAAATTGTTCAGTTGAATGGAATGGATTAGGTTGGTGGCTGCCTTATTTTCATTGCCTTCGAAGTGGCTGGGAAAAGGAAGATGTAAAGGTAAAGACTGTAAAAAAGAACGAGCTCTGTAAAGCAGCTTTGCTACAGCAGACCTTCAAACYCATTTGAGAATGTCAGGGATTTGCCATTATTCTTGAAGCTGACTTGACAAACAATTCTGGCATCTTGACAGCTGAGCCCTAGAATAAAAAATGTCCCAAATTCAATCTCCTGCAAGATAAGGAGCAGCCAGCTGGTTCCCAGGGTGCAGGCAGCACTGATGTGCCCCGCTATCGGTGAGCTCTGCTGCAATGGGATATCTAATTTAGGTAAGTGCATTTCCAGCACTTATCCAGGGTGCATAAAGTCTGATTGGGAGTGGCTGCCAGTAGAGACATACAGGATCAATTTTGCAGATTCATGCAAAAAACTGCTCTCATTTTAACCAAAATGCTAAGCTTGAGTAGTAATATAGAAGTGTTATAAGGGACGAAGGAAAGCCAAAGGAAGCACAGACACATTTCCAAAGACTTACAGTGCTGTTACTCTGCATGTTTCAATCAGAATCATGAATAAACATTTGRGTAAGAAGGACATAAATAATTTGGATTATTTTAAATCCAGTGCCACTATCTGATCCAAATGCTGGTGCAGGGAGCCTGTAAGCAGAAGCCACCAGGGTCTGAGCCATGGGCATCCCAGTGCATCACACTGCTTTCAAGGCTGGAGGAAYCTACCACATGCAGGGATCAGTGAGGCTGGAATACATCTGCTGCCTTGTTTTGTCTTTGTGTACCCAGTTGAAATTTAAAACTTCGCAACCTTTTCATTTGCTTCCCGCTTTCCTTCAAGAGCAAATGTATCCCCACCCGTATTTTTTGTGACAATATCTCAACTGGAATTCACATTACAGTATTGCCAGGGAAAAAAAAAAAGCCAGAAGTGTAGATTTGGTTTTTTTACCACAGCCACCAGGTTAATTTAGTAATTTTTTTTTCCTGCTAACTTGCTTTCTTAAAGGTGAAGATTTAGATAAATTCGCTTTTGGTCTATCTGATATTTGAAATAAAGATTAGATGATCCACCAAAGTTGGCATTTWTGTTACACCAKTTGAGACASAAGCTGCTATGTTCCAGGGCTGGTGTGTGTGTTCAAACAAAGTCCACTAGACTTGGACTRTAGTCAGGTCTTTYATTGCTGGAATCTTTTCAACTGTAAATAGAATTGCACTCCCTCTGAAATTTTGCTGCCACTCWCTTTTGTAAGAGGACACATGAGTATTTGGGGTGTTCAGCCATTGATTTTGGACTGTGGGTTAGTTCTATATATTTGGTGAGATCAATGTGCTTCAAAACAAGCAAAGGGCTGGCTAGCTTCTGCTACAYTGACATGGTCCCATAATGCCAATGAAATTGATTGGCAAAAAGCTCTTTCAAGGACAAATAGGTCCCCCATGATCTATAAGTGTCTCTCCCAATGATGAACATAGAACTGCTGAATTCTCTGCTTGGCAGCAGAGAGAAGAATAAAAAAGCTCCTGTGAGGGGAGCTGTGATTTTATRTACCTGTCACAGGGGCTCCTCAGGTGCAGCTCAGGATTTTTGCCTTGTTTGTTACAAWTTCCCATGTTGTGGAAGAGTTCCTTGTGGGAATTGCTGTCTATCTGCATTTAGGGATGTCAAAATGGAGAGATTTAACTGACTGTTTTTTTCTCTGGGTGATATATGGTTTGCTGTCATTTTTTCATTAGTTTTCACCCCATTCCCTATGTCCATAAACACTATGCTGGGAGATACCTGCCTCTGAGTTCAGATGCAGTCTGCAAGTCATGAATCTGCTACTTGGCAAAATTCAGGGGCAGGAAAGTCCAATGCAGGAAAGGGGGATTGGATGAACTCAGCGGAGGCTAAAAACTTCCTCATTCAGTGCCAGATCCACTTGAGGCAATAACTGCCCTTCTCCTGACTGCCCATTGACATGTTCTTCATCTCAGTCTCCAGTTTTCTTGTAGCAGCATCTAAAATGATGACTCTTTAGTTTAGCTAAAAGTTACATTCTTTTATTCTTCACTGTTCTGCTGCATTTCACACTGTCAAATCTCAGGCTGGTCTTGCACTGCTGACCCTTCCAACCATATTTACTCTGGAAGTGGTGCAGAATTATCTGACTACTCAGTGCCATCTAGGGCAGACTGGCCTCTTCCATGTTTGGCCCTTAGTTTTCTTTGGGTCTCATGTATAACTATCATTCTCATTATATATATTTTTTTCCAAGTAGAATTATCTGATATGATGGGAGGATTGTGCTGTAGCTCTGGGGTCAAAGCAAATAGAAATGTCTGTGGCACAGGAAGCATTAGACTGGTGTCACTTGCTGCCAAAGGATGCAATGGAAGCTGAAACTTTCCTTTATGTCATAGACACGTGGAAGAGAACTCCATGTACCCGTGTACTCCAGGTCCCTGAGGGTTAATAAGTACAGAAAAGCTCATATAAATCAGGAAGTTCTTTGAGATTGAAATACGTTGAATCTGGGAGAATATTCAGAGGATGTACCATGCACAATCTCCTGCTCTCATCCTGAGAACCTGCTCATAGTGCTGCTGAGAATGGGATACTAGGCAAGATAAAGCTTTGGTTTGACCCAGTATGGTCGTTTGAATGTTTTCTTTAATTCATTCTCCAGGAGGAGCATCTGTAAAAATTTCTTCCAGAAACACTCCATCTTTAAAAGTCTTATAAATCCTGCCCTTCAGCAATTTACTTACTCTTTCTTACTCTGCCACCAATCATTATTTTGTAAACTGTGCTTACCTGCTGTCAGTTTCTTTGTTGCACTCTCTGGCTTGGTTTTTCCCTCTGCTGCACCAAAATAGTGACTCAGGATAGTYRGAAGTAAAGAAAGCTCCTYGCAAAGGCCAYTGGGTTCTGCTGAAGAAGTTSCCCAGYACTAACTGCTCTKGAGTGTATGACCTGCTGGATTCCCYCACCTCACCTCCTCTGCTGTAGAGCACCACAGTGATCTCAAAGGGACACATCAGGTCTGTCATTATGATGGGCAATGCCCACTTACACCGTGTTTCTAAGAGTGAGCAAGTGTTCCCTGTAAGTGAGTGGTGTACATGGTGCTCTCCAGGAGCCACCAGATAATCCCCAGTTCACAAGCACAACACAAAGCTGTGTCAGTAGACAGCCATCAAACCCTCCATTTCACTTCTTCCATTCCTCATTTCCACAAAACTTGAATTGAACTGGACTGGTGKCTTGCTGTGCAACACTAAGAGATGTTTGCAGCTATAGGAGGTAATGGCCTCACATGTTTCCCCTTTGTTGCATCCGCCCTTTGCTTTCTGCTTCTACATCCTTTGCAAGCACCAGCTCTTGGTATTGCAGAGAGGTAGATGGGCTCCAGGGTGTGGCACAAAAAATACTCTGAAGCTGATAAAAATTAGGATCTGGAGAATTGTATAGTTAGATCTTATGTGTGGAACAGAGGACAATTTTAAAACAGCAAAATTCTTTAGTAAATCAGGTCAGCCCCAACTAATGGAAATCTGTAACTGCATCTCTGAAATAATCCCAAGAGTACAATAGCAAACTACTTCTATTGATTGTATATATTTTAATTTTGAGACTCATGCTTGATCTGATTTGAAATGACTAGATTCAATGRCAATTTGATTCACATGGCTGGAAGATCTTTTAAAAGCACTAATAGCTGAACAGAGGCTGAACTCTCTGAAGGCATAAAAAACCCCAGTGGTACAAAACCTGGTTTTTCTCCAGTTGCAGAGCTCTCCACYCCTATATTTAGGTGACCAGCCCCTGCCAGGAGCCAAAGGAGTATCTATGCTGAGTAGCTGAGATGCAGAKTTTCCTGAGCTGTGTGTAGACAACAGGGCTGTGAAAAGCAGGGTGGGRGCAGTGATGTGTTGCATCTGTGGCTTGGTGTTAAGAGCTGAATCCTCCCCCCACTGGCTATGCCAGCCAGCTCCAAGCTCAACACTTGTCTCCTGTGCCTTGAAGAGAACTGAGACAGTCAGGGTAAATTTCTAACTGCTGCAGTAAGGAGACCAGAGCCCACATGAGAACATGCCAACACATGCTCCTTTGGTGCAGGATTGTGTGTTGTTTCAGCAGCTGAAGTACTTGTTCCCACTGTGACTCTTCATCCTGCTTCCTTTCCTGGAGCTGAGAACCTCACTGGTTCATGTCTTCAGGGGAACCTGACCAGCACCCTGCTGGCGATGGTTGGAGGCATTGATGGAAACTGGTGGTAGGGCTGGAGTGCTGTAGGTGTTTGRTGGTCTGACAACAGAAGAGTCAATGACTGTGGACTTTGGAGACAGGCAGCAGCTGAGTTTTCTCAGCTCAGTATTTCTGWAAACGCCATGTCTGTGTCTTTGTGTTTCTCCTTGGGCATGTAGTTTTAACTTTTTCCTTGTGCTTTTGTAGTAAAAGGACAAAGATTTTACTTTGTAAAGCAATTGGTACAACACCAAGCAGATTATACCAACTTCATAGAGTGGAAGGGCTCAGGCATTATTCAGTCTTGTGGACTGATAATATTTAGAATTTCCAACCCAGAAGTGTCTGGAGGACACAGACAAAAAAAGGTCCCTGGTGCATTAGGCTCTGCTTATACAAGAGATGGTCTCAGGCCAAAGACTTGGCAATCAAAATACAATGCTGAGTGATCCTCTGCAATTGTATGTGCTGCTAGAAGATAAAACTGCATCAAATGGATAATAGAATTGCTCACACTTCACAAACCTGTCAGGGCAGACAGATAGCATTGCCTCATCTAATACCAAGTTCCATCTGTGGGTAAGTTGTTATGAGTAGAAGACATTATGCAATATTCCTTAACAATTCATAATAACTTGTATCTGAAGAGAGGRAGATGAAGTAATGAAGAGAGAGCACAGGTGTAGAAGTGTGATAAAGAAGGTGCCTCCTRTAAAGCAGGCACCAGATGTTCTTTTACCCTGTGCAGAAAAGTCCTCCCAGCCCATGGTKTATTGTCTGCAGCTAAAGGCTCAGCTGAGCTATTGCTTAGGTTCATACAGTCTGGGGCTCTGCAGCAAGGAAATKAGCACATATATTGCAGATGGAAAAKGGTGCTGGTGCTTCTGACAGCTCTTTTTACTCTTTGATTGAGGAAAAAAAAACAACCTACCTCTGACTGTGAACCAAGTAAGAGAGAATGAAGTGTGGGAGTTTTTTTAACACACTTGCTTCAGAGAAAGATTCCTGATTGTGGAGTTACTGATCACATAGACTTGAGCATTTATGAGTATCATTTACTTTAGAAGATAAATGGARTGTGAGTGGTAAACAGCTTTTTTAKGTGCTTTTTSTTTAGTTAATGGGAGTTTCAYRRATGACTCCAACGGGAYSAAACAGATCAGCAATGAGTGGTTATTTGAAGAAATCTGGTGCATTTCATACTCTGATAAAAAAGTATTAACTCATTTCACTAGAAAATATTAGTCTATGCTGTACTTACTGCAAATCTCTTGTGTTTTGGAGGCTCTCTAGTAACTACATTTGGAAGGTAGTGTTTCTGGGGTAACTAAACACAGAAAGAGAACTACGGGGTGCAGAGAACTTGGGTTTGTTCTCATTAGCTATGCAAAAACTACCAAATGGCAAACTTCAGACATTAGACAAGTTACTATGAGCACCAAAAGAAGAAAGGACCTGAACCAACAGCATCTTCAGAAACACTGCCTTGATTAGCATTTACTGTGTTAGCAGGTCGTGGTGGCAGCCTGACTCCAGCTCCTGCACTTTGGCATCCCTTGCTCTCCCAAGCCACCTCCAGGCCTGCATCCCTCCTCAGGGCAGAGGGCTCCACCAGGCAGCAGGGAGCCTTGAGACCAGGTACTGCCTTGCCAAAGCCTTCTGCAGGGCTTTGAAGTTCTCATTTCTCCTCCACAAACTGGGTTGTGACACTGCTGGCTTGGCCTGCTTTGGGGATTAGTGTACGAGTTACTCTCAGTAGCTCCTTATTGTTTTTGGGAAGATTATCAAAGGTTCTGACAGCCTTAGGTGCAGAGACATCTGAGGCAGATCTGTGTGACAGCACTGGATTACTTGGATTGATTTACATGGGTGTAGCACCATGTGAACAGAGCTGCACTTCTGAGCTGCCCAGCTCACACATCTGGCCTCAAAAACCCTGGTGAGGCAAATTTCTGTGCCTCTGTAATGGATTTACTTTTTTTTTCTTTTTTTTTTCTTTAAATCAGGTACCAGGAATCTACTATTCCTGATCCCAGGGAGCATGCTATGAGACCTAGAGAAGTAGCTACCCAAAGACCTATGGCAGTATACTTGCTGCTGTCCTTGTCACAGACAACTGTTTCTACAGCAGGGAACAATGCAGTCTCCAGAAGCAAGTGAAAATGGATGTGAGAATCATATGCTGTACATGGAGAGTGATGGGATGGTRACCATCAGAAAGTTGCAACAAACAAAGTTTGTCTTCTCCAGAAACTCTCTCTGTGGTCCTCAGTCTGGGGAYGTCCATGAGAGAGGAAAAAACCCTCAGTGGGGTCAGGCTGAAGGCTTCTATTTCCCAGTCCCTAGAGTTGGAGGGTTTGAGAATTTAAAGATTGGAGCTGGAGCCCACAAGGGAGGGCTTGCATTTTGTGAGAGGCAGCAGATGGTTGTCCTCTTCCAGGGAAGCAGCAGTATTGCTCCATCATGGCTGAGCAGGAAATTTGCTTTTTTGTGTCTTGCTGTTTTTGCCGTGCTCTGCAGCAAAGGCAGCTCCCAGCTGTTGCCTTCCCTTCCCAGCATGGCAAAGGCATGTGGTTTACTGAACAYCAAGTAGCTCTTCCACTTAATCTGATATGAACTGTGAACTATTGCATTGCAGTATGGTGCCATGCTCCAGCCTCAGATTTTCCTAGTCTCTACAGCTTTCCCAGTCTCTGATCCTTCCTGAGTGTTTATGTGAAGCCACTTGTGATGTCTCAAACAATGTGTCTCTGCAGAAGAATAGGTTCCCATGAATAACAAAATAACTTCTACACTCTAAAAATAAGACGAAATTTTAAAAGGGCTATAAAAAACTGCGTCATTGACTGGCTCCGGATGATCTCCATGAAAGAGAGAACAATATTCAATTTGTCTAAAACCCCAWGTTCTTCTCAAAAGGCACTATAAAAAATTGTTCAGCAACATGATGTAAATTAGAAAGCCACAAGCACMGTTCATACTTGAATGAAATTAATTCACACAGGATACAGCAAATATGGCATAACAACAGCACCACTCTTATTTTATTTTTTTATACCACCAAAGCCTTTATTTCCTTTGAAGATGGGTAATTGTAAGGAATACAGCCCTTTTCCTTCTCATGGAGAATTATTCTCCCCAGTCTCTCTGTGTTGCACAGTGTATTGTCTGGAAATGATTAAAGCTGGCYTCCTGTCCCTTTGGGTGTTTTCAGAGACTGGCAGTGTCTCCAGTGGGCTGAATTTACCTAGCAGAGGACTCTGTCTATGACCATAGAAGCACCCTATTTATCTTCAAAGAGAAAATCAAAAAGCCTTGACAGAGCTCTTGATTATTTTGGTTTCCCTTGRTTTGCTTTTATTTAAATAATTTTTAAAAAGTAAACAAACTCAAAGCAAAACACAAATTTCTGGTATCATTATCCCTGCAGGATTGCTACCAGGTTCACATGGTCATTCTACCTATAGTGCTCCTACCTGCTGAAATTTTATTAATCTCGAGTCATTGATTCAAAGTAAGATCAGGTTGTTTTCAGTGACCTGAAAGTGTTCCAGGGAGCTTGGGCAGTCCCAGCCCTATCTTTCAGAACACTTGCCCTTCCAAGAACAAAGACCCCATTTTCTAGCAGCTCTATGGGGAGAAAAAAAAAAGATGCTAACACCATAATTCCCTTTTCCTGATGAACCAGAACAGGRACTAAGAGAACCTCATTTTGGCTACATGCCCTAGTGCTAGTGCAAGGAAAATTATGTTTCAAACGCATTTTTGTGGCAGTGCTTTGGCAGAAAGAGGAAGCACTCATTGCAGAAAAGGCATCCTTCTCATCCCTGCATGTGAGACTTTACTGCTTCCCTGGCTTTGCAGCCCCATGGTCTGGCACTAYTTGTTGGCCAGGCTTCTTGTTGTAAGAGTAGCAGGACAGGACATGGAGGATTGCTRTCAGCATCCATTTTTGAGTCAGATGTAACAAAATGTTCCCACTCATTTTGCCTCTGTGTGACCATGCAGGAAATAAGGAGATGGTCCAAAACTTGTTTGAAACATATTAATTATAGAATACTGCCAAGACTGGGAACTTCACCCATATGTATTGTAGAATCTGAAGAACTGGAAGCAAAATTTGGCTTTGTCTGCCTTATTATTTGATCTGGCTGRATTTTTTTTGTATTCTAACAGTATTTTTGGTTCCACAGAAGGGTCTTTGTGACTAGCCTCTGAGGGATTTTGTTGACCCTCTGTTCTCTGGTTTAAAAAGACGAACCTGAAACTGCTAAGGATATCTAGGGGTATTTCAGTCCAGTCCTTAGTCCCCTTCCCTAATTTATGAAGTTCCAGGTTTGGGCTCTTTACTGCTACTGAAAAGACTTTCAGAGCTTCAACTCTCCCATTCTGAGAAACTTTTTTCTCATTTCTAGCTTTTTGTTTTTTCTTCTCTCTCAGTAACTAAATTCTGTTTCCAAGTCCTAGATAGCAGTTTGCAGTTTAGCATTTCCATACCCCTGAGACATTGTGTCCACCAGCTTATCCTGTTCTACATCATGTTCACTGGTAACAGCTGAAGCTGAACGTTTGCTACCATCCAAGGATTAGTCCTGAGTTTATGCCTGGTTTTTCAAGTGCTTCAAGTCTCTCAAACTGTAATAGTGTGAGGTGTTTTTAACACTGTTGTACAACTTTTATAGTGGGACATCTTTGTCTTCTATGCTTCCTATTTCTTTCTTGAAAGATAAAAAACAACAATTTGGGGTAAATAATTCCTCAATAACTGGAGGTTTGGGGTGTGTGGAACAGGTTTATCTAAATGGTGAAAAGGATAAATTGAGATTTGGCAACATCTGAGTCTTGGAAGGAGATATATCTCAGTTGTGTCTCAAACTGACTAGGATCCAGAAATCAAATTTTCCCCCTAAATCCCCCAAGGGCTTTATCAATTTGTTTATGCTGAGAATGTTCCATATTTACTGACAAGTCTGATCTCTCCACAAATTTTATGCTGGCAGTGTTCTCCTACAGGACATCAAGAGAAGGTGTTGTTTTCTACCCTGTAGGTACCATTACATTTGTGAATAAATTACAAGATTGAGAGCAGAGACAAGTATAAATGAATTCCCATTGCTAACAAGAAAAGACAAATTTGCTTCCTTTCGTGTTCTTCCAGAGAGGTGGAATGTCTTCCTTCTTGAATGGCTGGATAGCCTCAAAAGCTCCTGGTGTGGGGGACATTCAAATTGAGATGGATTTGGATCCCTCCTTGGGCAGAGGAAAAGGTTCATTTCTGTGACTTCTTCTGGGGTGAATGATCCAACCTTTCAAATATAGTGGTGATACCATCACCACTTGTGATCCTGCTTGAGAGAAGACTGAGCCTCTCTTGCCATGGATACCTGCTTTCACAAGGTGTTATTTCAGGGCTCAGGTTGCTGAGTGTAGGAGCTCCCTGTCTTTTCACTTAGCTCAAGGTGCTGACACCCCAGAAAGGCATGAGATTTCCCCCTGCACATTCCTGTTTGGTGGCTTGCCTTGGTGACATGAGATGGGCTCTCTGCCTTGAACACTGGATGCTCTGGCACCCCATGAGACATCTAACTGCCCCTATTCCTTCAGTAACAAATTTGGACACCTGTAGTCCACTCTGGGGCTGGTCATGAATGAATAGTTTAAGGGACAGATAGTTTAAGTCACTTTAAGAAGGGACAGGGCAGCGGAGGGGAGGGTGGGGATGCACCAACACTGTGGGTTCCTACACTTGAGATCTTTCTTGGATTTTGCTTTGCTCTCACTGTTTTTTTAAAAATTGAGAAATATATATTTCAGAAATAATGAAAAAATAGTGAGAATCAACTGCATGTGGAACGACTAGAAAGATTTCGGGTTACATCTCCACAATCTGGAAAAAGGAAGACAGGACAACCCTCAGAGAAGAGCCTCATGGGGAGCTTCTAGACAGATAAAAAAAGCTACAATACATGTTCCTTTCTGGAGCCTGCCTTTCTGTGTGTCCTTCAAGCAGCATTTTGGTGATTATTGTATGTAACTTTGGGCAGAGATGGTGGCTTTTAAAAGCTGCACTTAACCCACTCCCTTTTCAAAAATGTTGCTGATGTGAGGACGTTTATCACAGAATCCTCTCTGTGAAAAGAATAAAGAGAAAAATATCCTCTCTAAGGCTTTCTTTGAACCTTGTCACACTCATGCAAGTAAAATACCTGCAAYAGGAGTGATGTGGTTTAACCCCAGTGTACTGGGGGTACTGACAGCAACTGAACAACTAAGTCCTACACAGCTGCTCATTCACTTTTCCTGCCCCTTCAGTGAGTGGGATGGGCAGGAAAATCAGGGGGGAAAAAGTAAAACTCCTGGRTTAAGACACTTTAGTAATTGAAACAGCTGTAATAGTTTGAACATAATAGTTGAAACAAATTATAATAATATATTATTTATAATAATAATGATKATGATAATGATAATAATAGTAATAAGAAGAAGACAAAGAGATACAAATCCCAAGAAACACAATACAGTTGCTCACCACCCAYCAGCAAATGATTTGCCCGTCYCTAAGCAGTAGTTGCTCCCTCCCAGCCAATTCCCCTCAGTTTTTATACTGGCCATGATGTTCCTTGGGATGGAGCATCCCTTTGGCCAGTTTCCATGTGCTGTCCTGGCCACAGTCCTCCCCAGCTTCTTGTGCACTTCCTTAGTGGCAGTCCATGGGAAACTGGGCAGTCTGACTTAGAACAAGCACCGCTCAGGAACATCATTGTGTTAGCAGCAGTCTCGGCCTAAACCCAAATCACAGCACTGYACCAGCACCCAGGAAGAAAATTACCTTTATTCCAGCTGAAATCAGGACAGGGAGACTATATTTTGAACGATGCGCAGCTGTAGCAGTATTTAAGAACTTTTAAAGCGAAGCGTTAAAAATCACACGAGTGCACATAACTGARGAACTTGGGCTAAAGGAATTACGTTTTTACCTTTTTTCTCTCACTTCTGCCTCGCAGAAAAGCCGGGCGCGCCGCCGCCGCCAGGCGGCGCCAAGCCCCGCATTAAAATTGGGAGAGGAATAAACAGAGAAACCTGATCTGTGCGAAGCTCGGGGGAAAAGATTTATTCACTGTCCTGCTGCAGAGTTGTTAATAGCACATGTTCTAGACAGGCACCGGAGGCTGTGGGTATCTGTGCCTGACAGGGCTTTYTAAGCAAGCTAAACCTGAATTTTGGGTGCATGCTAAAATAGCACCATCACTTTTCACAATCGGATCGAGGGCAGCGTTCTCCATACCGAGCACTTTAAGCAAGAAAAATGCATTGACTCCTTCTTAAAGAAAGAAATACAAAGGAAACTCCTCATCCTTGCCCACCCGCCTGCAGGAGCTGTGGAAGCTCAGCACTGCTGGGGCACCACCAGGCCTTTCTGTGTGTCACAGAGGTGTGGAGGGGACAGAGGGGCTCCAGGAGTTTGATGGCTTCAGTGCCCTCATCTCCTCCTAAGTAACTGGCACACCAAAGTACTGAAATGTAAAAAGCTGTCACCCCGGCTAAAAGCTTGCCATCAGCCTGGCTGGCAGAACTGTGGAGCCCCAGGACAGGTGATTTACTTGTGGGTTTAGACAGGTAAGTCCAGCTGCCAACTGCTGGTTTAAAACTTCCCTTGAATGCACTGGTGGGGAAGGTGTTGGGAAGCCTGGAGAAAGATGCTCCCATAGATAACAGAAAGAAGAAAGGAAAAGGTTTGCAGGGGGTTCTTGTAAGTATGTGTGCCTGGTCCCAGAGGTGTTTGGGCTTGGGCTTAGGGTTATGATCTGGGCTGAAAAAAACCACAAAGTCAAAAGCTCCAGGGACACTGTAACTACAAAKGCATGCCAAGGGGAACAYGGCACTGCCACAACATTGCTCCCTYCACTCCTTGCTCCTTGGCACCAYSCATGTGCTGGGAAYCTCAGCCTCAGGAAAAGGCTGTTTTTACTGCTCTGCTTAGGGTTAGGGTCCAGGTTTATGTTAGACATATGTTCTTTTGATGTTTTGATGCTTTACTGCAGAAGCCTAGTAATATGGCAGTCACCAAGTCCTTAAYATTGCAGATTCTTTGATCTGTACCTCTTCATGTGCTTTGTTACCCTTAACAGATTTCCTCATACAAAGCCTCTTTGAGAAGTCCTCRGTGACATGATTTACTTTTGCACCATGGACAGTTTTCTGACTGAGTCTTTGCTAAACTCACAAGCAAATTAGGGAAAAGTATAAAAACTCAGGTGAAGCAAAGCCCACCTTTCAGACTCTTGGTGTTACCTACTGCAAGTGGGCACATAAGCCTTCCAGTTCTGAATTTATAGTGTGGTTGAGAAAAAGAAATCTTTATTTCCACTTGTCCTGAAGTCCAAGGCTGTCCCTGTTCTGCTTGTGGCAGTGTGACCAGAGGTTTCTGACTCAGTACTGCAGCCCATCCAAGTGCTCATTCCCCTCCTCCAAGTGCTCATTCCCCTCCTCCATAAAAGATGTCTCTTCTCTCTGAATGTGTTCTCAGACTCGAGTTCCTGCTGGGCTGCTTGCAGATGGATAAACTGCTGGCTGAACAGCTGGGTGCCTGTGTCCAAGGTTTCCCTTCTGCTTSCTAATGAGAGGTTTCCTGCAGAGGAACGTTCCCATGGATGTTGGACACATCATAGAAGAAACTACCCAGGTAGATTAACMAGCTAATTCTATTTAGCATGAGACACTATTTTTGATTAATGGAAATCAGGCAAGATTATAAGCAGTCCTTGAGGYTGGATGCAAAATCATGAGCTAGCCTTTCCAAAGAGGTCTCATTTGGAAATAAATACAAATGGATGGATGGAAGGGAGTCTGAGCAGTGTGTGTGCTCATCTGTGGTTAGTTACAGGGCCAAGGCTGCTCCAGGTTTCTGCAGTAGCCTCAGTTATGTATCACACTCATGCTTCTTCAGAACAGCCTGTCTGGTTTAGCCTTCTAAAATGATGTTATCATATATTATATTATATATTGCAATGTATTTATCTGGGAGACATCCACTTGGTTTATGGTTTTAGATATTGAAATAATAAGTGGATTTCACCCACTGCAAGTTTTTGCCTCYGTAGATGTGCCCATTATAGACCAGAAGGTTTGTGCTGAATCTGCCCTTGCCATTTTTGTTCTTTTTTCATTACTGACAAGCTGCAGAGTAAACAAGGTGAGTCTGAACTGTGCTCTGAAACTCTTAAAATCTAGACAACACAGAAATGGAGTAACTGAGAAAAAAGGTAGTGAACAGTGGGGTTCAGCATATTCAGAGTAACAAATTCTCAGTTATCTTCTGTCCTTGAAACTGTGACTGACAAGCATCTGGCTCTTTAATTCTTCTTGCACTGCTGGCAACACCTTTAAAATGTTAAAAAGATAAAGCAGATTTAGTCTATCKATTTAGTCCATCCATTTAGTGATTTTTAAATTCCTATTCCCTTTGTGAAGAGCTTCATATTCAATTAACAACTTCCTTTGGTAGGCTTCCCTCTGCCTGGGAAGACTCAAACATCCCTGATTTCTCTAAGGCACAAAGGGCCTGGGCTCCAATCCCCCACTCTGAGAAAGTAAGAGCTTTGGAAAGTCAGGGACATCTCATCTTGGGGTGTTCATGAACCTGCAGACAAATCTCAGGTGCTGCCCTGGCCTCACCACACAGCAGTGTGACACATTTCTGCCAAGCACTTTGCATGGTTTAGAGAATGAATCAATGGATTTCCCCTGCAGCTCCTGCTGTTAGCTACAAGAAGTTGCAATGTGTCTTGGCAGCCCAAGTGCTCCTGCTTCCTTCAGTGAATGAAARCTGCCTGAAGCAGACACTGAGTCCATGCAGACCAAAGCTGAGAGGGGTTTGGGGAGCTTTCTAAAACATGGAGTAATAGAGGCAGATATAGGAAACAGGAAGAAAAAGATTGGTTTGCCTGAAGTGAAGTGTGTTGCAAACCTAAGAATTAAATRCTAAATCCCTGCCCTGAATCTGAACTGCTAAGAGCTTTCCATCTCTAACTGAAAGTACATRTTGGTATTTYTACTGTGCTTGTTGCCATGAGATTTCTATTTTTAATAGATGATATTTACACAAGATATTTCAGGTGCTCAGTGAATTTCAACCATGTAGACTGACTTTTGATGTTTCTTTGCTACTGGGACTGGAGARCACACTGGATCATGGAGTGATGGGATATCCTTGGTGASACTGTTRGGACAAGGTTCTTCCAGCTAACTCMGTGTGGGRTCTCGTGCTCTCTTGCAGAAGGGACAAAAACAAGTAGTAATCAAATCAGACTGAAAGAAATCTTAGCCATCTGCCCTGTGTCATGGTGACCAGAAGTTAGAAGATAAGCAAATTTACAAACCTAGTCTCAATAAAGTTGCTTGGTTTGGTCTTTATTTGTATTTCCCRGGAACTCTGATGGCCTCACTGTGGCAGATAGCTTTCAGATAAATGTTAACAAAGTTATGTAGAGCAGATCTGCCTTCTTACTAATGAAAAACAGAACAGTAAAAAGGTAGGGAAAACAAGCCACAACTGGTCCATCGACTTAATGGATTTTGATTATTGCTGYTTACTGGAATATTTGGCATTGGATCAGCCATGAGCAAAATGCTAATTTTTAACAGAGCCAGTAGTGACATGATCATTGCACAAGCTACAGAGGATAGGTGGGATGGTGTTGTTTTTACAGGATGGACCTCAAAACAATCATAGTTCTTGTGAAGAAACCTAGTCATGAAAGATTCTGCATTGCTGAATGCCACAGAAATACCAGGAAATTATCAGTTGTTACACAGTTTTCCAGGCATTCAGAACAAAATCTTCAGTTTCTGCTCAATTCATCATCTACATTACATTAAATGTAGCACTTAGCCCTCATCCCTTGGAAAAGGTGGAATTTCTATTTCAAATGCTCCAGTCCTTGGCAGGAGTGTCCAGTGCTCAGTGCAGCCACAGGATTTTGGGTGCTGACCACCCTGTTTTTCAGACTCCCCAGCCCTGGCAGAAGCCAAGGATTTCTCTCTCTCACATTTGGCATGTGGTGTTGAGAAGAAAGCTGGCAATTTGGCAATGGCTTCTTTTTGAATGTCCTACATGCTCAGGTGGCCAGGTTGCACAGTGGATCTCAGAGAAGCTCTAAAATGTCAGGATTGTGCTGAGATTTCCTTTGAGGTTAACTAGGAAATGAAAACTGGTGTTAACCTTAAAAAACTCGAGGAAACAGAGAATGGCACAAGCAGCAAGGTAAAACATCTGCTGTAAYAAGGTACCACTGCCAGGAGAATGGGAAAAATAGAGCCTGTAGTATTGAGGGCCAGCTGCARCATAATACTGCACAACATTCTGCTGCAGAAGAAGGCTGTAGCTTAGCTGCTCTGTGTCATTAATCTTGGTCAGCTTATTTCTATTAGTGGTATTGATGCAATCTTGGGAAAACAGGAGTGSTTTCTGCTCCATAAGCATGCTCTGCAACCTGAAAGTGAAGAGGATTTGAGCAGCATGCTTAGATTGAACTTGTGCTGCTTATGGAAAGGTTTCCATTGGAGCCAATGGTGTAAGTGAGGTAGAACCAGTCCCTCCTGAGAGACTTGTTTATAAGAAATTTATTAGTTTGCATAATGGAAGCAAGATCCTTTTCACTTTGCCACACAGATCAGTTGTGTTTACTAACTGGGTAAAAGGTGATGGCCTTGCCACACCCCAGTCAGCTGGACCAGAATGTGTTTACAGAGATGTGGGAGTGTTTTGACAAGGTCTGCAAGGCTGGGTAGTTCTGACATCTGTCTTTTTGATGAACTAGAAGTACAATTGTCCCAAAAGATAAAAATYGTGATGAAATATTTGTGATTGCGATGAGAAATTATGGAAGTTGCAGATACAGGGAAGACATAAATTAAAGTAAATTAATGTTTAAYTAGTAATATAAGGTACACAAAGGTATTGCAAACTAGCCATCAAAAGATGAATGCAGTAGATAATTTTGAAGGGTTTTTAGGTTCACATTCATGTATTATAAGCCATGAGATCCAGTTTGCTGACAAACCTTTGCTTCTGTAGCAGTACAGGAACATAAAGACCAGCTCCGCTGGTTCCAGAGGCTTAGCAAAGAGGYTGACATTGCTGCAGGTGACATTGCTTGAGGCCCTTTCTTAGCAGCTGCAATAAAGTCTCTGCAAGSAAGAGACTGAGAGAAAGGAGCAGAAGTCAGATTTCCTATCACTACCCCTATTATTCCCTAACAGCATCTTTGCTTACACTACTTAGAGACTGAGTGTCAGCTTCAGGCAAAGGCAAAACTGGTAGCTGTAATTGATTTGGAGCCCTTTGCCAAATGCTGTCAGTGCTGCATGCTGAAGTTGCTAGTAGATCTATGCTGGGATGTAGGCACCCCTATTTCCAGTAGGAAACAAATTCTCAGCAAAAAGAAGAGGGTAAAAAGCTCCTGCTGTTGCCCAGGGGTATGCACAGGGCCTCTCTGCTCMTCTTTAGCATCATTAAACTCCTGATTAAGTAGAACAGAAGGCAATCCTTAAACACCTTTCACTATTTTCCTTTGCTTTTTGGCAATGCACGCTGTCTTTATGCAACTAAAAGCACTGCCTGAKGTTAATTTTGCTGGCTGTCCCTTTCTGACTGATAACTGCTGCCCTACTGCCAGACTGCTTTTTGGCTACAGATTAAAAATGTGAGCCTCAGGGAAACTGGGAGTAAGAGGAAAGGGAGAATAGCATTGAGCAGCAGAACAGACTGCAAACCATCTTTTCCCACAGCTAAGAAATATGGAGGGGTTTAAAATTTCTGGTTGATCATGAAAGCTCTATGAAGGTTTCTAAACTTTATATTATATCCTCATATAAGACATATCCTGGGTAAATAACAAACCTTTGTTTCCAGCAGGCTGTGAGCTATGCAAGATCAATCTTGCATGCCAGGGAAAAGTCCACACCARGAGTTTTTTGGATTTATCTTTAAAACTTATTTAAATGTAAACGAAGTACTTTTTTTTAGGATGCATATGATGTGTGACAACTGCTTAAAGAATCAAATGTCTCTGTGACCACACAGGAAAACTTAAGCACATTCAGTTCAGGAGAATTATTTTGGAGTGTTTGTGTAAGTCAGTCTAGAAGGAGACAAATAGAAACACACTGGTTTTTTTAAGTCTAGTGGGAGAAGAGTAAACTTCTAAATCACAATGCCTCTAAATCACATTTACACAGGTTGAGTCCCTCTGATCTCYGTAGACATGATGGTGTTTGCATTACAAGGAGCAAGGTGTAATCTAAAGAACATCRTATTCCCAGAGACAGGGTGGGAAATAAATGTCCAGATTTATTCTTACAACTCTTTATTTTGCACAGAGAATAATTAAGCAAACTCAGAAACATTTAAAACCATTTTCCAATAGAGTATTAGTGAAAGAAATGTTATCTTTGAGAGYTTGCAAAGCAGAGGTCATTCAGGAAAAGCACTGGGCTAAGAGTGAAATGGATATTCCRAGTTTAAAAGACCAGAAGCCTGGAAGGTGGCCCAGGTTGGGAAGGGCATGGAACACTGGTGGAGAGGGCCCCATCTCAGCTCAGGAAAAGAAGTTTGCAAGAGCAGAACCACTTSCCCCAGCCCATGTCTCATCTGTGGCCAAGAGCAAAGAAGAAGTGTAGAAACAGTCTCACCAATGTGCCCCGGGATTTTTCTGGGTTTGGGTTGATGACATTTGCTGTATAAAACAGAAGCCTTTCATTTGATTCTCACCCTGTGCCCTGACAAGACTGATTGTATTTAAACCACTCCAACTGATGTTTCTCTATTTTCTTTTTTTTGTTTAATTCTTTAAGACTGTCCTCTTTTCCCAAACCATCTACTCCACTGCTCCAGTGTCCTTCTTGGAAGAAAGAAGTGTTACAAAAATGAACAAGCACACGAACGACATCCAGCAAAACAACTTTAATGCCAACATTAATGAGGCTGTGGAACAGAATGGGCCAGCATAGGGGCAATTTGGAGYTCACCCCAGAGCAGAGATTGATGCCCTCTTGAGATGGTTGCTTGGCATGACTTGTTACCTTTTCTTCCCTAGAGAGTGSTTTGCTTAGATTCTTTTGGCTGTCTTTGCCCTGAAGGTTGGGTTTGTCAGACTTCTGTTCTTCTTKTTGGTCTGGACTCTGCAGCTGGTTCACACACTAAACTTTCACCTTAAAATTTGATGCTTTTAATTCAAACCAAACTGGAGGTGTGTCCAGCCTTGAACATCTAACAGCTTGGAGTAACCTGCACTRTGGGCATACAGTGCTGAGGGGAACTGTGGCTTTAGCAGTTACTRCATTGGCAAACCTGTGTTTTGTTGKCTCCTGCCCTGCMCCCCACACTTACTGTATGATGGCTTTCAATCCATTTTAGTCTTTCCATGTATCAGCTGCCTTGTCTRTAAAACTGGAATAGCAACTTCTCTTCCTTTATCTTTAATTARTATAAAATGCTTGAAGGGCTAGAAATAAAAACCAAGGCAAAATTAAAATATACAAGTGATGCATGGGAGGGCTGAAAACACTTAAATATTTTGATCTCTTTCTATCACACTGGAAGGATCCAGGTATTTTTCAGTATTTTCCCACTGTTTTCAGTAAGGGCTCTTGCTGAATATTTYGCTCCACCTTCAATGACATGATCATGAGAATTTAGAAAACCAATTTTTAGAATTTAGAAAAACAATTTGCTGCGGTGTTGCTGGGCCACACTGCTTGCTGACTTACTTTGGACATCTGCAAGATGTTGTTTCTTAATGGCAGTTCTTGGATGGCAGAGCTGATGATGTGTGTTTACAGCACAGGCTGCTGCTGCTGAAGCCATACCTGGGTGAGTTACTGTGAAATAAGAATGTTCTGGCACTCTGGGAGTCCCTGCAGCAATTTTAGRTGCTAGCAGACAGCATTTGCTGAAACTGCTGCCAGAAGTGTGCAGCAATTTCTACTTGGATGAGTAACTCTTTGTAACTTTGACAAGGTAACAACTAAGGTGTGAGATCTAGGAGCACACCTTGCAAAAATACAGAATTAGGACAATTCCCCTTCTTCTGGTTTCTCRGCCTGCAGAGACCTTACAGTTTTGTAAAGAGCAGTGGCAAASAAGAGGCCTTCAGAGCAGGGACAGKGTGACTGAAAAATATTGTAATGCAGGATATTGCTCCTCCAGGCAGAGGCAAAAGCAGGGAGCTGAAGTAGCACTRCTGGAATGTGTCTTCCCTCAGGCAGTGAGGGTTTTCATAGCTGTGTGATGCTAAGGAGCAAGTCCTCTTCTTAAAASCTAACTTAGGCCAGAAAAATCTGTCTTAGCTAAACTGACTCTAGAGGTATTAGAAAACAGAAGTACTTTTTTTTTCTTCTTTTTTTTTAACCAGAGAAAGGAAAGATGGTGAGAAATTATGGGGCTGCCAGTGCAAACTAACAAAATTTTGATGGTTTCTAAGAGGTGGCACTAAACATGAAAATAACTTCCTACACTTACTGCTATGTGCTCCTGGGCTGATCAAGCTTGAAACCTACATGCAAAAACAAGGCAGAAAAATCTTGACATGTTGCTGTGTCTTCCTTTTAAGGAGAACTTTGGTGTTTTGTATGGACAATGTGAAACATCTGAACAGGTTTAAATCTTTGACTTTGCAGGAATGAATCACATCAGACATAAAAGCTTCAACTGTTCAAGACCACAGTGCTTGGAGTAACTGTTTGGGGCTTTTTAAACTTCACTGTAGATATGAGCAAACATTTTTTATTTRAAGAGGAAAAAGAGGGATTAATCAWATCTTAAGACWTGACAATGTATGAACATCATTTTATCACTTAGCATATTCCAGGCATGGAATGTTGGCATTATTGTTGAAGGGCAACAGGCTTGTTTGAAAGACCTACAGGCATYAGAGAATTTTCATAGGCCTTGGTAAACAGTAAACTGTCCATATTTTAACATATTCAAACCATGCTGCTCTTCTGTTTTAAATTTCCCTTGTTTCACATCCCAGTCATTCTGTCTGGTTAAGCCTGGTTTGCAGGTTAGCCCACACAGAAGTCATGACTTCTTTGTTTAGATATGCTTTGTTAGATTTTGTTAGTCCCAAATTCAGGAATGCACTCAGTTTTAGGAAAGACCTAAAACACAGATTAAAGTTAACTGGAAATCAGCAGAAATTTAATAAATTGAATAAATATCTGTGTATTTGTTAATGATGTAATGTGAAGTATTTCCTTGCTCAGGATGTTTTCACACTGTGCCATTTCTAGACCCAGAGAATGTTTCTCAGGGCTTTTGCTGCACTTTCCTTACTTTCCATAGGAAGAGCTGTGCTAAGTAATAGCATTAGCTACTCTTTCCAGACCCCACCTCTGGAGCCCTCTGGATCATTTCCCTGTCCTTCATGTAACAGGTGATCTTGCATCATGTTCTAGGGAGCTATCATGGATCCCCCACCTGGCTAACCTCATGCCCACTGGTGGGCACTTTGCAGTCCTTACCACACCATGACTCATGCTGCATGTTTCCCTCCTGCATTTGGACTTTCCCATCTCATCATTCTCATTCTGCAGCAGTTTCTCCAGGGTTGCTCTGTGCCAGATCACAGGSATCTTGCACTCAGCTCTGTTTCAGTCTCTCCTTCAACACCCTGTCTCTCTGCCTAAGCAGCAGGCAGCAAAACCACACTTAGAATTATAGTTACTTTTCCAAAACTGCCCACACCWAGCTATCAGTTTCATCACTATTAGATCTCATTGTGATAGCTAGGCTTCCTGTTTTTCAAGCTCTGAAGTGCATTGCTTTGGCCTTTTATAGCAGCATTTGCCTTTCACCTTCGTGACTTTTATTGTAAACTGGGGACAGTTTTTCCAGTAGCAGTCACATCAGGCCTRTAAACACAGCCATAACAATCTTATTGCCATAACAATCAAGAAATGTACAACCTATTGTTCTSAACAAACTGCTTCTTCATTCTGTTCCTCTCCCACATAGTTTTCAAAATCACTGATTTCCCAGCTCCAGGTAACCTTGTGTTTGAGTATGTGTGATTGTAGAGACATGATCTCGCTTTTGGCTGCATTAAGTCTACTAAATGTGGCTAAGCAAAGTTTGATGAAGTGCAGTAAGAGTAGGAACATGCCAGCTCTCTTACTGCTTGGCTCTTCCCTCTACTGTTTTAGAGATCTACATGGGAGTATTCTGTTCCTTGCTGCCTGGCTTGCTGAAAGTACCATGTCTGATCAGGTTCATTTGATTAACATTATTAGAGGATGTTAAGGAAAAATATGTGTRACTCTGAGGATATTAAAAAGGCCATCAACAATTTACTGGTACTGCACTGATGGAAATATGCACTATTATGTCTGCYTCATCAGTTCCAGAACTTGAGTAGCTAACTTGAAAAATTCTTTTGCATATRAAAGAAAGTTCTTATCTTCATTAACATCTTTTCCACTAGTGCTTTTTCTTTTGCTGTGATCATTCTGAGAACACTTTCAAAGTATATCTTATAAACATGAAGGACTGTTTGCATGATCCAGTATCAGTTCTAAATTTAATGCAAATTCTAATCAAAAGGAAGCAACAGTGAAAGTGCTGCAAACTTCTATCTTAAGTATTTTGGTCAAAAATTAGCCACTATTCCTAAGCATAAATTTATGATGAAAATTATTGCAAGAATATCAGCATATCACAAGTATTGCCAACCAGGAAGGTTACGCCTTTTCAAGTACTAGAGGAAATAAATGCTGTACAACCTAATTGTTACTGAAAAGTAAAAAACCAAAATCAAACTAACCAAAAAGCAAAAAGCCAAAACAAAACAGGTAAGATGTACTGAAAGATTACAACCACAAATAAACTTAATGAAGTGAGGTTCTGTGGATAAATAAGTTTTCAAATTTTAATCAGCAATTACTTAATTATGGTATGTTAAATATCCTTATAAATAGTTATCCTTCAAAGCTGGTGCAAAGATTTCTCACCTAACAGAAAAAGCAACAGCAGACACCAGTAGCTGTTGCTGATTTCCCCTGGCAAATCAGGTTGGGGGAAACACACACCCAAAATAAGGGATCCCTTCCTCTTCAAGGAGTGTTGGTTGACCTACACCAAAATATTTACAGAGCTGAACCATCCTTATCTGTCCCTGTGTATGGCCATACACTGATGTGCATACACTGAACATAAGTGACTGGTCTTAGGGCAGCAGTAACTGGGTAAAATTCCATGGGCTACTGAGAAAAAGTAAGTAATTGTTTCCTACCTATGAATTAGTGGCCCCACACTGCAAAAAAAATGACAAGATCATGCACAAGGAGGTTAGTTAAGAAATCTTTAGGAAATACTAAAAAAKATTTTGGATGACTGRTTTTTTTGGGAGCAAAAGAATTCMCATCTCCCACCTATCTTCTTYTTTTGCACTAAGCTRTWACTCTCCTCTGTAATCTTCCTGATGAACAAAGGTGTTTATGTAAGCTAGGTGTAACACTGCTTCATGATCTAAACCTYTATTATAAAAGCAGCTGAGGACAATTTTTTTACCTCCTGATAAGGTATCAGCATATTGTAATGCTGAAATTAGAAAAATTAGAAATATTCTAATGCAATTTCTGGTTTTAAAGTCTATGACTACAATTGAAAAATTCAGAGGATGAAMAGTCACAGAGAATGCCAAGGTCATACAACAACAACAGGTCAGAGAAAACATTTAGGTAATGATCTTTAAAAATACACCTAACCATGTATTATTTTGGAAGATGCATATTTAGAAACAGTACAGATTTGTTTTTTATTTTAGCTTATCCTGTTCAAAACCAAATAATTACTGTGAGGTGTTTTTTTGGTGTACTGGGAGGGGGAAAAAATCAGTAAGTGAAAAAGTGACAAGTTTTGAAAAGGAAGATGCCATTCTGCCCTACTAAGGAATTTCTAGAATGTTCTGTGGGGAGCATGTGAAGCAATGGTGTGTCTGGGGCAGACCCCTCCCTCTGAGCTGGTCCTGMCATGGAAGTCACTGGAGAGGAGCAGACACTTGGAGGGCATGAGTCAGACTTTGGCTCTACTGCCTGTGTCTAAGGCTGGGTCAGACATAGTCCAGCCAGGACAGTTACAGGCATTTCACTGAACCCCTTTGTCCCACAATTTTCCCCACTTTTTGGTTTGTTTGGTTGGTTTTTTCCCCCTAAAAGTAACTGCTTTCAAATGCTGGTTATTTGTTGTAGCAGGAATTGCAAGGTGGGAGCATCCTCTGTAAAGATATTTATTTTAAAATATTTTTCTTTTTATTTGTTTTAGGATTATTTTATTTAAAAAAAGAATATAACCTCACAACAATCATATTTTACACAAGAGGTTTATGATTTATGTCAAAATCATTTATATCACATCTGGAAACTGTTATAAATAACATATAATGAATAAATTTTTCAACTGTGATGGTTCCATAAACTTCAAAACATTAAGACGTGTCTGTTCCCCTGAGTCTATCATGCTCTTTAGCAAAATAAACAAGATYTTGCATTTTTGAACATTTTAGAAAATTACTTTTCAGTCTTCCATTTCTACCTGAAGTTCCCATTGCTCCTTGAACTGCAGGAGATACATTTCTTGGTCCTCAGATGATTCACCAGATACCTGTTTCTCACAGAGTCTGAGCAAAATTCCTTCTTCGTGGGGATCACCACACTTGAATACTCCTTCACACACCTGATTTCCAACACTGGACAAAGTAGGAATATACAGTCTTCCACTGTGAGGATCCCAATCAACTAAAATGGTCTGCACACCTTCTTTCTCTGGGAGGCCCTGTGTGATTTTTTCCAGCTGATGRTAGGATGTCTGCCCACATTTTTCCGTATCCAGGTCCATGAAGTCAATATGGGTCTTACCTGGCAATTCATCTGCTGCATCAACCACCTTCAAATTCAGTTCCCCTGTTTTCTGTGCCAAACAAAGGTCTGCTACCCTTATCTCTAGCTGGGGGGAATATGGCTGCCCWGTTTCCATRTCAACCAAGTCCCCCAAMGCAATCTGTGGCTCACCCTGTAGCCCCCCAGGGAGAGAAAACTTCTCTTCTAGTGTCTGACCAGGACTGAAGTCTTCAGCCCTTACATCATGTTCATACTCTACAACCCCTGCATTTTTATCTCTCCAAGTATTCTGTGGTCCAGACCAGCCATGAGATGCCCAGTTTCCAGTCTSGTCCCCTTCCACTGAAGTATCTTCTTTGAGTGAAATCTCTTCACATGAAATATCAAGCAAATATTTTGCTTTCAGCACTTGTTTAGAAGGCAAATCCTTCCCTTCAGTGTCATTGCAAACAGTGTTGTAATGAGGACTTTTCCTTTCTGATAGACAACTGGATTCCTTACAGTCATCCTTGTGAATCGTGATCAGGTTGAGCACTATTTKTTCACTTGGTATGAAAACTTGTTCCCTGCATTTGTCAGTGTACTGCCATACCTGGAAAGTAAGAAATATTTTGAGTGAAGCATAATGAAAATACCACCTTGCTGTTTCTTATATCATCTCATATTTTTAGAATATAAAGTTAGGTTTGACCTTATTAGGACATTATTTTACCTTAGGGAAGAAGAAAGCTCATCATATAAACATTAATGAGTGTCAGTATGCTCCCCTTTTTTTATTCTRTATAAAGTAAAACTATATTATGACCAGTTTTAATATCCCTTCCCTCCTCTTCCCCATGTCAAAATAATGGTTAGAACAATTCTGTCAAATGTAGGTTTTGTTTCCAAACCAGCATAAACTCATGTGACTTTGGAGAAAATATCAGCCTTTGTCGGGTAACATGTCAATGTATAACTTACAGAGATAAAATAATACCAGCTTTCCTTTCAGAGAGGGAGCTACACATCAGGTTGAAACACAGTGTACAGAGCCTGCACTGTGCACTCTGCCACAGGCTGCTTTTGTGACCCTGTGCAAAATCATCAAATTAAACAATAGGGATCTTTCTGAAATTAGTAAAATTTCTGACAGAAGCCAACGTTGTGTGGACACTGGTGGAGTGAATAGGAAAAACAACCAGCAGCTGCATTTCAGTGCTTTCAAGCTTGAATGGAAGACTAAGACCACTGATGGATGTACCAAGTAGTCTGAAAGGTCACACAGGTCAGAAGTGCTGGACCAAAACAAATGGTTTATTCCATGTCACCCCAGCCCCAATGGGTGCACATGTTGGGAAAAAGTCTGTCTGTTGGGAAAGCCAGAGAGCATCATTAAAAACCAGGTCTACATTTGTTACCTTAACATTGACTGAATSCAGAGGTGGAGAAATAAAATTGAAGCCCCATTATGGTAATTAAAAAGTGCAATGAACATAAAAAAATTTCCCAACATTCAAATTACATCTTTATTAGAGTAAAAAACTCCTAGAGTTAGGAGTTTAGTCTGCTACTGAGTGGGAATTTTTCACTAAGTAGCCCTTCATGCTCTTGGACTTTAAAGAGCTCTGTCCTGCCAGCTCCCCAAGAGACCAAGCTAACTCCCCATAACAGGACCTGCATCCCAAGAACAAAATGCAGAGAGTAAGACAGAGACAGACTTTTTACTAGGGCCTCTAGTGACAAGGGACAATAGTTTTAAAATGAAAGAGGGTTCATTTAGACTGAATATAAGGAAYAAATTCTTTACTRTGAGYGTGGTGAGGCACTAGAATAGGCTTCCCAAGAAGCTGTGGATGCCYCATAAGTGCAAGTGCTCMAAGTCAKGTTGGATGGAGCTTCAAGCAACCTGATCTAGTGGCAGATGTCCTCACCTATGTCAGAATGCTTGAACTGGGTACCTTTGAAGGCCCCTACCAACCCAAACCACTCTGTGATTCCACAGTTCTGTAACAAAACCAGTGCCTCCTCAAGTGCAGGAGATTATTCTGTCCACATCTGAACACASTGCAGCAGTAGCTGCTCCAATCCTTCTGAGCCCTTCTGAACTCACAGTCCCCCTGTGAAGATTTCTCCTGGCACCTCTGCACTTCTCTAATCTTCAGGCAAGATCAGCATGTTGAAACCAACTCCCTTGTATCTCCCRTCCCACAGTGTCAAGCAGATTGGATTAACATTGAAGTCTTCATKCATTAATTATTATAATTGCATGTTTATGGTTGAGCAACTTGCTTAAAGATACACGTGAGAAAGTTTTGTTGAGCGCATGAGCTGGAAACCAGTAACATTTCATAGACTTAATGTGCTCTTTCTAAAAATCAACAAACTTTGCAGCACTAAGAAATTTGAGAAYATTTTTTTGCAAAAAGTGTATTTGGGCTGCCTAAATAACAGAATGTGTTTGTCTATACATTTTTTGGGTGTTAGGAAATGGTACAGTATTTCAAAGTATTCTTGAAATCCAGGTTAAATTATTTGTATGATGCACATACATTAAATCCTTCACAATCACAATTAAGTGGAAAAATTGGTAAYATCCAGTAATAGTCCAAGWTATTACTGGTAATATCCAGTAATAGTCCAAGAAAACATCATGGTGTKTCTGTACTGCTTAATTGTCTTCCCTTCTTATTTCTGAATTCAACAACTTAATAACTTTTGTTTAACTGACTTTACACACTGCTTCATCTTAGATAAATTTCTGGAGTTCTGAAATCCTGACAGACCTTGCCTAGTGCACCTCAGACCTTGCTTAAGGCAATGACTCTTCCCAAATCAACAGCCCTGTGCTGATTGTTGCAAACTCGAGTTATTACTCTGTTTTTCTTGCACGCAATAACCCTCGATGTGGTTTCCTCCTCTTGATCTCAGTGGCAATTAGAGCTTTTATTTGGAGCTAGTCACAGTTTCCTCCAAGCCTGCTTGGAGCCCTGGAAAACAGACAGCTCTGCTGTGGGCACTGAGGTTGGCAGTGACCTCCTGCAACAGAAGACACTTACCAGGTTTGCTGGATGTTTTTGTTTGTGGATGTGAATATACTTGTGCACACAATAGCATGCCAGAGAAATAAAAAGGAGAATCAGCATGGTAGGCATAATATATCCAAATGTGATTGTTATTGTCTCTTCTTCTGTTTTATCTGTTAAGAAAACGAAAGTTTTAATGTATATAGATAGTATATACGTTGTGTTTTGGACACAGAATGCAAATGTTTTGGATGAACAAGGAATTTGCAGGAAATGAAAAAAACTATATTTGAGCTACAGGAAATTATTATTATTATTGTCTAAATGATAAATTAAATTCTAAAAAGAAGTAAAACATCTCCCTTAGACTGTCCTGTTGCTAACTTCAGATTGACCCAGCTCTGCCACTTCCAAATTGCATTCAAGGAGAAAAAACATTCTCCATGCACTTCAAGAATGCAGGTACTTTTCTTCAGAGGTGCTGATTTACTTTCCAGTCAATCCCAGCTATGCTTTATTACAGACAAGGCATTTTTCATTGGTACAAGTGCACAGAGAAGGRAGAAACATGCTAACTATCACTCTCAAAATGGATACATAAAAAACTCACTAATTTAATCACCATGATTTTTTTTGTAACTTGCACCTATTTTTTAATTTGCCACCTCACACATACCTTTCAATGTAGTAATGCAATGTTCTTTGGAAAAGCCACTGTCCAAAAGAGGTGTGGTGACACGTATCCGTGCACTGACACAATAAGCTGTTCCAGGCTCTAACCAAGGCACAACCAAGGTGTTGTTACTGATGGAGAAGAACCACTGGAAGACATTRAAAAATATTTTTCTGCCCTTTAACTCCTGAGCTGTAGAAAGGTCATGAACATACACATTTTCTAGAAAGGTTGATACTYTGAGAGCTGCCAGCTRCATCCTTTTATTCCAAAAGCAATCAACGTTCAAGTTACTTGWTAAGTCACATCCTCTCTGATTATTTTCTCTTCCAATCAAAGATCCTTGTACCACTGCTGAACAATTTCATGCTTCATATGAAGCAAGAGCATTGGCCACTACTGGCCCACATTCTTGTGCTGACGTTGCAATAGAGCTAAAGCTCACTCCAGCCCTGKCCTGACACACAAACCGATGGCAGGCACACGGTATGGTTCCACAAAATATTTCMAACTGGGATGTTCTGGAAAAGAGCCTTAGAGTAACAGGATTTATGYAGATCTTGGAGTCCAAAGTAAAGTAATTGCTGTATTTCCTGTACCTTTGTAAAAAACCCTCMACAAACCAGCCAAACAAAAAAACCCAAACGAACAAACACAACCAATCAAAACATCAAACCACTTTTGTCTGCTACACGTTGGCTGATCTTGGCATTTCAAGGAGCRCAGGGCACAGATTTAATAGGAGCAGTTCTACAGCTTTGTCAAAGCTTACCCTCTTCTTTGTTTTTTTGTTGAGGACAGACACATTGTACTGTAGGCCAGGATACACTTGAAGCAGAGATATGGATTCTTCCTCAGGACTTCTCTTCCACTTCTCAGGAGCAGTCAAAGTGATTGAAATAGATCTGTCAGTGGAAGATATACTTACCATGGGTGGATCTATTTTAGCTGGAAAAATGAACATGTACAAAAAAGCAGTCAAATTCAGCAGAGGCACGCTGGTTTGACCAGTTCCATCAAATTGATCATATTACATTTTTGGGATGCTTGGGGTAGTCTAAGTAGAGCTTTGAACAAYGTATTTATATTGATAGAAARTTATTTGATCAGATAACTAAGGRGATCTTTACAGYRAGAAAGTGAACACTGACTTGGAATTTTGCCAAGGAATTCCTGGGACTTTACAGGATAAACAACCTTGAAACTCAATTTACTAAAATAGGCTGAATTATTAGTATGTTCATAGATTATCTGGCACAGATAAGAACTATTGGGCTCTAGAGTATGCTTACTGATTGGTTTAATAAAGCCTTTTCAAAATCAGAATTATTTATACTGTGAATGTGCCACAGATTTTATTTGCCTTGAGTAAGGCTTTACCATAGCATTATAAAGGATTCAGTATATACCAGACTCTTTCTCTCTCTTTCTCTCTCTATATATATATATCTACAAATTCCAGTTTTACTATTTCAATTACTTCTGTCAAAAGCAGAATAAAATAATACATGTGAAAAAAACCACAAAAAGTGTAACTTCATGCTAAARTTAAAATACCATACACTGTGAAGGCACGTGCAGTCTGAGCACACATTGTTAATCAAGGCCACTGAACACCTGGCTGTGTGCTTAGCTCTCCTTACTGTCTGTTAGAGGGTTGAATCGTGTGGTCTCCATCCAGTCAGAGCACGTCCCATTGAGGAATGCTTTAACACTTGCATAGTAYTGTTCTTCGTAGTCAGAGGTCTCGCTGGAGAGGTCACACCATGTCCTGTTTATATTCCTGCATTCTGCCTTTCTRATCCATTTGCCAACACCGTATCTGCATTGAAAAGAAAGAGAAAGGAGCTGTAYAAAAGCTATTTCCATTACATTAGTCACCTCATGATATAATTTTCTCTGCTTCATTATGGCAGATGAAACAGTTTCTGTGTTTAACAGAAATCTGAAATTTCAAGGAATCCCAGGTTCAGCTGAGATGAGGCACAAGACTTCTACAAGTTTTTAATGAAAAATAAATTAGAGTAGGCCCTATCCAGAAGAAGCCAGATGAAGCTAACTGGAATGTTAGTGATACCAATCTAAGTCAAGCTTTGCCTGTGCAGAYCAGAGACCTCTCAACTTCAGTCTCSWCAGMTTTAGTTTAAATTSCAAACACACGATAACAGAGGCAGGATAATTATTTATATGGAAACAAAGAGTTCAGTCAGAATGGTCAGTGGCTCATCCTCAACTATGGATACAGATGATGCTCAGGGTCTCCATAATGAATGACAGGAGACTACTCATTCCAGCCTGATGCCTCGTTTTCTAGTTTAAAAGGAAGACTCGACTGGAACACAGTGAAATTCAAAACCCTTCTAGTTGGAAAAAGGCCATATATCTGCTACCAACAATGCCTCAGTACAGACCAGCTCTTATACGCTGCTAGAACAAACCAAGATTTCCTTGGAAAATTCTTGTTTGGATTTGCTCAGAAGCTCCTGATCCCTAAATTCACACTAAAAATTCCCCCATTTGGCTACTAACTAGTAAGGGCATGTGGCAGCTCCTGCCTGACTTCCGGATCACTCACCAGCATTTCCCACCTATCTGAAGGCCTTGCTCTGCTGGGTGGGCAGAGGCACATGAGTGATTTTGTGCTCAGTGTGAAAGATGGCCATGCCTGTGGCTACAGACYCTTCATGGGCCAGCTGGCCCCTCASAGTCAGTGCAGCCAGTTCTCCCTGAACATTTTACCTCCCATACWATAGTCCTGGTTTTGGCCAAGGACAGGGGTGATTTCTTGCAGTAGCCATGAGGGGGTGGAGCCTGGAGCTGTGTGGGCACGGCCAAAATCCTAATGTTATTAGACACCATCCTTCCTCCTTACCAGGAGCATGGGAAAAGGACTCTCTCTCTACTTTAAGAAGAAAGGTGATCCTTTCTAGTGCAGGAAGTGTGGCAGATGGAGCAGTGTGGTAACACTGGTCCTGACCAGAGGGAGCAATTTGGGTGGCATGGATGCAGTTGAGTCCAGCTCTGCACTCTCTTTTTTTGTACAATTTTATCATTAATATTGCTGCTGTCACTGCTCATTGTCTTATCTCATTGCTGTTTCCAGTAAATTGTTCTTATCTCCATCTGTGATTTTTGCCTTTTGTGCTTCCAGCTTGAGGTGGAGGGGAAGCAAGTGGTACCATGAYTTTTAGCAGAACTACTGAATTGGAAAATACCATTCCTAAACCATGACAGTAATTACTGTTCACTCTGTAACTGCTGAGCACTCTCAAGTAACAGGAAACGTCTAGAGACTGACATTCATTTTACTATTCTGAAAGTGTTCCTAGATTGAGGGAAGTGTAAATATTAACGATTGGGAGCATTACATAATCTGTGACAACAGTGCTATACCTATTTAGAAGCCACACTTCTATCACTGCCCTTCAGAAYGATGCAGTGCTCTCTCAGCAGGAATAAAGGAAATGGAGTCTGGTTCTCCTGCAAATTCCCAAATTCCTTTATCCAAAGAATATAAGGTGCAGACCTGGACAATGTAAGGGCCTGATTCCAAGCACATGACTTGGTTTTMTACAATGCTCAGTAACATTTTCTCCTAGAGGCTTGCTGGATCAGAAGAAATCTGGGGGAGTGGGTCTGTCAGGAAAGAGCAGTGACACACTGGGTATTATTAATATTGATTGAATCATACGTCTCCATATCAATTTAAACATGGACAGAGGACATATTTAGACAGATACCAGTCCACAGCACAGTTCTTCTTCATCCTTCTCTCTCATTTTAGGAGGAATACCTCTGAAAGCTTCCATAGCACTGCTTCCTACACTTCTTTCATAGGAAGAACATCTCCTTAGACATTTTTTAACTTGATGTGAAGTAAACAGTGCCAGGAGCAGAAGTTAAAAAACTACACTGTGTAAGTCTAGCTCACACTTTAGTTCTTTCTTTTACTTTATATCAGCAATACCTTGCATGAAGTTGGGTTTTCTTTTTAAATTCTTGTTTAAAATTCTAAAACAGAAGTCAGTGRGAGATAAAAGAAACAAGCCAACTTACACTGCATACTTCACCTTGTAGCGTACTCCATCACCTGTGCCTTCTGGTGCTGACCAGTGAAGGACATTCTTCATATTTATAGATTCAAAATGGACATTCCTGGGATTGGGCAAAGAACAATACAACTCTCCTGAGAAAGAAAATTAGAAAGGAACAACAAGCACTAAGAATCAGCAAACACATACACTCCCAAAGTAACCAAAAGAGACAGTTGTTTTTTAAAAGGCCAAAAACTCTACCTTTTTCAGCATTCAAAGCATAATGTGATTGGCTATGGAAAATAACTTTTTTACAAGAGTCCCTACCTAGTGCAGTCTCAAATTCCATCTTTATGAGTCTGTTTTTTCTCTAGCAAAAATGGCTTTGCCATTTATGACAGGCATGGAAATATTCAGGGACTGGAAGCTAAAACTAGAAAAACTTGGCCTAAAGGAGACACACATTTTTAAAATTGCAACTGTATTCAAATATCAGAAAAATTTAACACTAAAAATTTAAAAAATATCCTTAATGCTTTACTAGAATCTTCTGGTAGCTGAGTGGACTTTTAAAAGGCAAACCAGGCATTTTTTAAAAAGACACACAGAGTCTACTGCAAACACAGCTTTACAAACTGAAGTATGACTTTACTCTGGAGAATTGGACTGGATGATCACAGTAGCCCCAGTGTCATTTGACCATCCCTTGTGATTTTCCAGAGAGTCAAAAACAAACATCTACAGWAAGGTCACACATCTATCTTGCTGTTCATTGCACCAGATTTTGAAATTAAAAAATAAGCAAATTTGGGTATCTTAAGAACACAATTCCAGATCTTTCTAGTACCCACCCCTAATCTAATAAATGTCATGAAGATGCCCACATTGCTAAATTGCTTGCAAAACGAAGCCTGTGGGCCCAGGGSAAGAATCCCAAGTTCAAAGTTATGACTCAAGCCTCAGCTACTCCTGCCATGCTCTGGGGGGAGAGCAACCCTGAAGCTGCCACTGCTGGGAAGGAGCTTCCCATTGCACGTAGCCACAAGAACATAAGAGGGAAGAGAAAAAGTGACTCTGTGGTTTTTCAGGACTTTTCAAAACCTTTTAATCTCCTCCTCCAGGAATGCAATCCTAGTTCTTGAGAGAACATAATGAGGCAAAGAAAAGGGGAAATAAAATGTATCGACACAAACAGTGGGATCCTGTTCAAATGAATAGTGCTTGAGCTGTTGCTCTCTAATCAGACCTTAGGGTATTTTTTTGTAGTATATTTCACTATTACCAGAGCAATAGTGTCCATCCTCCTGTATATGTAACATGTAGTTGCTTTTGCAAGCAAATGTCACCATCCTGATTAATGTGCAGACTTCCATCTGCCTTTGAGCCAAACAGTAAGAGCTTTTTTTCTTTTCAATACATTTATTAAAACAATCTCATCACAATTCTGTAGAGACCTATTACTTCAAACTGTCTCAGTGCAAACTCTTGGCTTTCCAAGCCTCTGCCTGCTCCGGTGTATGCATGCATCTGTATCTCCAGATCACAACAGTGTTTATGGAAGGTTTTTCTAATGTTGCTCTCTCTTATCTCTAGCACATAGATAGTGTTCAGTGGTTTCCATTTTCTAGTCAGAGAGCAAGTTTTGCCAGGTATATTCCTTAGGGCAAGCTTATCTATTTACAAAAAGTAGAAAGTCCCATTTCCTTCACGCTTGGATGCAGAAATGTCCCATGTCAGCTTGTAAGAGCTCAAACCATAGACTTGGCTCTAGCAACATAAAAAACGTTCCAGGATGCCAGGGGATAGAAAAGCAGCAAAAGGGATTCTCCAGGAATTTGTCTTATCCCAACACTTTCTTCCAAGTGGGAGATACGGAATCTAAAAAATCAGAGGTTTTCACTTCCCCAAAATAAATGTCCTCTGCAATTGCTTTAAGTGAATCCAAATTTAAAGATAAAGCTGTCCAGGAGAGATGAGAAAGTTGTTTGCCTGCACCTTTCCACATTTGTCCTTATTTTAAAACATTATATTCCTTAAGCACATTTTAAAATAGCAAGAGTCACGCATTTGGCTCTTACGTTAAAATATTTTTCAACTATTAATGGGTGAAACTGGCTCTTTGGCATTTTTAATTTTTTTTTTTTTTTAATTTTAATTTCCCTCCTCCCAGWGTGGTTTCTACTGTGGTAAATGAAGTTTCAAAACAGAAACACTGACTGCAGCAGAGGAGCCAATCTCAGTATGCTGAAGCCACAGACTGTATCTTTACAAGATCTAAAGCATTACAACACTGCTGCTGGGCTCCCACCTGCCCCCAGCTCAGTGAGATTTGGAAGGCAAAGGGACTGCGACCGTTAACTTTCCAYGAGATGCAAAAACAGAGATTTGGTTTCCATTTCTGCTTTTGCCCCTTTACTAAAGGGCCCCTGCCCTTACAACAAATTAGTTATACCACAATTCTGCACATGCAAAACAAGAATAAAACTACCATACTCCCCTATGTCTCCAGGAAGAGTTAAGAATAAATTTCTTCATGTCTGTTTGGTGATCGATAGTATCAGGTTGTGTAGAGAATAGATCATACACAGAGCTTGAATGTTCCATGGTCATCAGTCAGGAAAGGATTCAAGTATATGCAACATTGCATGTTTCAGTCTTTTAACTTGTCTTCAGTCCTTCCGTTTCTAGTCTTTAAACACATTACATCCACTTATATTCTGATTTAATTTTCATTTATTTGGATCAATGGCATGAGTGTCACAGAGAGCATTTTCAGTTTGTACTGGCCTAGGWGCAGAAATCAGACACACATGCTGCTTTCCTAGCTTTAGTCAGCCACACTGATTGCTAGCAATGGCTGTCATTCACTTTCCAGTACAACTAAGCCACTTCATTTATTTATTACATGGGAAAAAATGGAACCCTTATTACTGCATTTGGAAATGCTGTCAATCAAACCTTGAGTAATGTCATTGTTTACATCTTCATGGCTGACACCTGGAGTGGAAATAAAGTAATAATATAGGCTTGCAAACTTCACCACCACAAGGAACAGCCCAGTCCTGATCWTAGAATAAGCTGTAGTGAGACTCTCCAAAGCAGAYATGATTGAGCCTGAAAACACCTTTGCATGTGAGTGAAAAACCGCMCTGATGTCAGTGAGATTATTCCCATGAGTAAAAGTCTGCATGGCAGGTGCTTCATCTTCTCTGTATGAAATCATCAGCTAGGTTTAAAAACCTGGTCAGTTCTAATCACATAGCCCTGCCAACTACATGCCTTGCTCAAGTCAGTGCTGTTCAAAGCTCAGTTCTGGTTACAGCCATATTTATTTATCTACACACATGTCTAGACACATACATACAGACACAAGGATAAACACACATAATTTCCATGTTACAACCATTACCCATTCAGTGCATCTGTGTTTTACCTGCCAGGAGGTCCCCCTACCTGTCACAGGTGACAAACAGCTGTGTTTAATGTCAGTGCTGCAGAACAAATACAGCTGCAACAACCCATGTCCTGTGGCTCTAAACAGATTTTTTAGCTTTGCACTTCAGTTGGGTAACCCAGCAGCTGCAAAGCATAAAAATATATAAATACAGAAAAGTTTGTATTATGTTTTCTGTGCAGTGGCAAAAATTTTGGGGTGAGGACAAGGCAGAGGAYCCACTGAAAGCTGACCTATTGTTATCCATGTGCCTCCCGTGAGACCACTGTTGTTCACTGYAGCCCTCTCAAGCAGAGTGATCATCTGCTGTATTTTACTGTGGCATGGCACAGAAGTGCAAACACCAAATTATCCAATCAAATACAGCAGCAAAGAAGATTACAGAACCTTCTAGGCAACTGCAAGATACAATTTAAGACAGTGAGTGAWGTGGAAAACATTAAGACAGAAAGATGAGCCTTATTGCAACAGTCTTGTAGCCACAGCAGTAAAAGCCAATAGCTCCTCCCCTACAGTCATCTCAGAATTCAGAAGAGGAACTGATCTTCTGACAATGGCAGAGACTTTGGCTTCAATTGTGGTTGTATTTTCTTATACAAAAGTGGCCCTTTGGAGTACCTCTGATGGAAGGGAARCTTCATCCTGGGTACCAAATTTGTGGGCATCACTGCAGCTGTGCCTCAGCATTTGCAGCTGCCACTTCAAAGGCCATGAACCTCCACTTACACACCTCATAGAGGGGACAGCCTTTCAAACAGGCTGTGWCCCTGATTTGCCTCTTCCCACTGGTAGCTCAGAGCCACCAGTGAAGCATCAAGCAACTAAGAATCAATCTAGGATGCACTGCTTTCGGACAATGAATGCTCCAAGCCACTGCTGTCTCTTTAGCCTTTCAGTTAAACTTTAAGTGACTTYCACCATATTCCTCTSAYRTCTTGTTTGCTCCTTCTATGCTGTTGCTCTTCATTTYTTGAGACWTTTTTTTCKCTCTTTTCTTCCTCCAGCTYGTCTGTTTTGATYGTTATGCTGTCCTCAGTGAAAAACAGTCCCYCAAATGCATGACTAAGTATAACATAAAAATAAAAGTGGTCATACTCAGAGCAAATGTCCATTTGGCAGCGTGTTCAGTGTCCCTCACAAAGCAGAATGTTGGGGCTGTCTTTTCTGGAACATCTCCAGCTCCAGGCAAGTCGGCACTGGCCATGCAGGAATGCAAGGGAGTGCATCAAGTGCTAAACACAGGGGCTGAGCCAAAATTGGAGATAGTAAGTCACACAGAGGAAGGGAAACCCAGCAAAGGCAGTAATACACTTTAGCAAACTTATTACTTACTCATCATCTTAGCAACAATTTAAACAAATGAGTAAACTTCTTAAAAATCAAGTGATCCTGAAAGCTTTTCTCTGAGCAGATTCTTTTTGACTCAAACTCATCAGACCGAATAATGAGGAAGAGAAGAAAGAGGAGGAGGAGAAGTACATAGGAGCCTTTACAGCCCATCTGCCTTCCTCCTCGTGGGTTGCTGGAGCTCTGGTGCTGCTGGGTGTGAAGTCAGGTTAGTGAAACCCTCTGACTGGAGCGGCGCTGGTGGGAATGTGGGGAGGAGCACAGAGGTGATTTCCTGTTCAAGTCATAGCAGCACTCGAGAGCAAACCACAAAGCTCATCTCTGCTCTCCCACGAGAGGAGCCCGGCACTCCCATCACAGCCTCTTCACAGGGGGCACAGGGGGAAGAAAGACAGGGACAGAAAGGCAAACATAAGAGTGCATGAAAACCAGGTGGTGGAGCAGATGGAAAAACTTGAGGGAAGAGGYGGGGAAAGGTGGGAGAAGGATGAGACTGGGGCACCTGGGGTTTGTTTTTCAAGAAATGGGCAGGCTGCCGTTGGAAACAGGTGAGCCTGAGGAGGCAACTTCATCAGAGTGTGAGTGGGAATACAGCCTGAAGAACAGGAGATACAGAAGTGGGACTGAAGCTATGGCTTGCCCTGACAGGATCTCCTCCTCCATGTGAAGCCTTGTGGTTATTTATCTAAACCATCTCCTGACTTAAAAACAACACGTCTAATGAGAATATTGGTCAAAGGATATTTCAGACTTAGTCCAGAAATACCCAGCCTCAGAAAGGAGGAGAAAATCTTCCCAGTCCTTTGAAGGCTTGTTAGGAGACAGCTGGAGAGGACCATGGGAGCTGACACCCATTCCTTTTTGCTTGCTTGTATGAAACAAAATAAACTGAATTTTCTTCCCACTGTGTTGAAAGTTTGCAAGTACAAGAGTAGAGCTCCCACCACCTTCCCCATGCCCTGTGGAAACACCTTTGCTTGAWGCACTCCAGCAGGCAAAAGTTATTGTAGGTTTTTTTTTCTTTTAGTTCTGAGTGTTCAACACTGACCTGACACAAGCAAACAAGGTGAGTGAAATTCAAGGTGGACTTGTCTAAAATTAGTCACAGCCCTTTCAAGGCTTTCACAGTTGTAATATAACTGAGGTGYTTTGTGCTTGATGRTTTGGTTTGRTTCMAGTTTGGTTCTTTTTGTTTTGTTTTTAATTTGAAATGGAAAGAGGTTTTGTTAAGTTTGGCATGCAAAAACATTTTTTGTCAAAAAGAACAACACTAATTTTAATAGCCCAGTGGTGACACAATGYCATGACATGATAGCTGTTTTTTAAAATAGAGGTTTTGAAATTATATTAAATACTGAAAATTGACTGACTATTTAGGGTTTAATGTTGAACTTTTTCTTCTCTAGAACATGTTTAGCACTACYAATTTATTACTGTTTAGATCAATCACACTGAACAGCCAAGAAAATGCAAGCTTTTTTAGAATACATCTGACATCTTACATGCATTTTTCAAAGTATCCAAGAGTTAAGCTTTTTATTTGAAATATTGTAAAAATTATGCTGTTACAGTTATCAGCAAAATTGCCATACATGACATTTTGGTATACTTCTAATCCATCTTTACTTATATTTTTTAAATATAAATTGAGCCAAAAATATGTTTGGCTTTCATAATTCCGCACAGACTAACAGCTATTAGGCAACAACAATCCAATTAGAACTAACAGCATTATATTTATTGCCTAATAGATGTTGCTCCTTGCTCTGTGACCTACTGATGGCTTTTCTAGAAAAGGGTGTTTGCTTTTCTTGGGAGTCAAAGCTATTTTAATTARTGAAATCCACAATTATAAATCCATGCTTTGCCTTGGACAGGTGATTGAATGTAACATCAATCAGTGGGGGTTGAGCACTTGCCTTTCTTTCTGARGGAAAGACAATCTTAAGAAGATGGAAGTTGAACACCTTCTGCACCTGAGATCTGAGAGGCAGGACCAACACTCCCAGAAATACCTCACCTCTGGCAGGTGAACTGGGAAGGAACTGTTTACAGAGAAGTCCTGGGGCACCCTTCCATTGGTGTGAGACTCTGAACAGAAATATGGTGCCTCTAAACAATATCCCAAGTTACTGGCACACCAAGTACAAAGAAAAGAGCTGCATGTGATTCTAAATTTTTATCTAGAGATGGTCCTGAGTTCCAAAATTCRAGGTCTTACAAAGTAAAGCTTCTTAAAATACAGGGGCTCTTGTTTTGCTCACAAAGGGTGGCTTTTGCAGATAACCAATAAGACTTCCTGGGGAGAACTCAATCAGAAGAAATCAATCTGTAGAAGCCAAAACTATAAAACAAAAATATAAACAGGAACTACACACACACACAACCACCTGCTTCTCTTGGAATTAAGACTATAAAGGTCACTAGACAACAAGAGCCACCAAAAGGAATGGTTATCAGCTACAGTGGTGAACCCGAGTGCTTGCATGGGGAAGTGCAATGCACATCTGAATTTTGGGCTTTAATCACAAAACGTAACAGTGTTGGAAGTGCCTCCTTTAASCATTTCCATCTCTAAYTATCAGGCAATARTAAMTTGTCAAGTTGAGGAATCATAAACAAAGCCAAGTAMTRGGGCTAGATTGCAGTTCTCTAGAATACCCTGGCATGAGATTGGAAGCTGGAGATGAGAAGGTAAGGATAAGCTTTTCAGCTGTATCAACATGACACTCCTTCATATGCTGCAGTTCTCGTTATGCCAATATGCATTTTTACTTATTTCTATGTTATATTTACTCCACAATAGTGGAGAGCAAGGAAATAYTGTGAAAAAACACCAAGCTCAACTCCCCCAAATGTTCCCACTCTTATTACTGAAGCTTTATGCTCTCTCTGGTAAACACAGATTAGCACCAACACACACGTATTTCAATCCTGTATATAGGCATATACTAGGTTATACAAAATACTATATGCCCAAAATTTTCAAGCCAAGAGTTCAAAAAATCATTTGTAATTGCACAATTGTAAAATCTATTTTACAATTTTCCCCCACTGCTTTTCCTATCTGCCTTTTATTCTGTATTTCCCAGAACAACATCAAAAGAGATGTTTTGTACATTCCAGTACAGTTCTAGTAACTGTGAAAGAAAACACATTGAAATTTGCTTAMARGGAGGYCTGAAGCTGCTTCTCAAACTACTATTTATTAATAAAAATAGGACAAAGTGGAATATGAAAGGMAWAAATTAAATCAGGTGTGTGAATGCAGAACAAGCAACTTACAYTGTTAGTAGAAAACATGMAAAAGGGGAAGCTTTCAAGGTTGCATCATAKSAAATGTAGTTGATATAGCCACACATCAGCTCCAGTGGGATCTAAGGCTGGATGTRKGCTAACAAGGATTGCAACCCAATATAAGCAGGTGTGTTAGACTAAATTGTTTATACTGAGAAAACCTTGTCTACATTATACACATTTTGGGTTTTTGCAKTTTAACATTGGACCAGCTGTACTTGCACTAGATACACTGATGAAGCACATCTTCAAGGGCAGCTTCATCCAGAAGAAATCGAGTTCCAAGACTGTGACACAATACAGACAAAAAAACAGTGAGAGAAATGGTTGAGATTTGCTTCAAAAATCACATACCTTACCTGAATGAAAATAGTAAAGTATGCCTTAAATAAATCAAAATACTTCTAATTTTGCAGTACAGCATTCAGGCTCATTTCCCTTTCCTCACAATAAGGATCCACTGTAGTAGGCAGTGCATTCCTTCTTCTGGATGGATCTACAGGAGAGAGACTGGACTTTGTGGGCCAAGGATTTCAAGGTTTCTCTAACAGCAGAGGGATGTGTTTAGGGAAACATCCCATAAAAGCAAGCAGAAGGATTTAAGATGAAGCTTGGTAAGTTAATAGATTAGTATTAGAAAAGGTGTTTTGCAAAGGTCAAGCTATAATTTAGCATTAAAATGCTGCTGCTAAGGAGTTCAGAAAGTTACTTGTCAAGAGATCCCAAGGAGACAGGCACAGGACAGACCCCATAAGATGTAGGAATCTGAGTCTGCAAAGTCCTGCTGTAAAACTGCTTTTCATGGCTCTTGGGTCCTGGTTTCTTCTGTTGGAAGGAGGTATCCAAAAGGGACCTACCTATCACTTCACTTCAGAGAAAGCACATGAGCACTGCTAGGACATTTCTACACTTCATATAATTTCTTCTGTTATTAGCAAAATAATGCTAGGATGAATTGAACTCATATTTATGGYCTCACACTGAAAAAGATGAAAATGRRATYTCTAAGCCTTCAGTGAAAGGCACAGCTCTGCCCTCCATGCTGGTATTGCTGATTGTCAACCAAACCCTGAAATAATGTCTASCTAAAACCTCAGGAATGTGCAAACAGATCCCCTTCTGCCTTGAACAGCCACTAGACAAGAGCAGCATAACCCCCTTGACATTTTTCTAATCTTTCTTTGGAATCAAACCAGTAGCAAACACATTTTAGACTTTTTTTTTTAAAGGACAACAGAATGCCAGTYGTACAAATTTTCCACRACACTTGTACTAATSACCATCAGACTTAAATAAGATGTAAAAAATGTGGTCAGTTACTTAAAAAGAAGCTGGCACTGGTACTTCTGAAAGCAACTCAAAATCACTGATGCATATTGGAGTAGYTTGTCAAAAGAGTTACTGGGACACAGTACTTGGTGGTACTCGAAGGCATTCAGGGTAGGAAGAACTCTCCTCACTACATTCCAGCTCTCACAAGATCAAATAGTTTTGCCGTGGAGTTAAATGGGAGCAGACTTTGCCCTTATGCATTGAGTTTTGGAGGCAACACTCAAACAGAGAACAATAGCACAAAAGAAGAGTAGGTTTCTTAGAGGATCTGCTAATGCCTCCAGTGCCCTCCAGTGCTAATCCTTGCTCCATTTTTAAAGAGGAGATATATATAAAAAGAAGAAATAACRTATGATTTTAACAGCAGCAGGTGACTCCCCCCTGCACACAGGCCCCAGGCTGTAGTTGATAAGCTCATTCCCCCTGGGTAACATCCTTGTCCATGCCGTGACAGCTCACTCTGAGCTGTTCCCTCAGCCCACTCCAGCTGCTCCCTCTGTCTCTCGTGCTTGGATGTGTGGCTGCCACCACATGAACAGTCAGCAGGTGGGAGAAGGGACTTGGAGCCACTCAGGACACTGACCCACGAGCTGAGTATCTCTGCCAAAACCCCGCCCTGACTTTTGCTTTAGTCTAGCTCTTGACAGCTCAGTTAGACTCCTGAGGGTGGTGCCTGTCAAACAGAAAGGAACCAGCAAATACCAAAGGTATTTGGGGAATTACCCAAACGGGTACAATAAGAACTATCTCAAAAGCACGCTATCAACTTAGAGCCGACAGCAAAATCAATACGGAGTTTCGTAAACCTAATTCCAGCTTAATTACAGAGAAAAGGAGAAGACGAAGCCACACTACAGAAATACCCAGCCCTCCTCCTGCAGCCGAAACCACGAGCACCAAACGCATGGCTGTCTAGGGCGGAGGGCACGGAGCACCTGAGCCTTGCCCCGGGGCTGAGGGAGCGCAGCTCTGCGCGGAGCCACAGCTCGCACTGCCAGCCGGGGCACGGACGGGAGGGATGCGCGTCCCCAGCGCCACGGGCGGGGACAGCGCCGGCACTCACCTGTGCGCGCCGCGGAGCTCGGCCACAGCAGCGACAGCAGCAGCGACAGCAGCGACAGCAGCGACAGCAGCGACAGCCCGGCGCCCATCGGGGCCGCATCTCCCGGCCCGGGGCCGCCCCGCGCAGCACACGGGGCGGGAGATGGAGCGGGAGCGGCCGGGCCGGGCCGGGCAGGGCAGGGCAGGGCAGGGCAGGGAGGAGGTGGGAGGAGGAGCCCTGCGGACGGGCGGGGGGAGCTGCGACACTCGGGGAGCGGCCGGTGGCGCTGCCGCGGTGTCCCGCCGTGACACCCTCTGCGAGCTGCGGGGTGACTTCTGCTGCATCCCTCAGTGCTTTCACTGATGAATAACTCTCCCTCGAAACCTCCGTAAGACGTGAGTGGGATGTTCTTGTACGCCTCTTTTTTTTTTTTTTTCCTCTTCTCAGAGGAAGCTGAAGGCTAACGTGGTACATCACTGGGTGTTCAAAGATAGGATTTCCCCCACTACTTCGCATTTAATTGTGTATTTGAAGATGGACCGAAGCTATGGAATCTCCATTCTTGGAGATACTCAAAATCTGTCTGATGAAGCTGAGCATCCTGTTCCACCTGGCCCCGGTTGGAGTGGGAGGGCTGCAGAGGCACAGTCATACTTCAGCATTTCTGTACTTGAGAGAAATGACATGTTTTTGCTACAAACACAGCTCTCGCTGAGTGTGTGTGGAGCAGTTCAGTGAAGCCCTCAGGGAGAGCAGGAGATGAGGGAACCTGAAAGGGTGCACGCTGTGCTCGTGGGGTGCTCCAGACTGAATTCCTGGGGAGGCTCTRGCAGCTGAAGGTGCTGAGACATTAGCCTTTCTTCCCTTAGATGGACGCCTGCCAGCTCCTTTCCTGCCAACTGACCTGATTTGTTGTCCTCCCACTTGTTCTGTTCCCTTCAGGTTTATCTCCTCTATCTTAGCACCCTTTTGCCAGTTTTTGGTCTCTTAGTCCTTTCATCACYAGCCACTTCCCTCAGGCCTTTCTGCAGAAAAGGAGTACCAAGCAAACAAGAATCAGATATCAACACAACTTCTACAGATCAATCCACTGAAGTGATGGYCAGCATGGGTTGACTGGTAAAACCAGAGGCTGTGTCTGGAAATTGTCTTGCTCCTTTATCTAATTCTGATTTGCAGAGGWTGAGGATCTGTACATGGTACATATACAGGGTAATATATATTGTAAGTATGTATATACATACAGACATTACAGTGAAGCTCCTGATAGACCTCTCTCCCCAGTTGTTGTTTCCATGTGTTCCATGTGTTTCCATGGGAACGCTGGTTTCTCCCCCAGTGAGCTGACTGTCACTCTGTGTCTTCTGTGCAATTCCTGCTTTTTTGCCTGTTTTGCTGCCTGTGTTGGGAAGGGGGTGCTTGGTGCCTTTGTCTGGATACAGTGGCCCATTCTGAAAGTGTGCTGAGAAAATGAGTAATCTGACCTCAATTCTGACTCCACAGACAAAACAGCTGTYCCAAGTCATGGTCACAAGGCAAGTAATCCTGCTTGCTCGTGGCCTTAAGTGTRCATCCAGGGAATGATGAGAGAACCTAGAGGGAGTTTTGGTACTCAGCAGGAYGGTGTCTCTCCTGTCAATACATTTTGGCCAGATTTTTCACACAGACTTTGATGAAAGATGACACTGCTTTCTCTAACTGGAAGTGTTTCTACATTCAGCTGTAGCTTCTTGCACTCTTGTGGATAAATGGCTTTTTAAGCAGATGTCGGGAGAGGAGGTTTTCTGGTGTTTTTTTCTATTCCTCTACCCTTGGTCTTGGGAATGTCGCAGCTGACTTAGGAAAACTGCAGCCTGGCTTTAGACTGGAAACTTTGTCACAAGTGGCTGAAGTTTCTGAGTATTATGAAGAGTGAAAGTAGCCCCTCAATTTCAGTATCTCATTTTCCATTTTCTTATTTTTTCTTGAAGAGAAAAATTAATACCCTTTTCCTGCTGGAGTTTGGCACTGCCAATACAATTTGCTATCACTTCTGCCTGCATCTTTACCCATGACAGTGGAGCTTTTTGTCCAGTGTAGTTTGGTCTTTTTCCTCTCCATCTCTTTTTTTTTTTTGTCTAAAATAAAAAAATATACATAAGAAATAATGATAAAATAATCTCCTTTTAGCAGGACAGGATCTCTSTCATTTATATTATAGCAAACTTGCATATAACCCTTAACTTCCACAGATTTGCTCCAGGTTGATTGAACAAGAGTGKTTAGGAGTAGAATTTAACTGCTGTACAAAGTGGCTAAAAGTATGAATAGGGTGAAGAATTTATTCTTTATTATAAAAAAATAATTCAAGAAGTTAATTTAGCTAAACAATGGAAAAAGTCAGAAGAACATTTAGGGTTATGTATCATAAATGGAAAAAAATCCAATCCTTGACATTTTGATTTATTCTCCTTTTTAGTTGGGTGTTGAAATGGTGTTGGGACAAGCTTCTGCCTTTGTCAAGTAAGTGTAAGAAAGAGATGATATTTTTTTCTGATAAAATGTTATGTGACAGGTGTTCAGGAGCAGTTTGCTTCTCCAAGGAACTTGCTGGCAGGCTTGTGGGTTTTTTTCACCTGACATCCTTAGCCCTAGAAACCCAGCAGGAGGGAGGAAATTCTATGCTTGATAGGGTGGGGAGTGCTAACCAGCTTGATTGCATCAGTTTGGGACTGCGAGTGCCCTTTTTTATTTTCTCTCTCTTTCTCTGATCACAAGAGCTGCAGTTGAAATCAAGTCATAGTTGTGCTTTTCAGAAATCTCCATTTCATTCTCAGCACTGCTCAAATTTCTAAGACTTMTGTGTATTTTGTGGAACAGTGCACACACAGCTTTTGGCTCCAACCCTTCCTTTAGTCCCACGCTCCTGTCTCAGTCCAAGCTGCTGTTGGCTTTCACTGCAAATTTGCCTGGGTGAGGCTGGCAGTGTCTGGCCTTGTGTTTCTGCCAATTGATGGTGATATGTTGGCTGTGCTTGGGTGGTGACTGAYGCTGGGTGTGTTGCAGGTGAAGAGTGAGGTAGATGCACTGCACAGRTATTTCTGCAGACCATATTTATTGTCTGCAAGCAATAGGAAAAGCCCTGTTTGGACAAAACAGAGTTTCAGTCAAGAGCATCACACCCTAGATGCATCCCACTGATCTGGGCCTGCTATCAGTGAAGACAAGAACTTTTCTGAGACTTTTCCTCCTGCCAGCAAATAGAGAGATGGTCTTAGAAAACTGAGGGCCTCTGCTTTACTCTGTAAATAGTTTAACTCAGAAGTGCAAATGAAAGAGTCATATCAATGTGTATAGCATCAGACATTGCCAAATGTATTCCTGTAGAACAACATGAGAACTAGAAGGAACTGGGAACTTCAAACATGTGGCCACAATCCAATCCAGTCCTGGACAAATGATCTTACTATGGAAATTTTTAAATTGTTTTAATTTAAGATGCTGGTCGGCTGCCTTGGACAATTTTTAAATTGTACATTTAAAAAACATTTCGGGAAATTTTTGTCTTTGCATTCTTTCAACAGAACRGTAGCAGTATAGTATTCTTTAGAGGAATTGAAAGAAAAAGTGCTTGAAAGCTAAAAGATGCTATCAGACTTAGGTTTGGAAATCCACATGTAGAACTGAGAAAGAGGTTGTTTGGTTTTTTGTGCTCACTGCAGGAACAAATCTGTGTGTTGTGTAACCTGACCAACCTCTTGCAAGTCATAAGAGGGATTTTTAGGTTTAACCAATTGGATTAGGTTTAGATTGGGATGCTTTTCTCTTATACTGTACACTTCTATGCCTCTGGTTAAAACTCAGGTGCAGGCTAATAGGTTTTGCTGGTGCAATCAAGAGGCAATGGTCTTCTGCTCAGCTCAGCAGAAGATTGATGGCAAGGTGTTTCTTTTGCTAGTCCTGATTCTTGTTGCTTTGCTGGTAAGTGCCTCTGACATTGTTCACATYGATGGGAAGACTGCCTGACTGCTAGCTTTGCTACCCTCCGTGCTCTTTTTAAAAAACTTCTAGGGAAGTATCTAAAGGAAAATAAAACAGCTCATTTATTTGTAATGCTTCCTTTCTGATTATGAAATTCACTCACATTTTGAAAGGAAATGTATACTTAGGCAGCAAGTTAAATAGCATTTTTCCCTTTTTTGATATATGAATCTGTCAGAGTTCTCTTTCAAAGAGAAAACTGAGAGTGAAATGAAATTGTTCTGAGTGTTATGGAGGAGAGTTTTGAGTGATGATTCATGTTCCTCCAGACAGAGTTTATAGGTTATTCCTCATGCTACAGTAGTTTCAGTGTAACAACACTTACTCATCTTTCCCCATAAAGTGCCTCTYGTGAAAGTGATTCTTCATAGTCTTGTTTCCTACATTATTTGTCATTTACAATAAAAGATTACATAAAAGTTCACAACGTTCAAGATATGCAAAATGGCACAGATATTTTCAGTCATAGGCTGAAAGAAAATGATCAGACATTTATATTTCTTTAAGACCTTGGATAAGGGGTTTAATAGATCTCATTTAAACAAAGTTCTTTTTCAGAACTTTGGAAAAATAAACAGCCCACAAAGTCCTGCTTTTGCTCACAGTGAACTGAAACACCTTAAAAATTGCTTCTTTACTCATTGTAGTTTGATTGACTAAACAAAGTAAGTAGTCTTAACTCAGAGGTAAAACTATCAGCATCAGTAAAAAAATCATTCTTATACACAGCTGTGATTAGGAACACACCTACACAGCTGTGCAGGGAACTACCTAAAGCTTAAGCTCAAATCAATGAGAGTAGTACATATCGTAACCCTGGAGACAGTTCAGTTGGATCTTTTGCAAATGCTTTGCCTTTTTGTYTCTTACAAAGTGTTTCTGATAAATGCATACATGACCAAGGAGAAAGCTCTCATATATGAAGAGCCAACATGTGTAGAGATAGTTTACATATAGCTTACCTTTAGGGAAAAAGTTGAATATGGACACATACATCCTTCTGCATTCCTGACCCCTTCCACAGAGGCCAGAGTATCAGTCCTGTGTCAAATAAGGTGGTCCCACAGCAGCTGAACTAAACTCCACCATGTCATGGGCTAACTGAAGGGAATCTATTGAAGAGACTCCCTCCAGTGTCCCTGGATCTCTAGGCTTTGGGACTTTTCAAACCCTAMCCCTAAGTGGAGCAGTAAAAGCAGCCTTTTTGCTGAGGCTGAGCTGCCCAGCACTTGGGTAGTGCCAAGGAAAATAGTGTGGAGGCAGAAATGTTGGCACAGTGCTGTGCTACCCTTGGCACGCCTTTTGTGGTTGCAGTGTCCTTAGAGCTCTAGGCTTTGTGGTTTTCTCAGCCCTAAATTAAAGCATATGCCTGATCCTAAGTGGAGCAGTAAAAGCAGTTTTTTGACTGGGTACCCAGTAAGTGGTGTGCCAAGAAAAAAGGTGTATGGAGCRATATTTGGTCAGTGGGATGTTGTTTTTTCTAAATGAAATGGAGAGAAATTTGCCAAAATGATAATCAGTGAAATCTCAAAATCAGCTAATAAAGTCAAATGAAGAGACAGGAGAAAAAATTGAAGAAATAAAAAGCTAAAAAAAGAAAAGAGTAAAATTTTGAAAAAATATTGAAAACAATAGAAGCGAATGGGATGACATGAACTGCAGGGAAATTGTGATTTCAATGAGGATCAGTTGGGCAAGCTTCAGGCCATTTCCCATCCTATGCATAACTTTAACCCTAAGCAGAGCAGCAAATCAGCCTTTTGCTGAGGCTAAGATTTGTAGCATGTGTGGCGCCAAGGAGAAATATGTGGAGGGAAAAATTTTAGGGCAGTTCCATGCATCCCTTGCACTGTCTTTTGTCATTGCAATGTCACTGGATCTGTAGGCTTTATGATTTTCTCAACCCTAATCCTAAGTGAAACCTGAACCCTAAAGTGGAGCAGAAAATGCAGGCTTTTGCTGAGGATACAGTTCCCAGCATCTGAGTGGTGCCAAAGAATATGGTGTGAARGGAGCAACTYTGGGGCAGTGCCATGCTCCCCTTGGCAAGACTTTTGTAGTTGCAGTGTCCCTGGAGATCTTTCTTTGTGGTTTTTTCAACCTTAACCTTAACCTTAACCTTAACCTTAACCTTAACCTTAACCTTAACCTTAACCTTAACCTTAACCTTAACCTTAACCTTAACCTTAACCTTAATTCTAAGTGGAGCAGTGAAGCAGCTTATTGGTGAGTCTGAGGTTCCCAGAACACAGGTTGTGCTGAGTAAAAAATTTTTGAGGGGGCAATGTTGTTGGTGTGCCATGCTCTCCTTGGCAGGCCCTGACCTCTGGGCTTTGTGGTTTGTTCAAGCCTAACCCTAAGCATAAYCCTAAGCAGAGCAGTAAAAGCAGCCATTTGCTAGGCTGAGGTTTCTAGCACATGGTTTTTGCTACACATGCACTTTTTCTTGATCTTTTTGACAGTGAAATCACAAAATAAAGGCCACCTCACCGAAAAAAAGCCAAATTCTTCTGAATACTCCGTATCTCCTTCTTTTGACAATCCCTCTAAAATTAAACTGCTTATTATAAGACTTATACTCCAGGAAAGCATGGTACGCCTTCCCAGTGATCACATTCATCAATCAATACCTTTAACAGAGCTTTTCCTTGTCTCTGATTCAAAGAGTAGTTCTGATTTTCCATACCACATGCAGGAGGATGTGACACGTGTTCTTGGTCTGACTCAGTCTACTGATACTACCAAAACCAGTAAAGTTAAACCATTGCAAAACATGGAAGTAAAGTCATTCTTCCACCCTCCCAAGTCACAGCTGCAGAGCTATTTTGAGTGGTGGGTTTACAAATCTTGATTTGAATAGCCCAGAATAGCTGGGCAAACTGAGCACAGCCAAGACCACTCCTGATTTGTAAAACCAAATCCCAAGTGAGTTCACAGAGATGGGAAAAAACTAACCATGACTGAGAAGTAATAGTCATAATAATCAGCACTATCCCCAACTGAGCTTGACCCAGGACACTCACTGAAGCAGAARGTCTGGGAAATGTTTGCACTCAACAGCCAGCAAGATGAAGTTTGCCTCTGAGTTAAGATCCTCTGCTGGAGGTGGAAATCAGTTAATGCCTCCTCTCTAGAGGAAAACAACTGATATCCTTCCTAAGGATTCATAATTTATCCTGTCCTCAGGAAGCAGCCCCAGAACATCAGAAGATTGTGCCCAAGGATTAAGTGGGATCACAACAGCCTGATTGGACTGACCATGAATTGYATCTCTCCACTGTCTCTTTGGGAGGGGTTAGTAGAGGAATAAAGACTCAGTGCGTCATTTGTATGCATAGGTCTCACCGACCTACTCAAGCTATTTTATTCCTTTCATCCTCTTCTCTTTATTAATTTTAAGTGAAAAGGCATAACTAGAGAAGTCCTGCTGTGCAAAAGTAGGAAAGATTAGGTGTAACTCCCAAGAGGTCTCTCATGAACCTTCAGAAAATCATGATGATGATGTGCTGAAAAATGTGCCTGTCCTGCAAACCAGACTTCTTGAATTGCTTATCAGAACATTATTAACCTTAAGATACAGCCTTGTGGGACAGAAATGAGTCTAGCAAACACCTTGAACAGGACAGAAACCAATTCTTGTCTGAGTCCTAGGAGTCCAACTCTCCTTTATACTATGGCACCTGGCCAAGAAACCACAGACAGGTGTCTCAGCTACCTCCCCTGCTGCTAAATGCATCATTCCTGGCCTGAGAAGTGAAGGAATGATGCAATCTCATCTGGGTTTCGATCAGACATTTGAATTTGTGGGCTTATTCTATCTTCATAAATTATTTTTGAACACCTGCTTATTTGTAATGCTTGATGTTTGTGGTGCTGCCACGTCTGCGTGGCTAACATGCCTGAGCTTCAAAAAGTCTGATTTTCAGTCATCTGTTCACGTGTTTGCATTTCARAAACAACACCTATTTTAGGTGTATTCCTAAAACAGAGGGCTGCAATTCAGTTTGGGTGATCTTCATGTGATGAGTGCTGCAAACAGCAAGGAAGTCAAACATAATTATGAAGTGCTCAAAGTCAGTCATTTGTCAGTCTTTGAAACAAGATAAGCTTGAGTCTGGGTAACTCACATCATCAGGAGTCTTTATCACATGGGCAGTAAGACTGGGGCAACCACAGGGCAGAGCTCACTGCAGGCACGTAGGTGCAATGGCCACAACACAGGTAGGTGTGACAAGTCCAGAATTGAAATTAGAATGTGCTTGCTGTGGGGATTACCCTTCACACTGTGGCCTAACATGGTCTGCTTAGCCCAGGCAGTCCTGCCATCTAGAAATTAGGTGTGCAAAATGTGGTCATCCTCAAGAAACTGTGAATAAATAAGTCAAGAATTCAAAAGTTTTACTGTCACAGTGCTCTGTTACCTCCCCTTGGGAACAGAGTGGAAACTGCCCTCTTCAAAGTGGTAGCACCCTGTTATGATWATRTAACAAAGAAAAGGAGAAACGTTGCAAATGCTCAATAAATCATAAGAGACASCTGAAACAGTTACTCAAATGGATGGAGAAGGCTTTTTCCATATAAATAATTAATGGCTTCTCCTGTGAAAATGACATGGCACATATGTAAGAGGGAGTGGTTTCACTTTAGCAGTGTTTGTTAAGGAAGGAGAGATCCCTAAAGGCAGGGATTTTGTCCTAACAGTAGAACAAAGGGCTTCCAAGTGGCACAGGAGCATGTACAGGTGATATGACATGGTACTTCCCATTGTCTTGGGAATGGYGCTGTGCAGGGCCAGGAGCTGGGCTCAGMGAGCCYTGGGGGTCCCTTCCAACTCAGCTTATTCCATGATTCTGTGAATAATTGTTACTATGATGCACACAAGTCACTTGAAACCCATGGAAGTGGAAGGAATTTTTGAAGCTCACAGAAGCAGGAACRCAGTGAATGTGTGAGTATGGTGAAGTTTACACAGCAAAAATTTAATGAGGCTAGCAACTAGAAATTATCTGTAGGAACCACTGCCCTGTGGTTTTTCAGAGGCTAGAGGATAATTTTGCATTTACAGTAACAGCAATAAGATAAACAGAAATTTTGCTTGCATTATACTTGTTCAGAAAATAAGCAAATCTCATAGCTTCTGAATGAAGTTTCTGTTACTTTCATCTTTCCTACTTAATTCCAGTTTCACACTATTAACCCTTGCAGTCAAGTTTGTACAAGTATTTTGTTGCTAGAGAAAATGGAATGATGAAACAATAATCAATAAAGAAGCCATAATGGTATAATTTTGCAAGCATTAGCTATAACTCATACCGTTAAGTTCTGAAGGAAGAAAGCCTTGATGCTATTTGTTGTCTGTGCAAGGGGTAAAGAAATCAATATGACCACACAAATGTTTGATAGCATGAATACCTGGGTCACTATAAATTCTATTAAATCTATTTTCTAAAATGTCAGCAATTCATCTCTGCTTTACATTTATCGACGTTAACGTCATACAAAGCACATTAGAGCATCTCAGCCTATGAAAGTAAGTTTGTATTTGCTACAAAAATCTCAAAGACATTAAAGATAATTTTTATTTGAGTTTTCTTACTATACCAGTTCTAATTAAAAAAAAAAACTAATGAAAGAATATCTGTATTTATTGACTTAGAATGGTGTTATTTAGAAAAGTTGCGCTCAATGCATCAGCTTACATTTCAAATTAAATACTGAGCAAAGAGAAAATATACAGTCAAAGCTGAAGTTGCAGGTCTGAGTCAGATTAGTCTCAAAATTATTGTCCAATTAACCAGTTGGTGAGGATGTGCAAGCCCTTTGCAGGTCTCAGCAGTGGCCTGCCAAATAGATGGTAGTRTTCATGTCTCTGAAAAAGCAAGAATAACTTAAATGTAGAGAATGGGTATGTGTTCTAAGCTTGCTTCTGTTCTTTGCTGTTATGATGTGAAGAACTATCCATTAATTTGTTTTTAATTTTTTGCCTTTCCACATAGAAGATGTTTTAATTTTTGACTAATAAGCTTCCTTCTCTTAAGAGTTTACATATCAGCTTGGGAGTTATTCCTGATTTCTGCTGGGTTTGCTGAAAGCCAGTGAATGTGTTGAGTTCACATCTGCCTTACTATGTGCATTTGTCTCTATGACAAAGTGGTTTTTTCCTGTTACCCACTCTACCACCACAGGCTATTTCTAAGCTTCTACAGCTGTTTAGTGCTCACACAGAGTTCCCTCACCTGGCTCTTTCTCAGTGCAAAGGTTGCAATAAACTAGTCCACAAATATGTGTTGAAACTCCTTCTGGGGATTGAACATTACACCATTTTATCAATTACTTTCGTCTCATAAAATATTCATTCAGATGATAGTGGAAGTGTGGTTAGAAATCATTATGAGGACACAGCAGGACTCCATCATTTATTTTTTGTTTAGRAGGTTCATGCCATGATGCTTCATACTTTTTTCTGGGATGAAATAATTTTCTCAGTCAAGAGTGTTAAARGTTAGAGTTTCTTACTTTGCTTAGATAGATAAATCTTCCCAGGATGGACTTCCAATATAAAAGGTTTTTTGATCTATCAGTGCACTTGCTCTTTGCCCTCTTTTTCCAAAATGTCCTGAAAAATTACCAAAATAGCRACTGGATGTCACCATTTCCTTTTAATATTTACTGCACCTTTATACTGAAATATTGTACCTTTTTCTGGAGGACCTGTGAACCCAAGCCTAAAGTCAAGGCAGATCAAGGTACTGMATCCCTACCAATGAGGTCCTTGGGGACTCACTTTGAAATTAAACTAAAGTCATTTTCAATATGGAATCATTTTATTGTGTGGGTGCATCTGCCCATAAAGTTKACATTGGGCTCTGAGCAGCATATAAAGGCTTGTGAGAGAAATTAGGCTAAGTAAAGCACTCATCATCAATCAGAGTACTAAACAAGCATGAGCACTAGAGAATGAACACAGCTGCCACCTCATYCATCTTGCTGTCAGAAGGTAACTCTCCTACAGAGAGAAGCTCAGAAGTGGTGGCTTAGGTTCTTTTGTGTCTCTCAGTTTGCAGAGAATATATATCCCCATATATCTTAATGCACATCTACATTACACACRTAAATGTTTTTACATTAAAAAATATACCATATATGAGCACATTTTTCTACTGGTGTGTGTATACTGATGCTTGTGCTCTCTGTAGTCCCAAACTCTAGTTTGGAGCTTAAAAGTGACAGATATGTCARTTTATTTTAATATTTATTACAGATTTTTGTATACTCTGAGTTTCTGACTCAATAACAGAAATCTTGCTGTCGAGTTACCTTCTGTGATAACTTTCATCAGTTCACCCCTCATGGAGATGTGATGTATAAGTAGCTGACGTGGTAAATCAGAGTGTCTTAGCTTCCATTTCAGAGTGAGCRTGTGATGCTGGAGGGTGATAGAACCTATTTTCTCATTTTCCTTGGCAAAATACCCAGGAAAGTGAAGTACAAGTTACTGAAATTCTTCAAGTATTTTTTTATAGTGGCTGTTTATCAAAGAATATTCTGAAGACAAACTAACAGACAGCTTGTCATATACTACATTTATAGGGCAACAGACTCTGGAGTCTGGTCTTCCTTAGTCTGACCTTTTGCATGACAGCAATAAATCAGTGGCCTTCCATGTCTCTCGTATTTTCCCAAGCTCTTGGGAAAAGGGTGACTGAATAGGAAGAATTAGTGCTGCCGCATAGGATTTAGCATAACGGATAGATCATTAACCTTTGGAGTTTGGTRTCCTGGCTTCCAAACTGGCCTACCATGGCTGCTTCAAGGAAGCAAAAATCTCCATACAATAGCAGGGGTGGCTTGTGCAGGCAAGGAGGAAGATTTTCCCCTACCAGAGTCATGAGAATGGGTTGCTGTGAGGCTGGGTGGCACTGCAGCCACAGTGGGACAGCACTCTGAGTTRSACAGACCTCAGAAACACAGGCAGGSACATGACACATGTATGGCTTTCTCCACACAGCACAGCCAGAGCTAGGCACTCACTGTGCCAGGGTTATGCTGCCCTGTGGTGTCATCTAGACCTGTATGCGAGGCATCTGAGATGTTTACAGCAGTGTGTCTGAGGGAATAGAAACTCTGTGTGGGCTCCAAGTAGTCAGGTGGTTTGCTTTTTGGGGCATTTTCATTRCTACCTTGCATCCAAATTAGCTAGTTTCAAGTCAGCCAAGGAGTGGACATCTTAACACTGATGCAGGACCTGCACTCATTTTGATGGCAGTTTTTGGTTCATGTGAAAGAGTGCTGCACCTCAGCCAAGAACTTACAGGGAAAAAATGCATCACCACCTGAAAGGACAGAGATATCCATACACTGGTAGCTGATAATATCAGAAACTTCAGTACTATTTCCTTGAGTATCCAGGACACCTGCAAGAACAGGTTTAGGGAGACTTATGCACTACAGGGAGACCTGAAATCTCTTTTGCAGTGGCAGATGAAGACCAGGCAGGACACCCTCAGTACCTAAAAGGTACCTGCTTCCCTGATTTAGGCAACTACATCCCGTCCTGGATGTATGTCTACAATGGAGTTCTATTAAAGTTGGAATACAATGTTGAAAATAAATAATGCTTCTAATCTCATGTTGGATACTTGGTCTGGAAGAACCTGCTCAAAGATACGGTTTCAATTCCATTGGATTTGAAGTTACTTCACATGATGTGCTGCAACTCATGAAAACGTTGCCAGAGGACTCAACTTGACAGGGCTTTCATGAGAGAAAATAGCTAGATGTAGACAAAGCTAAATGGATGACACATAATCAGATCAACCTCAAAAATACCAGCTAAGCGTGTTCCATATTTCTGGTAATTTTTGATGAGCCCACACTGAAAACGTGTGTCCATAATGCAGTTCAAACTTATAATATCTCTTAAAAAAAAAGATTTATGCTCCAGGAGCTTTAATTCATGTCTTAACAACACCTCACGCTGGTCATTATAATGCTTTGTGTGTTGCCTGGCCATCTGCCTACAGAGAGAAGTTACAGTCCCATTTCATTATAGTGTTGGTTTTGTGCTAAAACACAGGAAAATATCTGAGAAGTTGTCAGCTTGATTGATGCTGTGATATTTTCTAAAATAAAGGTAGCAAGCRTGCCAATTTGAGCTGACTTACACCTCACATTAACAATGCCATGGCAATAAAAGTGTGGTATTTTGTACTTCCTCATCTCTTACAGTGTGTTACTGTCAAATGGCTGTAGCACAAGAGGTAGAGYAACAATCTGACTTTAAAGGAACTGAGAAAAGGCATAAATGTGTTTCCAGTCATAGTARYACCTCTTYCTAGAAAATCACATGGGAAAGTGGGGTATTTACAGGTGGACCAAAGCTGGAGTCTGACTGCTGAGTCTGCCTGCTTCAGASATGATCAAGTATACAGCCAGTTGCTTGGCTGCCTGGGTTGTATGTGTGTTCACTAAACTCTGTACAAAACCTCTGAGCATATGTTAGGTAGAGGTTTCTCTTTTAAAAATTGGCTATTCATGTTTAACCCTGCCCAGCAGGTGTTTTACTATTATTGCCTTTATAGGGTCCCCTGGGCTTTGCTGTCATTCCCAAGCAGGTATGCTGCCACTTGCCCAGTGCCTGACTGATCTCACCTCAAGAAACCTTCTATTTCTGTGTTCTTCTCAAATCATGTCCTTCYTGGTCTGGTTTTGCTGCTGTGCAAAAGTTTTTATTAGTTATATTAAGAGTGTAAAAGCAAATGGTTTAAATAGCAGCAACATCACAAACATCTGAGTTTTTACCAGGTATCTGCTGTCATTGACATGTACTCGTGTACATGTGTAACAGGGCTCACCCTTGGGAAATCAGATTTTCAACTTCTACATTTGTGCTCTGCTGATTTCAGCAGGTCAGGGGAGGGGTTGGGAGCTAAGCTTGTCCTATATACAAAAGTGAAAAAGGTGTAGGGCTAGCTGTATGGGAAACCTTAATCAGGTCTAAAATTCACGGTTCACCTACAGAGACTTCCTTGCATGGTCAAGGTGTGAGTGTGAAGAAACCAGAGAACTGTCACTTTGTTTCTCCATGCCTTCACCTTTGAGGAGATGCAGAAGTTCAAGAGGAAAGCAAGGCTTTTTGCCTCTTGAGGTTTCTTTGGAAAGAGCATGGATACAGTATCTAATGGCCAAATTTGAAACRCTGACAGAGTTTTCAAAACAAGTTCTTGTTTTCAAGCACTCAGATGGTAAGTTTTTCAAGATAACATATGTGTTCTTTTGGCAACTCACTAGATGCTCTGACGTGGTCTGTTTTCTTCTCCTGTCTGCTTCCTGCAGAGGGTTGCTGGTCACCACATGGCTGCAAAATTCCGTGCTTCTGACAGGGCTCCATGGGATAGGGAGACAAATGGGATTCATGCCCTGCAACATTCAGCATTGCAACATTCACTACTGCAATATATCGTTTCTAGGCACAATCTTCAATGAAGTGCCAGAATTGCTGGGGAGAAGTCGCTTTCTTATTACCATAATCCCAGACTGGAATTTTTCTGTGTCTTGCCTCTCTTGTTATAATCTGCACTGTTGGCACACCCTGACTGTTGCTTTCATGCCTTGCCCTTACCTTCCTGGCATGCTGGAGAGCCTGGAGGGAGTCTGAAGCTGTCTGTGCATCAAGTTATTGACGGGAAAAGGTGACAGGGCAGGGCTTTCATCTCCTCCTTGTTGTTTGCAGGATCAGGAGTCCCTGGATGCTGGAGGGATGCTGCTGCTCCCTTACAGGTGCAGCCTTTAGGACAGTCTGAGAGGAGACTGCACTGTTGACAGCTGTGCAGCTCCTTGGGAGGTAAAGATGGGTGTCAGCACTGCCAGGGGCTGCCCCCAGGCAGGAGCAGCCCGCTTCAGCAGGGGCTCAGGGCACTCCTCCAGGAGTGCATGTGCAGGGTGGGAGGGTGAAATTGCACCATGGTAACCAGCATGTTGGCTGGAGTGGCTCTCTCTTGTCTTTGCAGTAATATGGAATACAAAAAAATTTACTAGAGCAAGGAAGCACAATGCCATGTGAGTGCCAGAAGCACTGAGTTGTGAAATAGCTTTTTTCAACTTTCTTGTCTCTGACCAAGGAAATTTTAAGTATAATAAATACTGATTTAAACCTTCTCACCACAGGTGTACTTTGAGTGTTTTGCAGGTAATGCTTTTTATTTTTCGTGAGAGTAAAATTCGAGCCATTTGGTATTTGTATCTGTATTCTGATAACTAACATTTATGTCAGAATGGAGAGAAAAATTATACACAAGACAGTGGTAGGGATGTGAAACAACATTGTGAGGTTCCAGCAGTCACAGAAAAATTATTCCTTTTACTATACATATCCTTTATACTACAGATATACCATGTGTCATTTGTACCATGTGTAATTCATTTCCAGAAAACATTTCCTCAGTAGGTACCACAGGCATTTCTTAAGCATTTTCTGTGGACTGCAGGTTTTTTACAGGAGTCACAGCTCTTCTTTAGTTGTATGCTTCTCTGTGTCTGGGGAGCCAAGTACTGTACAAGGTAACAGGGAATAACAAAACTAATTTTACCTCAACATAAAGTTCAGCACAGTCAAAAGCACTGCTGCTTCATTCAATTGCCTTCATACATAATCGTGTCATTAATAGGAATTTGCTTTTAAATTACAACAGGGGCAAAAAAAGTCAAGACATAGCAGTGGTTAGCACRTCTCAAGCTGCAGGTTGAGTGTCTACATTTTTGCTGGCCTGAGCAGTGAATTAGTTGACACTTTCTGCTGAAACACAGAACACATTGGGGGGAAAAAAATTAAAAATGCTTGCTGCTTTTTTCCCAACAGTATAGAGTAGAATTACAGAATATTCTGAGTTGGAAGGGACCCACAAGGATCATCAAGTCTAACTCTCAAGTGAATGGCCCATCCTGGGATCAATCCCACAACCTTGGCATTATTGGCAACATGTTCTAACCAATTAAGTTAATTCTGGTGTTTTCTTCCAAGTAGCAAAAAAAAAAAAAAAAAAAAAAAAAGGAATGGTCTTTAGTCCTTCTAGGGCTGACTCAGAGCATCCTTTCTGTTTCTGTTTCTGAGCCACCCATTCTGTAACTTCCTGCATCTTTTGAAACACAGCTTGCCAGAACGGATATTTTCCATTAAAATAACTTCTGGTCTTGGCTGACTTTTAACCACTGAACCTGTTGACTGTGATAGAAACTCTGCCATTATCTTTATTGCAAAGGAAGACTTCTGTTCAAATTTGTCATTTGTGTATGACTTTGATAATTATTTTTGTGTGATAGGCAGTTCACAGCAGTCTAGGATTTGAGGTCTTAAAATAATTGAAAACAAAATCCAGTTCCCTGCATTGCCCACAAGCTTTCTGCATAATTCTAGCAATCACTTAGTCAAAGGGAATTGCTTGTACATCTTACAAACACCTCTGAATACTTTACAGACTGGATTAGTGCCCTTCCCTGTTTCACATGGATACTACAAAAATAAGTACAGTAAAGTATTGAAGGCACTCAGAAAGTAGGGGTATTTAGATGATTAACTCCTGACGGTTTATCTCTTCTGAGATAACCTTAAATTGCAGTGAGCGGCCGTTTTCTCACTGCCCGCGCTCGGAAGAAGGAATCAGAGTCTTCGGGCTGCAGTTTGAAGATGTTTATTTTAAAGTCYTTATCTCTAAATTCTGTGAAGCCAACGTGGTGTTCACAGGCAGCTGGAAAGTTGAATTCTCCCCGCCCCAGAACAGCACCTTGGTTTTTATAATCTAAATTACGTTAACATTGTTTTCTTCTAAAATCCAATAACTAAAATCCAAGTCACACAGTGAAATCACACCTTTACCCAATCCAAAAAACCCAACACCCTTTGCAAAAGGAAAAGGAAGAGAAGAACAGGAAAATGTGACTTTATCACATTGATCTGCCTCCATATTTGCCCAATAATAAGAATACAGAGAAATCTAAAACTAATATCTACACACCCACTGATATAATAAAAAACACACCAATCAAACCCTCGTGTCATCCAAATCCTCAGACAGCTTTGGAAGCCTTCTCCAAGGTGTCAGATCAAAGCCAATGCCATCTTTCAAGCAGGCCCTGTGAGCCTCACCCCCCTGTCCWGGCTTTTGCCCATTCAGGAGACCCAGAGAAATATTCTGGTTTCCCACAAACTCCCACTGAAGTCAATAGTTTTTTGAATGATGTGTTCCCYACAGGAGCGTGTTCTTTTCTTACCTAGGAAAGATGAGCTCTTCTAGCTGCCTTGCTGTTTRAATGACTGGTCCTCGTGGTCCTGCAAAGATGCTCCATGTTTCAGACATTTCTCATGGCCCAGAAAGAAGGCACCAAGTAACTCTGCAGCAGCCCTCCAGCTGGTGATCTGATGGCATGGTGGAACCACGGGTCGTCAGCCTTGGTTCACATCACCCTTTACCTCCCTACCACACCTATTCACTGGTTTGGATGAGTTGTAGCTCTCCAGCACTAAGACTGATTCTTGGGACCCCACAGATGGAAARGCTTTGTAATTCCAATCTTGAGGAGCTTATTCATTGCCACAGTTCTGTTAATTATTTTCTCTGCATGCCCTTTTTCCTCTGAAAATGTTCCAGGACAGTTTATGCCTGAACATTTTTCCCGAGGTATTCAGTGATATGGGAAAGATTATTCAACTGAATCATTCAGGGCAGTTTTTTGTTTTGACTGGTGTTTTTTATGTTTTGTTGGGTTCTTTTTTTTTCTTTTCTTTTTTTTTTTTTTTTTTTTTTTTGGTTGGTTTCCAACTGGCTGAAAGCTCAGAGGTTGGAGTCCTCCAAATGTATATCTGTGTGAATAGCTGTGTGGGATGAGAGTTTCCAGCTCTGGATTCAGACAGGGAAGCAATCTGCTCTCCATCTCTCCATGCTAAAATGTGGAAATGACTTCACTGTTCCACATACTGTAGTTGGAAAGATTGGAAGGATCCAGTGATGGCATCTTGCTCAGATGTTTTCTCAGTTTCCTTGTCCCCTCAGTCTGGGGCTGAGGACCCCAGACTTCTCTCTGCTCCTTGAGCAGAGGAAAGAGCACAGCATAGTAGCTGATGGTCACAGCTGTGATTAAGGCATTGCATTACTTCTGTCTTGCCACAACATGTCAGTATAATCCCACATATGGTCCAGCCACACTTCTTTTTATAATTCCTTGGTTTATTTCGAAAACATGGCCTTGGGATTTCAGATTTAGCTGTTTTCTTTTCAGCTTTAATTTATTTTCCAATCTGTGAAGTAACAATTGAGTAATAATGTACTTCTCCTGAGAAAAGTAATGCAGATTTGTTTCAGGAATATGTCCATCCTTTTTATACTTTTCTTTTTAAGAGGAAAGATCATGTTCTGAAATGTACTTTTCCAGGATTGSCTCCTGCCAAGCTAGGTACACTTATCAATGAAAAATGAAATTACACCCTATGACTGTGGTTTGAYTTTTTTTTTTTAACTTGAAGTWTTTAAATWGGGATTTTCTTTACAAAGTAATTCTGATTTTGCTATGGTAGTGAAATATTCACATCTGGTGTTTTTATGTAGCTAAAATGAAMAGCAAGTTCATCCCTAAGCAAGTGAACAGATSATCTGTATCATTGTGTGAAGTAAGCCTTTGGACTGTGAAAGCTGGCTCTGATTTTGGCAAAGCCTGTAGCAAGCAGGGAGTCTGTCCCTACTTCTACTTCACAGCCTTTCCAAATAACTGTGGTACCACCTCAGACTTCTGGTCATCCACACCCATTATGTCCAGTACCACTCACCAGTACCTTCTCAATCTTTGCTAAAACCATGAGTAAATTGCTTTGTGTGGATTAAATACAGAGACTCCTGAGTCATGACAGAAAGTGCAAAATGGCCAAGAGGGAAGAGTGAACATCTCACTCTTTTCTCCTACTTTGCCACTAAGAAACTGATAATAGTTTTGGAGAATTTTGTCTTCTCCAAATCCCAAAGATGCCTTAGGACTTGAACTGACTTGACMAGCTGTCTTTCTCTTGCTGAGTTTGTCCATGCTTTCTCCAGCTAACTGAAATGCTTTCAGGCTGGAACTCAGCAAAGTTCTAGATAAGTGCCTCAAAACTTGCTTCTGCTGCAGAAATAATACATTAATACAGTGTGTTTAATAATATAAGCAGCTAGTTTCTCTGTTCTGTTGTGCCTGCTTGCAGGTTGCTATCTGCATAACGTGGGTGTAATGTCTTCCAGTCTCCYTTTTTGGCCTGCTGCTTGCATCACTTCAGCTTGCTCAAGACTTGAAATTCATTAGAAATACTAGCAATGGTGTTTGGATAGTAAACATGAAACAGATGTTTTCAATCTTGGCTTGTGGAGGTACACCCTGTTCTGCACTGTTCACCAGCTGAAATGAAGTGCAGAGTGGGACTTCTCAGTTTGCTGCACATAAACCCTCAGTGAGCTGTTTGGACCCTCATGATTGCAGAGTAGAAGTTCCTTGGGTGTTGTTTTTCTTTTCTAGCCAGAGCAGCAAGGAAAAAGGTGTTGTGAAGTGCAACTTGTGAACTCTGCACATTGTGAGCAGGAGCAGAGCCCCTGGAGCAGGGAAGAGGCCTGATCCAAGGCAGGGAAGGCTCTTTGTTCTCTTGTCACTGCAATGCTCATCTGTCAGTCTCTGTTGGTGAAATCATAGGGCTGTCATTAACAAGCAGCTGAGGATGACTGGAACCACCTCAACTCTGAAGTAAGACTGATGAGTGTGCAGAACAACATCCTCTTTTTACCTCCTGCCTTGGATCATGTATGTATGCTGCATTCCAGGCAGGATCATTGTGTATTATCTATTGAATTGGACTGCTTTCAGAGAAACAGCACCTTACTAAATGATGCCTTTAGTTTTAGCTTTTATGTTTTCCAGATTCCATGCTGTTTTGGGTGTAGTTTTAAGCTTCATATTAAGTGCTAGTAGGTAGTAGGTACACAAAACAAATCCTTTCCTGCTGAAAACCAAGGACAACTTTCTGGCCCAAAAGCATCAACAACGATGGACTGAAGAGAAAAACAAGAAGGATGAGACTTCACAGCCTGGAGTTGTAATTGGACAATTAAACCCAATATGCAAACAGACCCAAATGGACAGAGGGGTGTGGTCTCAGGTTCGGGGGACTTGGGAGGGGCCATCTGGTCTGGTTCTGGTGTCCCAGGGGTATTCTGGGGGCCTTTCAATAAATATTTGCTTTATTCTCTAGTTCTGTCCAGTCTCTGTTTCAGGTCAGCCTTCCCAAGGCATCAAAAGGACACTGATTGCAGTATGAGCTCTGACAGGATGTGAAAGATAAAGATTGATCGGAGCTGTCAAGGACAATTTCCATTCCTGTCCTGCACCAGGAAATTTAGACATGTCATTGGAAATCTCACAGCCTGGAAAATTAAGGGCACAAAGGGTGTTTTTTTCCCACAGAGAATCTTCTTTTATTTTTTCACTCAAAAACCAAAACGTTGTGAATGATATTTTAATAAGTGGTATTTTTTCCTCTCAGCAAAATTCCAGTTTTTCATGAGAAATATTTTTCTGGAAGTGTTTTCGTTGATACTCTCCATATGCAGCACAGAGGCTTATAGAAAACCAACTGAAGCTCATTCACTTTGTCCTCCCCTGTTTATCTCATATTCCCACCTTACCCCATAACATAACTGGCTGTCCTTGGACCTTGAGAAGTCATGTTACTTGCCACAGGTCACCAGGTGTTGGTTACACCAATGTGTGGCTCTTCTGTTTGGTCAGATKGATGGCCTCACTCTGAAATGTTCCTTTTCCTGCTTCATCTGGAAGTAGCAGAATCTTTTTTGTTGTGACAGTCAGTCATGGTAAAAGCATGAACATAGTGTTCCTTTAGATAGTAATTTGAGACAGCTTTCAGCTGTCTTTAATATACAGCAGYTATAAAAATTAGGCCAATCCAGCCCAATTAGCCCTTTTCCAGCCCAATCCAGCTTTCCTCCAGTGCATCACAGATACTGTGTTTGCACACACTGAAAGGGTCACACAGCTGCAGTAGCTCGTGCTTGTTTGTGGCTCTGGTTCTTTTTTGAGGYCATAACACAGCTTGCTGAGCAAGGAGGAGTATGACTGGAACATTCAGAAKAACTGATGTCACTATGTCTCCCAGATGGTTTCCTAGTTCTGGGCATGTTCTGCTCAGCTCTTCCCATTGCTCGTGCTTGATCCCAGCTTCTTGTGCTTTAAAATCTTAGGCACTCAAAGTGCATCACACTTTATATCACCATGTCTCCTGTTACTTCAGGGAATCTGTCTTTTTTGTTGCAAACACCAGTGAGGAGCAAATTGGCAAGAAATAATGTCCTTGTGTGCTCAGGCATGGCATAAAGATACATCCTGTGCAGCAGAGAGGATTTTACTATTTATTTAGTAAGTTTYTGTACTTTTAGCATGGATTTTCATGGTACATATTAGAGTGGAGCAATATTTCATTGAGTGAGAGAATCAGCTTCAAGCAAATATTCAGAATAAACGTGATAAAAAGAAGTACCAAACTCAGTCAATTTCTGAACTCTCTTCACATTCATTTTCCAGAGTTTCACTCATCCTACTCCATTTTCCACAAGACTGTTCGAATTTAAAAGCGATCATTCAAATATAAATGTGATCATTCAAATATAAATGTGATCTGGAAGTGTTTAAGTTTGGTTAAACAAAGACAATGCTGTTGTTTATCTTTTTACTGATATCTTTTAAGAGCTTTATTCTTCCAAATATAATAATTTATATTAGGAAGTTAGCCTAGAAATAAGACTTTAGCCCAATAATAATCATGCCAGCTATTCCACAAACCCAGTGTCACCCAACAAGCAATGTTAAAAAAATACTCCTCTGTTGTAAAAAATAAAACAAGAGCTGTCTTGGAAATTGGTATGATTTGTGATTTCTTACGACCAAGAAAGAAAAAAAAAATGTATTAGAAAGACATTGCCTGAAATAAATAAATTAAMTTAATAACAATTTTCCTGATGCTCTTTTGTGGGTATAACAATTAACACAGTGGCTTTTCATTGTCATCCTGCTCCTGTGTTTAAAAGTAAGGACATTTCTGAAGAGTCTGGTCCTCAGTGTGATACTCCTGGGCTGTATTTTGTCATTATTAAGGGTATTTAGGCAACTCAGCATCAGGGCCCCAATGCCTTARGAAAGAGCAAAATGTTTAAAAATTTAAAACTCTCTTCAGTATTTWCCCCAGATCATGGAACCTTTTTAGGTATTCCTTTCCTTGTAAGCATCAAGCTTTCTATTTTTCCCCATCTYAAGCCAAAATTCTGGTAGCAATGACTCCTTTAACTGGGTTTTCAGTTGAGTAAACATGTAACACAATAAAACAACCAGTGACATAAGAATTTTGGGAATTACATGTGGAAGTTTTAGTTTTTTCTTTCTTTGAAAACCTTTTGCAAAAGATTCTGAAAACAAGTTGCAAAGGGGACTGTAACTTTCCTGATCATGAGCACCAGTGTMATTTCTTTCCCTTCCCTTCTCTGCTGAAAGTACCCTTCTTTTGTGTCCTGTGTCCTTTGTGACAAACTAATATTCAGGATTTTGAGATGTCTTTTCTTTTTCTTTCTTTTTTTTATTTTTCTTTTTTAAAGAATGGTTTTACAGATTAGTATCTTTGATCTTTGTAGCAAACACTGGAATCCAGAGAACACCCCACCTACTTATGATTAATCCCGTGCAGTCTGGAATACTTGCTAATGTCTAACAGATCTGTGGCAAAAGCCAATTGTCCTTTCCCAACAGAACCCCACCCTGGGCCACAAAGTGGCTCTTAGCTGAGATCAAGCCATGCAAGTGTGCAAACCCYAAGTCCACATCTGAATAAAGCAGATACATGGGAGGTATGAATGGGGCTGGCCAGATGCTGCAGCACATGACAAACACCAAGGACCACAGCATCCTATAAAACTGGGTGTTTATAKGGTACAGCTGGCCATGCATAATCTTCTCCTAATTTATAAGGCTGGAGCATCTGGTTCATTGCTGTTGCTCTATCAGCTTTTCTGGAGGCCTGTTCTTGAATTTCTAGTAGCTGAATATTGCTCTTCTGAGTTCCAGCAGAATGGGAAATTAAATCCATTTAGAGTAGGAGATAAACTCTTATTCTATYCAGCAGATCAGAGATGTTCAAACTAAATCATGAAAGACAGAAGGATAGGCCCTTGTGGGATGGGTTCCWCTTCACAACAAACAACTGCAAACTCTAAAAGAAATAATATCTATTTCTCATTGGCAGGACCCTCAATTGTGGCAGAGAGGCTCAGCTGGATGAAGCTGCTGTGACAGGCTGTGGCTGTGACTGCAGACATCCCTCAGCCATGTGGCAGCTCAGAGTTCACTGAATGGGTCTCAAGTCCTGCTTTTGTTGCACTGCTTGATCTTTCCCTCCCAGTGCCATGGCCCCAGAAGTTGGCATTTCTTTCCTGAGAGAGAAGCTGGCACTTGGCATTTGTTTAGAAAATGCCTGCTGTGTAAGTGACTAAAAAAACAAGAGTTGAGTGTTTTCAGCTAGGTCTTGCAAACTTTTTGTGAGAAGGAGCCAAGCCAACAATGTGAAAGCACCYTGAACTGAATGGTGTGCACATGCACAAGCCCCTGTGGAGCTGTGTGCCAGTCTGGGCAGTTCCAGAGATGTGGACCCACAGCAGACAGTTTGCTTGTGCCCACGAGCAGAAAGAGAAAGGAGGTAGAGCTCACTCTTCCAGGCATTTCCAAACTCATCAGCAGGACTTGTCAGCAGGAAAGTCCCAGTTATAGTCAAGAGAACTCTTTCTCCATTCCACCCCCGTGGAGTTGGAAACAGCAGTGCAGCATGCAGTCTGAGGCACAATAAGCTGTTTTTAAAGTTACAGCATTACCAAATCTATCTCTTAGGGGAGAAAAAAATACAGCACCAGTCATTCACCAACCCTTCCCCAGTAAAAYTGCATGTCAGAACAGCACAGGAAAAAAAATTTGCATTTCAAATGGAAAGGGAAAATTTGCTTTTGCAGAACATCATGGGGTTGGCAGTAATAAAYCATGGTACTATCAGAATGGAAGTGGCTTCCTGCAACTCTTGCACTGCTTTCTGTAAGCCTGTGTTGTTGCTGAGGAAGTGAAATCTCGTTAGCCCACAACTTAGCACACACCACTGTGCAAGACTTCTTCAGATCTTTTATTGTTTTTCCCAGCGTACTTACTGCACATTTTTCATAATTTTACCAAATTGAAAAACTTCCAGATTTCAAATGTCTTCATAGACCCCTAGCATGGCAGCTGCTATATTCTAGATAGGTCTGAATGCTTCAGGTACTCCTCTGGCTCTGCTTCTTCTTCTGCCTCTTCTTTTTCCTCTCTCTCTCCCCCTCTCTTTTATTTTTTTTCCTTTTTTTCCTTTTTTTTTATGTTTTCTTTAAAACAGTTTTATCCTCTGTATCTGACATAGGTACAGTATCTGGAATTGTCAGAATCTGTTCTCTGATTAAGCTTTATCTTTGTGTAATGATGGCAACACGAGCTGCCCTAAGGAAATAAGTGAATTTGAGAAAGAATTAAATAACTACAGATACTGTTTTCAGGCTGTGGTAACCCACAAGTGGATGAAGGCCGTGATAACTCACTGCTGAATAGATAGACTATTTCTTGATTGCTTGCCTGGGCAGTATTTCTGGCCAGTGCAAGATGGGCAGCAGGATCTCACACTCATCTTGGCACCAGGTATTACACAGAGATTTAAAGGCCGGCTTCTCAAAAGAAATCTTACCTAAATAAAGAAACTGTGGGATATGAGCAGGCAAAGCAACTGGAAGAATTGAGAAAGGATCAAAAAGGGAAATGTGGTGGGAGAAACCTGGTTTTATAGACTAGATATGGCTGGATGTCTGCAAACCTAGTTTTTCAGATATATCATGTATTAGAATCAGGTGGTGGAAATACTTATTATTACCTTATTATAACCTCTTTTATTTTGTTAAAGGCAAGAGTGACCAGCATTAACTTCCTTAAACACAGCCTCTTCCCAAATGCCTACTGCCAGCATCCTGATGCAGCTCTCAGCTCTGATGCCTCCAGGGGAGGTGCTGGTCACAGACCATGAAAAATGCTTTGAATGTGGCTTAAGAGAACTCAGGGTCTGTTACTTAAACTGAATTGATCCACCTTTGTGCATGTGAATTAAGGRAAAAGTGGATAGTGATTATGTAGCTGGGGTGTCCTTTTTTCCCAGGGCTTGCTTTGCCCTTTTGTGTCTGGGCCATTCTCACCTCCTCTCGTTTAATCTGCAATAACTGAACACAGTGAAGTACTAAGAATCTCATTACTTACAGACCTTGCAGATCCATAAAAGCTATTTCACCTCTCCCTCCTGGCGTGGCTTAGTGAGTCACCCAGACCTTGCCCAAGCAACTTTTTCCCTTGTATGATTAAGGGCAAAAATCACTAGAAATCACAGATAACGGTCAGCATTCAGCCACCATTTACTGTGAAATGGCTAAAATAGAGGTCACAGAAGCACAGAATTCCTAGGTCTGAAATGGACCTCTGGAAATCATTCAGCCCCTGCCCAGGCAGGGCTACCTAGAGGTGACACAGGAATGTGTCCAGGTGGGTTAGAATGTCTCCAGAGAGGAAARCTCCATGACCTTCCTGGGCAGCCTCTTTCAGTGCTCTGCCACCCTCARTGTAAGGAAGCTTTCCCTCATGTTGAGGTGAAAATTCTTGTGTTTTAGCCTACGGCCACTGCTCCTCATCCTGTCACTGAGCACCACTGAAAACAGTCTGGCACCATCCTCGTGGCACCCACCTTTGAGACATTTACACRCATTAATGAGATCCCTTCTGTCTTCTCTCCTCTAGATAACAGACTCAACTCCCTCAGATGCTTCTTGCAAAAGAGATGCTCCAGAACCCTCATCATCTTTGGGATTCCCCATTGGACCCTCTCCAGTCACATCTTGTATTTCTTGTACTGAGGAGCCCAGAAGTGGGCACAGCACTCCAGATGTGGCCTCAGTAGGGTTAAGTAGAGGGTCAGGACCATCTTCAGGGTTCAGACCACAGTCCTCCCAATACACTCCAGGATACCACTGGCCCTCCTGGACAGTGGACACTTCCAGCTCATGGCCATCCACCAAGACTCCCAGGTTCTTCTCTGCCAAGCTGCTCTCTAGGAKGTCAGTCCCCAGCCTGTGCTGGTACTTGGGGTTATTCCTCCCCTACACTTGACCTTGTTGAACTTCATGAAGTTTCTCTCCACCCAATTTTCCAGCCTATCAAGGTCCCACAGCACAGTCTTCTGGTTTATCAGCCACTCCCCACATTTCTGTTTCATCAGCAAACTTGCTGAGGGTCTCTTTCCTTTGACTGTCTTTCACTGAATGGAACAGATGGTCTTTCCTGTTTTAGTTTATATGCATTCTTGRCTAATCACAAACTGGTTTCACTGTCCAAAATATTATTTTGAGGGTACTATGAAGACACTGTGAGCATGGAATTACTCCTGCATTGTGCATTTCTTATTTTACAGAAAGGACATGTTTTTCATTTTCTGTTGTAATCATTGTAGAAAAGGTAAAWTGTCTGAAACTACTATTTTATAGATTGTATTTTAATTTCAAAACTTAAAATACAAAACCCCTAGAAGCAATCTTAAGGATATTTCCACAAAGACTTTTTTCATGGTTTTATTTTTGTAYTACAAGTCTGTTTCCTTTGAAAATGCAAATGTATAACATCATAAATTGTAATACGAGAAATACAAAGAACCCTTGACCTTCATGTAGCATAAAATGRTTGTGATGAATCAAATAATTTGATGTAGCAAAGATTAGCTTAAAAAGTATCCAAGTATGTGTTCCAGACATAGACAGCAGATGTTGATTTACAGCTRGACCTGTGATGGAAGGCATCTTCTGCCATTATCCCTGTAATGGGGAAGAGAAGAGAGTTACTCTGGCACGTGCATTTAAACTGGGTGGTATTAAACTGAACTGACTTCAACACATGCCATTCACCTGCATCTGTCCTGTGCCTCTGCAGGTTGTTTGGAAATCCAGCTTTAATTGGAGTTTCCACCTCTTTAGGAAAGTCCCCTAGGAAGTGACTCCCTCCTTAGCCTAAACCCACTGACCAAAACTCAAGAGACACCAATGGTATGTATCATGTTATGAATCAGAAGWAAGGAAAACTTCTGTGGTTTTAGGGTACAGAACTGAGAACGGAAGCCCAGGCTAAAACTGATGCTGAYGCTTTTCCAGTCTTCCTCTGTTACCCCAAATCTGAGCTTGCTAAGGCCAAATCCAATGAAGTTTGGGTTAGGTCTTTGTACTCTCCATGCCTTTGCACCCACAAGGCAGGACTGATGGCACTTCTTTTGGCTAGGTATCCGATATGTGACAATAGTCTAGTGATAGATAGAAGTGAAAAACCAGATTTTTTAGGTCAGCTAGGGGAGGTAATTCTTGCATTTTGSCCCAAGGGAACTCATGACATTTGATAAYTGATTTATTTKTAAACACACTACACTGAAGAGTGGYCATGAAAAGGGGACAGGCYAATTTTAATAAATCYATCAGATCAGTTCCTGAGMAGAAAAGGCTGGCAGAGCTTGCAGGAGAATTGCATGTTAATTAGGTTGGAGATCACCCATTTTTCTAATTATTACTTGAGAGGAAAAAATTAAATTTGAAAGGCATGCTATGTACAACTGTTTAATATGTACAACTGTTTAAAGAAAGGGAAGAAGCAGATATTTCTGAGGACAGTGCCAGCATACAGATAATTATCTGTCCCATTCCTCTAATCACCTTGGCCATATCATTCTTACCTGGYGTGCATCTGAGATTGTGTAAGGATTCCACCTAACATTGTGGATGGCAGTTTCTATGACACACTTTTTTCTCTACTTTTGGAGAGCATCTGCCTTTGGTGAGGATACAGATCTTGRCTTCCAGAGCCATCTCCAGTTTCAGCCAGTGACTTACCAGTCTCAGAGGTGCCAGCCCTGTCACTGCAGCACGGTGCATTGCCTGCTGCTGTAGGCGCTGCTGCGGTCCAGCATTGGCAGGTACATTCTAGCCACGATGCAGTAGCTGACTCCAGGCCTCAAATCTTGTATTTTAATGACCTTGTCTTTTCCTTCATACASCAGGACCCTGTGTTGCTTCACACAGAGTGGAGAAAAAAGAGCCAGTCAAGCACATTTCCCTAGGATGTGTGTCTGTGAGTAAAGTTTGATGAGAAGAGAGGATGCAGAACAGCACATAGACTTGCACAAACTCAACTGCATTCATAACTTCTTTAAAATAATAACTTTTTAAAGAAAATACCCTCCACCCCAAATTCCTCCCCTGTACCAATTTTTTAATCCAGGTCAKAGATTATGAAGCATTAAATTGATGGAAAATAATACAGGGAGGAACTACAACTCAATCAAATTCCAACCCTGAAAAAAAAGCCTATTTGTTTTCAAACACTTGCACAGTCATCACTGTTAACACAATCCAGAAGACTCTTCCAACAGTAAAACAAGTATGGTGTGCCCACACTTTTCTGGCTTTTTCAATGGCAAAGGGTTCATATCTGAGTGTACTCTTACCTCGTCTAGCAAGTTATTAATGATGAAGACTTGAAACAGCAGATCATAATAATTTGTCATTGGTATTTTGCTGCCTCTCTTCCTTTTATAAGGAGAATGYGGAGCCTGGAGCTTTACTGTTATGGATTTGTTGCTATGAACCACAGTTACCATTGGAGGTCCTATCACAGCTACAGAAAAAAACCACAAATATATAAACACAATTATCATTTATTAATAATACTTCACAGAATGCAATTTGAATAATGATACATAATGTTGCATTTCCTCCTCAAGTGACACTTCATAAATTCTTACTTCTTGGTGTTTATTTGGTTTGGTTATTGTTATTTTGGAGGTGGCATTTCCTGTGTTTGTAAATCTATCTTTRAGCCAAACTTTTTGAAATCCCTTASAGCTGATGTTGTTAAGTGCTGACTGGTCAGGCAAAATTCCAAAACTGCCCTGATTTTCTTTTTCCCTCATATTTCTCTTTGTGCTTGGACTGCACAAAACATCCATTTGAAGCATTTCAGCTATGCCAAGGATGCAGTTTACATCATCACTTTCAAATRTTTTGCAATCAGCTTGGTTAAACACAGCTAAGGAGGCTTCAAGGTAGTGCCTGTGTGTGCAGCTCCAGAAAYGTGGGGACATGGGGCAGCAGCTGCCACATGAATCTCTCCAGGAGGAGGAGGTGGCACAGGGAAAGATGTTGTGGTTTTGCTGCAAGGTGCTGCTTTATGTCAAAGCTTGTGGTTTCATCTGTGCAGGAGGCTCAAGGTAGTTTGCACTTCGAGGCTRTGAAGTGACCCACACTGACAATTAGATTTTGCACTGGCCAGTGAGGGAAAATGGGTTAATTCATGGTGAACTMACTGGTAAGTAGACTGCTTCTGTTCAGTGTTAGGGCAGTCCTCCATTTCTGACATACTCCAGCACTATAATCACAGTACTAAGCAGAAGCTTTGCACGTGTCCTTTCTATGTCCTTCCCTGCAGTCAGGATAACACATAAGTGTGGGAAGACTAGTGGCCACACACCACACAGCTCTGTTCTCTCTTCTCCCCCCACCCMAAAAAATTGCTTCCTTTTTTATTGTCTTGAGTCCTGTCCTTCCAACAGCTCCAAAGATGCCTGAAAATAATTTGTGTATTTCCATGCCCAGAGGAAGAGGTTGAATTAAAGGGATCTTTTGATCTCCTAATTACTGGTAAAGGTGAGGAGAATTACTTTGGTGTAACACTTCACCTGAGAGCTACTGATTCAATTCTTTACCTACAGCTTTGTGGCTAGAAAAGGAATACTTCTGTTTGCAAGCTGTGAGCAGAAATGATGCATTCCGTGCCATGGAAGATCACATTCCTTCCTGGGGGACACGTGTGTTTGCACTTACTTTCTCTCCAAGGAGTGAATCTGCTGCTGAGGCTCCAGTTGGAATAGACACCAGCCAAGGCTGCTCTCACTCTGCTGTAGTAAGGCTCCTGGATGTCAGAGGTCTCATGKGTTAGGTCACAGACGTGGCTTGAAATCCCCCAGCACTCGTCTTTGTYTTGCCACGTGCTCTGCCCATACCTRTGGAGAAAGAGGAGGAAGGATGKAAACTTAGGGGATCACTGCCTGTTTCCATGCAGATTCTTAGCCATCTGGTTCACTCTCGTGCCACTGACAAGCATCCTGCCATGGAAATTACCTGCCTTCAATTTGATAACAGGGAAGGTTGATTTCATGGGCRTTTGGGAGCTAAAGGTTCCTGTCTTTTCTGAAAGAAATCTAAAGCAGAGACATGGCTCACCAGCCCTGTAGGAAGCCACCTCTTAGTTGCCCAGTGGGAGAGGAAGGAAAGCTTTGGCTTATCCAGTGTGTTCAATGATGGGCAGAATGCTGAATTTCACCAAACAATTTCTCAAGGGCAATAATGATTTCAGGCACTCACCAGTGTGCCAGGGATGGGAACAGACCCTGAAGACCAGCCCCTAATTTTGCCCCAATCTTTCCATGCAAGGCAYCCTGAGGCAGCGCTGTGGGCAAGGTAGGCCACTGAAATACTTTAAATRTTCTATTACAGAAGAACTTGACCTACCTAGACCTTCTTGAGGCAGGTGGCTGGACCCAGTGACTTTCAGAAGTCCCCTGCAAACTACACTTTGCTTCAAATTCTTGGTGCCATGAGGGTGCAGAGCACAGCACTGGGAGTGCTTATTCCTTGCACACCTCATGCTGCTTGACTGCACCTCATGGGATTGATRAGTGCAGAAACAACTGAGGGCTGGCAGCCAGGCAGGACATGGCTGTTCCCCAGGACTGAGAGCATCCTGTCACGTGAGAAATCATTTTGATGTGCCCAGCAGAGCGGGAGGCCACGGTACTTACRCTTTGTACTGCACAAAGTAGAGCGCATCTCTGGCCTCTCTGGCCCAGCCAGGCTGCCAATGCAAAGTGGTGTTGAAATTTAACGAATGGAACTCTACCTTCTGTGGCTTAATGGAATCTTGCAGGTCTTGCTTTCCCAAAACTAAAAGYGCTGCAGACAAGAAGGAATGATAACATAACGTGGTTTGTCACAGACACACTCCTCCACACTGGAATCAGAGGGTATTGCTACAGTTTCATTTCGTTTCATGATTARCAGACCACAGGGAAATTAAATCTCCTGGATCTCACATTCAAAACTTYCCAAGTCACGAAATCAAGCAGTTACAGAAGAAACACATTTAGAACTATGAAAGGAAYACTTTGATGTGGTCTGAGTGTTTGGAGGTGGGTTTTTTGCTGTTTGTTTTGGATTTGTTTGTTGTTAYTTTGYTTTTCTTTTTCTTTTTCTATTTTTTGTTGGTTTGTTGGTATATTTTTCCATAGTGAGTTTGCTGCTGTGAAAGATGCCTCATGCACATCCCAGGCAAACCCTTCAGATTTACTCACAGAGTGTGCAGTAAGAAGCCTCATCAATACTTAAAAGTCAAGTGCCCTTTSCCTCAACTCCACAACTCAGCTTTAACCTGAGGAGATTATATCTCTTTTAACTGTTGTCACAGTCATGTTTACCAGCTCCTGCCTAATAAGCAACCACCTGAAATTCACTGTTTTTCCTGTCTGTACCACTGGAAAAGCTGTCTGACAGTTTTCCAGATCACCACTTTTCAAACTGCAATATTATTTAAAACAGATTGATTCAGTTAACAATCTCTCTGAATTATTCAAACACTAATATTTTTGTGGGGTTTGCAACACAGATGACAGCAGCTTTTACCCTGGCATAACAAAGAATCAGATAAGACTTCAGTGGCTGAACTGAAAATGGTAATACAGCCATGAAAAAAATCTAATAGGCAACACATTCATTTTATCTGCATTTCAGAACCTGGAAAGATAAAATAACAAACCAATTTGAAAGTGACTGGCTTTTGAAACCCATGAAAGGATACAGAGATTTCTTGATTGATCAAAAAATTCAATAACAAGCCCTGTCCTCCCACCCCCCTTCCCTCCCACACAGGAAAAGAGCAAAAACCCCTTACTTACATGTTGTCTCATCCTGAAGCAGGTGCATCAATAAGCAGAGGAAGGAAAGCATGGTCCTCCTCATGCTTAGGAGAGCAGCTCCATGACTGAAAAGCACCTCTCTTCCTCTTGGGCATGTCTTATGAGGAAGTAATTGTTAAGCACTCCAGAGTTCCCCTTTTTTTCAGTGGTTTCCAAATTCCCCAGTTTGGCTTTGGTTTAATTTAGCTGGGAAACATATGAGTAGCTCTAAATTAAACATGAGCAATTTTTCTTTCTTGGCAGCCTGTGGTCATGCAGAGTTTGGAACTAATTATGAACCAAGCCTTTATGAAAAAGGTCCTTTTTTTAGGACACWAATTCCCAGATGATGTCTGCCAACATTGCTTTATCCCATAAATTTGTCACAGAAGCTTTCTTGCCATGCTAAGATTTTTAATATTTATTTATTTATTTATCTATTTATTTATTTATTKTCAGCTCACTAGTTGCTCAGAGCTGAAGAATACATGAGATTTTGCTCCAAAGATATAAAAGACCTACCCATGGRATGTGCTCTGGTTTGATGGACTGCCTCTGGGCCAAAAGCAAGAGATGGCCTTTGCAGGTGTGCTGGTGGCAGGGGGCTGTCACTGGAGGAATGAGGGGCTGTGAGTTCACTCCTGGCTGCTGGGCAGCACGTTCACACCGTGCTGGCTGTGGGGGAGATGCTGGGAGGCTGGGGAAGCTGCAGSACTGACAGCCTCCAGACAGAGATTAGGAAGGAAAGCCCAGCCCACAGGGCCAAAGTGCCTGTGTTGGACTTTCAGACTGCCTGGAATGATATGCCCCAACTGGTGCAGGTGTGCTGCAACACTGCCTGCACAAATGTTGGCATTTGTCAGTGTTATCCTCTGGATCCTGCCTGCCCAATATGTCCATCCCTACAAGCTTGACCCCAGGGCTGGGGATGCTGGGCTCCCAGTGAAGACAATCTCACTTTGTGCTTACAAATACTTTAATGCCACATGCACGTCTGCCTGGAGGGAGATGAGTTTTGTGCTCCTGGGATGTATGAAAAGCTCAGACAATTCTGCAGCTGGCAGTGAACGTGGTGCTACTGTCCAGCCTTGCCCCTCACTCTTCCCTCCCCAAAAGCTCCCCGATGCTGACACCCACTGGTACTTCACTGCTCATACACTAGTGCAACTAAGCAAAAGTCAGGAATCATTCTCTTTTTGCAAAGCCATGATGATGAGCAAGAGGAGAAAAATGCTAATTTTATAAGACTTAGCGCAGCTCTGGGTAACAGCTTCCACAAGTGGAGTAATGGATTTGAAGACCACCTGTCTGCAAACAAAAAATTGTCATGAAAGCAGGTTTACTTTGGGGAAACGTGGAACCTGAAGACTTGCCAGGCCAAAAAAAAGTGCAAGTTCTGGTTCAAATGAACTTATGTAAAGGCCACCAGTTATATTGGACAAACTGAGCAACATCTAGTCAAGAAGCTGACCTTGGCCAGAYAGATGGGCACAGGCTCTCAGTTCAGCTGATCACCTATACCTCAYTATACTAGCACCAAACCTGCAGCATAGACAGTAAAATGCTAACTGTGTAGCTTTGAATAATGAATTAGGCAAACCAATTAATGGATTTAAAGAACTGAGAAAAAATGGAGACAAAAACCCCCACCAAAATGAAGGCAGAAGTCAGAAAGTCTATCTCTGGCTGCAGATTTTTTTTATCTATCCATTTCCCAAACACATCTTCAAAATCCAGTGACCTTTAAATAGTTCCCCACACTAAACTCAATCAGTATTTCATCATGTTATATGAGCTCAAGTACGGGAATAGGGAACTTTTACAAACCAATCACTAGACTGAAAAGTCATCAGCGCTTAGTCACAGGTCTATTTGTTTACTTGAATTGGACACACCTTCCCACATCCCGGGAAGCAGCCCATTGCCAGGAGCTGAAGTGTGGACCTTTGTCAAAGTTCCTTTTGATGGCTGCTCCTCCTAGGAAAGCAGAGGTGAGGGCCAGCTGCCGGCACATGTGGGCTTTGCTGGGAAGAGTGCGATGCGGTGAAACGGGGCAAGAAGTGGGTATCACGCGGAAACAGCCAGGGTTTCCTGAACTCTGCACACCCAGAGTGTTTTATCTGAAGCTGGGCTCGGCAGTCTGCTGTAGTCGGTGACACTTCACATCATTTCTGCTGTCATTGAAACAGCCGCTGTTCCCACAGCAGGTTGYTCGCACCTCTAACCCTGCGCCACTCATCAGCGCAGTCAGGCTGCTTCAGTGCTTGGTGAGATAAAGATCTCTACAGTCACAGGAGGAGCAGCTGCACACACACACACATACACGCAGACACATAGATATATGTCTGGAGTCTCACAGAATGTGTATATAGTGCATTTCAAAATGTAAACTACATTTTGAGGAGGAGCACAGGGTGATGCACACTGCAATGCTATTTAAAGTACAAGAACTTTTATAAACAATATTAAGGATACTCTGAACAGCACTCTGTGAAGAAATGGCAAGTTAAAATGTATTAATTAGCCCAGCAGAATCCACATGAGTAGTTTTGCTACTAGCTCATCCTAGCTTACACTGCAGCATCTTTCTGATCCAAACCATTGTGAAACAGTAGAAGTGRTATTTTTGAGAACCAACATAGAAAACCACAGGTATGAGATTTTTTTCCTTTGCTGGAATAGAAACCTAGATGAATTCTGGGTAAACAGCTTTCTTTCTCTTAAGGATTATTGCTACAGAGGTAAAAGTCAAGTACATTTTTGCTGAAAGCTGCCTGACTCATCTCATTTGAAAGAACCACCTCCTTGTTAATTTTTTTTCTTTTTTTCTTTTTACCTTTCAATGAGTTTGTTTCCCATACATAAGAGGTGAAAATGTAACTCTGAACTGCTGCTGTAGCATGACGTTTGGCTTTTCAGGTGTGAGTCTGATATTTGCAGGGGATGTGAGGGTGGGTTTTGCTTACAAGCCTGGATGAGGATGTGGGAGGCTGAAGAAAGTGTACCCAAAGCATACAGAGAATACTTCTAGTAACCAGCAGAGGCAAGGCAATTCTCTGTCATGTGTGGTATTTCACATAAAAATAAAAAAAAAAAAAAAAGTGAGTAGTTCATGTTACTCTAGACCTAAAGACTATTTATTCACAACTGGAGCCACAGTTTTCAGTCTTTTCTGAACTGCCAATGTGGACTCCTATCTTGGGAGGGGGCTCTGGAGGTCATCCAGTCCAGCCTCAGCACAGGGCTAGTGACAAATTTAGCCCACAGTTAACCACTTTTAATGTGAGTTTCCTCCTGCATGTCGTAGTGGGATTCCTTTGCTGCAATTTATGACAGATGTTTTTTGTGGTTTCACTGGGAGCTTCAGACAAAAGTCTGCCATTTCTGCAAATGCTACAGTTGGCTATTGTTGGCAAACAGACCCCTCCTGAGTGCCACTTCTCATGGCTGAAGGGATCCAGCTCCCTCAGCTTCTTCTGGTGGCCCATGTGCAGCAGGACAGCCCTTCACCAGCTCGGTGGGGACTGGGAAAGGGAATCACTGCATTACACACAAAAATTAAAATGAAAACAAAGAAAACCCCTACAGTCAGGCAGAAGGGACTTTTTGGATTTTTCTTCCCTGCTCTGYAGGAGAGAGACATTGCATCACACGAGTTCTTTCAGAGAAGTTTCTGAGGAAGCAACACAGACTTTCACTGCACAGTATGTGCCTTCCCTGCCTCCTGCCCACAGGTACAAACTTCATCTCTCACTGCTAAAGAGCCTGGGTTAACATTTTAAAGATGACAGTTAGGAATTCCAATGCTGTAGCTGCATCTACATAGTGAGATTTTGACCATATAAAGGATGAGGACCTGCTAAAGGCACAAAAGTAGCAAGGCATCATTTGCACATGCAGAGTTTATTTAACAACGTGCAACACTCTGAATTGACTGGGAAGTTAGTAACCAACATTAACATTCATTRGGAACTGAAATTATTACCAAACCTCAAAATAGCTCCAAGTCTTTTATTTAAATGACAAGTTCCTTTAAAATTGTTTATTTTTCTCACTTGCAAAGCCATAGAATTATATTTTACCCTACCACTAAGGCATGCTGTAGCTTGTTTAAGCCCATTAAGACACTTTTTAGGTTGTGGATCCCACAGACAAAAAACTACCAACTTGGAGACATGTGAAATTAATATTCCAGAATTTGTTGGTTTTTCTTAGGTAATCTTCAGAGCATAGTAAAAGTGTCAAGTGCTCACTCAGCCAACAGAACCCACAGATAAAACTGGAGAGGTACATCACAAACATTGCTCATGCTTTCTTGGTCCACCTACTAAAGTAAAGAAAGGCTCTACTAAAGAAATTCTTGTAGTGCCAATGCTCTCTGACACACTGCCTCCAGAGGCAGCTGGGGCAACTCCTGGAAAACTGAAATGCTGGTAATGTGGGTAGGATATGACCCACACACTAATTTTTTTCCTTTTTTTTTTTAAAGAGTGGTTCTAAGCCTCTGAATCTGGTCACAAAGTCCTGTCCAGACCACACTGGGCTGACCCAGCACATGACACAAGTAGGGCAAGGGGTTGGCAGGCCTGCATTCGGGAAAAGACACACAGAACTGGGATGCCTGCCTCCACATTTGTCATCAAAAACTGGGCTGCAGAAGGAGCAGACACTTCTGGTAGCTACTTAGGGCAATAAAACGTGAAAAGATGCAAGTTCCAGGGGTGTCCATGGCCAAGGGAAAGAAGAGGGAAGAGAAAAAAGAGAATCTGCCTTTCACTGAACTCTTCTGCAAGAAGAAATTTGCAAGCACCACACCACAAGCCTGTGGCTCAGTTCTGTGATTGTCTTTTGATTTCTCAGTATCATTCTCCGTCATCCAAGGAGTGCAAACTCTAGACCAAGAAGTCCATTCTTACAATAACCTTTGGCACCACCATCTCCAAATACCTACTGTATTTGTATATACACCTGTTTTACAAGCCTTTTTTGTTTTCCTTAATAAACACAATGCTAAATATCTTCTGTGGATAGTCTCTGAGCACTCAGGAATCCGTGTGCTGAGCTTTTCAGGACAGGACCTTTCACACTAATCGGTTTTCACACTTCTCAGAGGTGTTAGTTTCGACTCTACTGTAACATGACTGTTTAACCCTTAAGATCACCCTGTGATTCTTAAAGACAACAAAGCTTTGTTACATATTGTCTAAAATGAAGTTTGGTCTATCTCAAATAAAATTGCTAGTTTTGCTGCACACCCTGAAGCAATTGACAAATTAATTCTTTGTAATTCACCATCCAAATTCACAGCACTTTACTGCAATTTCTATTAAGATTCAGGGGGTGAGTACGAATTGGTACTGATTAAAGCTGATATAAGGCCAGACTGATACCTGAGATGAAGCCACTTGGAAGAAGGGACTGAGAAATGGCAAAGATGCTSTCTACCTCCTTGCTACCACTGCCCTCTAGCCATTCAGGCAAGCTTTTACAACCCTTCTTTCTTTGTGATAATTTGTCTCACACTTAATCACATTCGCAGCAGGTTATCACAGGCCTCAACTCTACCACACCTGGCAGCGGAAAGCACACAACAGCRCATACAGTTCCTGCACATGCCCTCCACCCTTCCTACAATTAACTGAGCTGCTATAAACTCACAAAATATGCCACAAAACATTCATTTCAGTCATGCCCTGAAAGAAAATAAAGTGTGTTTATTTTTGTTCTTTTTGCTCTGTATTTTCTATCAGAAAGGAATATATTTACTCTTTTTGAAAGGTATTTTTGAAGGGATTTAAGTTTTTGAGTTAGTTATTCAAGCAATGTTGGCACATAAAAAAACCTGTATCAGAGTCAATACTCTTACTGCTGTACTGTGCACATTGCAAGGATTTGACAACTGCAGGATTAATTTTGCAGGACACACAGCAAGCTGGCAGCAGAACCTCTTGGTTTGCCTGCTCATTGTTTGCTCTGCTTGTAATGCTTTTCCTCTTTCAACCTGTGGCTGGACAGCAGAAATTAAAACGTCTCACAAATAAAACATTTGTGATCATTTAAACATCTAATGAACAGTAACAAGTTTCCAGAAGGCCAACTTTCCTGGCTCTGCTGCAATTAGTTTATTCAAATGGTTTGACCATTTGATCCTTGTCCATAATTATTTTTTTTTTTTCAATAGGACATAAGGAAGTATCCCCAGGCTGAAGCAATAGGGTCAGACTTAAGTTACTGCAGGCTGCATCAACAGCATCAAAAGGCAGAGGAGAAGTTTCAGTGCTGAGGATGAAGATGGTCAGTAGGATCCAGGAACTGGCTGCACACAGCCACCCACGTGGATGGGCCACACACATCTCCCCCAAACAGTGTTTTGATTCTCAATCATGCTCAAGCACACATCACATAAGTAATGTGAACTGAGAGAGCTTCAAAGGCACATTCAGTCTTCACAACAAAAGCTACCAGTCATAAAGAGGCAAGGACATGTTTTTCTTCTTATGTTTTTTATTTACATATAAAATATTTAAAAGGTATTTACAGGACTTTCCTTACAGATTTCAGCCCAATTACTGCATCCATTTAGAGAATATACAAAGAGTATTAACAAACAAGAACCTCATAGTTAAAGGACTGAACTATAAAAAATACTCTAAAGGAATCAACACTGATCACCTTTTCCTGACATAAAAGGTGCTTTGTATTTGGTTTGTTATTTTGGTTGTGTGTTTTTGCTTTTGGGGTTTTTGGTTTYTTAAAGATGTGCTGAAACTATTAATTTGAACCAAGTACAGCATTTCTTACTTAATAATACTCAACTGTTTACATGGAACCTCTTCAGAACAACTAGTTATTCCTAACCCTGAGAAAAACAGATTTTCTCATGCAAGTTTCTTTTTCTGCTATCTTCTAGTGAGGAATTATATAAAAACACGTGAGTCTGTTCCAGGAAACTGGGACTCTGCCTGCTGTCTTGTTTCCATAGATGTCAGTAGATTTGACAAATTTTTTTGACACATTAYTGACTTACATGGAAAACCACCCCAAAGCAATTTGGTGTTTCTGTGCCAGCACACAGTACTGACACAATACTTAATTGCTAATTGCAGATCTAATAATAAAAATTATAATGCCCACTCAAGAACAAGAACTAAAGAAGTTCTTAGAAATGTTGGCTGGTATGAGGCCAAAGTTTTGTGAAGTTCTCTTTCACAGGATGTAAGGTTTTGGAGTCTTACATCATAACCCAATCATCTTCAAGTGAGAGGAAGGAAGGCATGCTAACCAGCAAGAGTAAAAATCAGCTGAAAAGGTTTGAAATGTCAAAATCTTATAAGTGTGTCATGTTGGATAGCTGATAGGCCTGTAAAATGCATGAATATTAAATGATTTTCAATGTATAAATGTTAGGCACTTTCTGGATCAAGGTTAATATAAATATGCTATRAATATATATGAATATTCACAAGCTCAAGCAAACTACTTCATCACAAGCATATTAATCAATTAAACTAACTCAATTATGTGAAAATGCATAGGTAAATACTACCTGACAGGTTCACAGACACATTGCTCAGATATTTGGTATTGCAGAACTGCAAAAGCAAGGTTAACTAGTTGGAGCTGGAAAGGCTTTTCCATTCCCATCCCAAGAAATCCTCACACTGCAAGCTGCTGAATTGCATCCAAACAGAGATTACCACCATGACTTGCCCTGCTCTTAGGCTCTCAGTACCACTGCTGGCACCTGCTAAAAACAAGACTGGTGGTAACAGAGCTTACTGACCCAGAAACACATCATTGTGTCTCATTGTGGCCTCACATTTTCAGCTAGTCACAGCTAGTAGAAGAATCCTGTGCTTTGTGCGCCTTTAAATGTCTTTATTTCACAATTCCAAAAGCTATAAGTTGGCCTCAGCAAATTGAACATCTGAACTATCCCTGTGCCACCAGGTAAGTACACAGCACACAGAAGACAGATGGTGCTGGTTCAGTGGCTTTTGTATTTACAGTTCAGATATTCCGATTAAAAAATACATTTCACCTTGTTTTATTTCAAGAGCAGGTCTGCTGTATTTGCATGTGATATAGTACAGAGCACTCATATTGYTGTTCCTGATTCTCAGCTTCTAAAAGAACACTGCATTTCCAATACATGTGACTATCTGCCATGCCAATTTTTTCCCTTAAGTTATGATATATGTTTGTGTAATTTCTTATTGATCTTAAATCACTGTTCTTAACAATATCCTAGCTCCTGACTGGGTCCTTTTACTCACATTCAACTCCATGTGACTTGAAAGATTCAGAAGAATTTACAGTGTAGTTGTAAATTTGCAGGGGTAAGAAAAAAGAACCTGAGCACTTGGTTTTAAAATGTGTCTATCTGCATTCCTCTTCCAGTGTGTCAGAAAGGAAAATCTTCCAGAACAATGAAACACTTAGCTCACACAAATCTAAGATGCTGAGTCTTAGTTCTAACAGCACCAGGGTTTCTCAATGCACTGTTAAGAATGTAAATCTAATTTAAAAAACATTACATGCTTCTGACAGAATCATGGTTTYAAGGCAGACACATCAAATCCAACAACTGCCAGAGCTAATTCCTGACGTTCTTGGACAACATCAACATTTAATTTATTTTTTCAACAAAACTGACAGAAGGAAAACAAGCTCCCGGTGCATGGTTAAATACTCTGAGCAGTTGCAAAGAAAATACCCAGCAAATTGTCTGGCCACAAACTTCTTCCCAAAAAACAAGATTAACTTCACAGTTTCTAATGCTCTCCTTATCCCTTTAGAGCCAAGTTTAAGTTAAACACTTCTCTGACATTTATAAATTCCTGAGGTATTTACTGCAATTCATATTCATCAACATCTAAACTCATCTAAACTCAGAAAGAAATTACATCAACTCCAATCTCTGCACAAGACACAGCTGTTCATCTACTTAGTAGACASCCTGCTAGGGGCTTCTGTGATGAACCACATCACTCCCTGGAAAGTCAGTTTAGAGTAAGTTTCAAGTGCAATTAATGCTGATTTTCAAAAAGCCTTCTTAAAATACCCAGAGTGTTATTTTCTGCACCTCTGCCATGGGAAGACCTACACATCAGTGCATCCTAAACAATCAGTCACTAAGCACTGCCTTCTAGGAACTCAACCCAGAACATGCCATTGAATAAGTTGCTAGGGGGTCTCACTGTGTTCGAATATAATGCAGAAATAAATTACAGCCAGCTTAGAATTAGTAATTGTGCTTTCCGTGACATCATAACTACAAAATTCACCTGCTTGATTTGGCTTTTCCAAAAATTATCACAACCCTGCTAACCCATCTGTTACCTTCCTGTGAGYAGAGATGTGAAGCACAGCTATAGTCTCTCAATCTTTTGTGCCATTGTGGCCAACATCTGATATATACAAGAATGGAAGCACTCCTGAAACTGCTGTATACACTAACTTCACCTTAAGAATATTCCTGTCACTGAGAAATGTAAGGACAGTAGTACTATGACAYTGGTTTTCCTTTAAAACCTCCTGCTGTAACACACTACCAATTCTGATAATCCTATAAAAATGTCTTTTAAAACAAACCCACCATTTTGTGTAAATGGACCAGATTGTACTCATAAAGTGTTTTTTTCCTGAACTAAACTTCATTAATAATTGCTCTAAATATTTCCTACAAATAGAAAATACCAATCAAATCTTGATTAAAAGGAAATAGATTTCAATATGAAAAAAATTAAATATAAAAATATAAAATACTTACTCCCTCAGTTTTCAAGACTACAAACTCTATGATACAAAATTCAGAAGGCTGTCAGATGACAATAAAACTTACAAAGTGCAACTTTATCACACCAATTTTCTATTATCTTGAAATGTAGTTTTAGAGGGTGATTTCATGTACTTCATGAGTTATGTTATTAAAAGGGGGGAAAATAACAGTGATTTTCATCCTGCTAGAAAACATGCTTGGAAGAAGTTCTAATGATTACTATTTCAAGAACATACTGTTCTAAAAGTTAGGATAAAAATGTCCCAGAAGAAACCAGTCTTTTGAATTTTGAGGACATTTTCTAAAGAATTTGAGCAACCACCCATTAGACTTCTTTTTTTTTTCTCCAGTGATGATCAGTCAAGCTTGCTAATATATTCTGCCAGAATGTGACATGGTTACTTCACACCACAGGGTGATCCAAATGGGTGCTGCTGTACTGAAGTGAACAGCAAAGACTAGAAATAACTGGTGCCTTCTCAGAATTGTTAGAGTTGGGAGGAACCTCCAGAAATCATCTGGCAAGGCAGGGTCACCTAGAGCAGGTGAYACAGGAATGAGTTCAGGTGAGTTTTGAATGTCTTCAGAGAGAGACTCCATGATCTCCTTGGGCAGCCTCTTTCAGTGCTCTGCCACACACCCTCCAATGTAAAGAAATTCTTCCTCATGTTGAGGTGAACTTCTTCTGATCCTAATTTATGACTATTACTTCTTACTTCTTTGACATAGAACCAAATTATTAAGATATACAGGAAGGGCACAGTCTTATTTAAAAGAAATACAAGCATTTAATTATTATAAAAATACACTTCAAAAGAAAAAGATAAGCAAGAGGATWCCTCYYATAATGGCAAAACCTCTCAAACATTTCTTGCACRTCTATTATAACCAAGTGAAGGATTTCTTACACATTATGTTTGTTGAACTAATTTTTAACAAGATTTGAAGMAGAAGTGAATAATGGTACAGCTGCTGTTTTATAGTCAATGGTATGTTCTCTACAGAGCATTGTTAAAAAACACAGCACTATTTCAAATAGAAAAATAATGAGTTATATATAAAAGTATTTAAAAAAGTGGCAACTATGACATTTCCCCACCCTTTTAATGTCATTTCCAGGTACTATTTTTCCACACGTGTACTGATCAGAACAAGTGCAACTTGTAGACGGTCACAATTTAACCCAGACTTTCCATAACCTTCAGTAATGCTGTTCTTTCTGAGTTGTGGTTAAGCACTTCAGTTATCCTGGCTACTCAGTTGGCCTATAAGCATTCACAGGCTGYTCTTCACCAACATCTATCATCAACATATCTAATGGAACATGAGGCTTGTCATAGCCAGAAAACTTGAAGCAGCTGCTTGGACTGACTGTTTGCTGTGTTTCTGTGGTAGAGACCTCTGACCCAGAAGATTTACTGCCAATATCCATTTGGCTACTGCCAGAAATGAAGTAACTCTCTTTTGCTACGCAATTTGGTTCATCAGTATCAAGAGAGACCTCCTCTGTGCTTTCCTGCACAGGTGCCTCTTCTACTTTGGCTGGTGYCTCTGGGGAAGGGACAGAAGATTCTCCATCACAGGAATTCACACAACTAACAGTTTGTTCTTCTGGCTCTATCCCCAGCAAGGTTACTTCACCATTCACTGGCAACTCCGAGTGGCCTGATGGGAAGCTAATYACAGATATATACTTCCTCTCTGATCTTGGTCCCAGTAAGGTGCCTGTGTTCAGGTTTCTCATCACAATGACCTTAAATGGGGAAACAAACAAACAAAACACCTTTGAGTTTAAACGTTGGAAAAATATGCAAGTTGATAATAACAAATTTAACATCATCATAACCAATTCCAAAACAAAACTGCAAAATTAAAATCTGGCATGGTCACTGGCCTATGTCCATGAGTTTAACTGTTCCAGTAACACTTGTTAGCAAGATCTCAAAAATACTTTCTCTGGGCAAGCACATTTGCAAGAATCAAATCCATTTCATGTCACTCACTATATTTTGAAGTTTCCGATGTAGAGGAAAACAGCAAAAGAAGAAAAAGATGTTACACTCTTCAGCTGGGGAAACCTTTTATACTCTGCAGGAAATGAGTGTAACTTACAGTGGCTGTGATAATTTCTGGCACCTGTCTCAACCAGGAGGGAAGTGAACAACATACTCAGTAACTGCATCTGTGCTGAAGTCTCCCAACTTATTTCACAGAGCCACTAAGTAGACCCTCAATGCTGCAAAAGACTTTAATGTTTCACTTTGAAATCCCTCCACAGCTTGATCATATGAATTCTTTCAGTGGCCAGGCCCCAGCTTGTTTTAAACAATTACAATATGCCTTCAGGCTGCTTAGATACTTTAGCTGTTTTTTTAAAAATATATTTTCAAGAGTACATACACATGAAAAAACAAAGTAGGGTAAATTTTCAGGTATTTAATGGTGCTCCCTAAAGATAACAGAATACCTAGGRAGAAAGAGTTACTAGTGTTCTTTCTCAAATGCCATAATTCACTATGTATGTGTATCACACAGTATCAAGTATTACAGATCCCCGATTTTCTTAATAAAATACAAAATTTGTTAATAAATTGTTCTTAATAAAAAACACAATCTGTTTTTTCAGATACTTTGCAAAAAAATMATGTGTCTGAAAGTTCAGATGGAGGCAAATTTGGAAGAAAGAGATGTATACAGGAGGGGGAAAGACAAACTAAAATAACATTAAGAAAAATTACAAATAGGCACAAAGAACCTCCCAGTCTGTATTAGTGTAAGAACTGAGAGGGCCATCAAAACCAGATGATCCAATCTGACTGTGCTTTTCAAGATTAAAAGGTTTTGAGATTGCAGCTGTACATTCATACCTTCAGAGTGTGCTGACTTCATCAGAAATTGCCTTTATCTCTCACTTCAGTCCCATCATCTTACCCCTCATAGCCCTGATACCTGTTGATGCTACTCTGTGGTTAAAGCTGGATCAATAAAAGCTTTACAATTTAGGAAAACCCACCAGCCAAACAACAAACACCATTACAAATCAAGAAAACACTCCCTGAAGAGCAGTTACTGGTCATCTAAGTTAGTTTTACAAACAGCTGTGTGAACATCACTTAGGTAAGGCAATCCCCTGTGGAATCAAGGGTTACCACAGAAAAGTGCATTCAAGGTGGCTCCTGACACACTCCAACCCAGCTGCCACTCAGTCATCAGTGTCTCTGSATCTTCATTTTCTGTTATGGAAACAGAATACTACATAAAGAACATCAGAGTAATTTCCATGAGGATTCATGGAAACCATTCATTCATAAGTATGCTTAAAAGATGTTTAAATGTTAGTTGCAAGTAACAGATTACAATCAATAATGGGTAGATATTGAAAATGTTAAGAACACCTTAAAGGAGCAATGTACTTTTTGAGAATATCTTTATACAAGCGTATTGGATATATATCCAAAATATTGGGTACTTATGCTATACAACACTCTTGAAGGGATCTTGAAGGGACCAGCATCTATAGTGGTGATGCAAAAAATCTGACTCCAATAATCACACAGCAAGTAACAAGAGAAGGTAATTCTCTGTGTAAGGTGGAATACTTTAGGAATGTGAATTACAACACAGAAACCATGGTCAAAAGCTGCATTTTCAGCTTCCCATCTCTCCCCATACCAGTACACACTAAACTGAAGTTAAAAACAAAACCCAATGAGTTCTTGTTTCTCTTTTTAAGATTTTCACACAGCTTTAAAAAGTCACAGTCCTAAAATGTATTAAGAGATCATTGTGCATTCTACACAGGTCCAGCATTTCACAGTTAGTGCTGGCAATACTTAGAGACTTTGGGGATAAAATACATATTCTCTGTACAACTACATGCAAGACTTCTGAAAAAAGGAAACCAATTTTTCTCTTGACAAGTTTCTGACCAAGGCAAGATGGTGCAAAGTCWCTCCTATTCCCATTCATGAAAGAAGGAAGCGATCAGAAGAGAAAAACTCCTGAGTGTTTCCTGGTACCAAAGGTTTTTTAAGAATCACTGAGTCATGACTACAAGACAATTTAGCAACTCATGCAGCTGTTTCTAGCTTCCAAGGTAAGAATCACAGCTTATTACAGTAACTGAATGCTTATTACAGTAACATTCAAAAGATCTTAAATAACAAGGGTAATTAAGATACGGTTGCTATTTGAAGAGAAGTTTACTAGGGGTAAGTATTTGTCTTTTATTCACATTACCTAATCCTAGCAAACTGACAGCCAGTGATCTTAAGATGGGTATCAGCAGTATTTCCTGGCATGTGCAGGTACTCACATAACTTCCTGGCAACAGCACCTGAGCTTTCAGGTCTTTCAGTGTCTTAATAGACTAGGGAGACACACTGCTGAAAGTCAGGCTCAAGGACAGAGATAAACAACATATCCCAAGGAATCCATAACAGTTAAGGTAATTAATAAATTATTTCTTATCTTCCTTTTCTAATGACATGTCCACCTATGAATTCCAAGTAATTTTCAGGTGCACATTTCATGAAGGAGAGTTTGAGAACTCCATTTCAAATCTTATTAGGGTAATGGGAAAAAATTTTCGTGGCTTTCGCACAGTTCCACAAAACATTATTGCTATGTAAATTTATGAAGACTATGTTACTGCCCCCTATAGATGCTCACAGGGAAAAAAAAAGTTTTCACAAAAGTACTGAAGCAGCTTCTCTCTTGTAAGATGACAATTATTTGTGGCAAGCRTCAGTCAGTATTTACAGGGACAATTAGTTTCTCCACATCAAAAATATATGTTGCAAAACAAAAAAAACCCAGAGCTACAAGGAAATTCTCAAGTGTTTTGTGAATATCTTTAAGTGTTCTACAAAAAGAGAGGACAGCCTTGTCATTCCTACCAGAATCAGAAAAAAACATCAGCAGACAACAGAAAGGTTGGATTAAGTAAGACTCAACTTTCACTTTTCTCTTACAGAGTAGATGCTTTCTACTCACAAAAATATTTGCCACCRTTCAAAGATAAAAGGCACTGAAGAAAAAGACAGGGAAGTTAAAGCAGAGAGAGAGTTGCCCATATCAGAAAATTATGGTCAGGTTCCTTTGAAAGTGGGTAAGCCCTTATCACAAATCTTAGAATAGAAATCTAGTACAGGAATAACCACAGGACAAATTGCAATGACTGAAGACAATGGGTGGAAAAAGACAGCCTCCTGTAATATTTTTTGCGAGATAAAGGAAAGGCAGTTTTAACTACAGCTGAACTGCTGAAACATCAGTTTCCCTTGATCCAGGCAGAAGACTAACATGAAGTCTTGTAATGGAATCAGTCCCACTTCACATATGCATATTCTGGTAGGATCCTACTGATTATAATGATGTTTAAACATTTAAATGTTTTCAGGTTAAGACAGTCATTMATTGCCTATACCAAATGACAGCTGCACTGTGGAAGCAGGACCAAGACATGACTGATATGTAATTCTTGGGAGTCACAAACAGCATAGAAAAGACAGTATAAAAGCTCTGGAGCTCTAATTGGCAATGGATTTTTTTTTTTCTTTTCTCTGAATATACAAGACTCACAAAGGTAACTGCTTGGTGGTTACTCTTTCTTATTTTTCCTTCTGTTGGAAAATTCCAAGTTGCTGGAAGTCACTCAAATGATGTATTAGCATCTACTTAAAACTGCCAGGAAGGAGATCACTGAAAAACAGCAGGTAGGAAATCCTGCCCAGCCTTTTAACAGATGGAAAAACTCCCTACATGTTTTATTTTCAGACAAGCTCAAGTAAAGCACAATGATCATAACCTGCACAGAAAGAAATGCCTAGTACATACTCAAAGGTCAGTGACAGGCTCCAAGTGTCATTAATTCTATAGAGATAATGTCATATAATTAAACTTATCGTTCATATGAATTATTTAAATTGTTTGTTCATTACTTTCAATGATTAACCATAACATAGTTAAGCTTAAGATATTAAATACTCATGTTATATTCCCACAGTATTCAGATTACCTGTATTGAAACTACCTCTCCAAGCTCTACAACTTATATTTGTCATTAGAGACTTCACTGTAAATGGACAGAAATAKAGAATATCCTGGTTTGGAAGGGACCCACAAGAAACCTCCTGACTCCACCAGGGCAACCTAGGAGTTAAACCRCACATCTCAGAGCATGGGCCAAATGCTTCTTGAACAGGATTCGGGCAGTGACCACATCCCAGGGGATCCTGTGTTAGTGCCTGACCACTTAGCTAACAGTATTTATAAACAGTTATAGGCTTCATTCAGCTCCTTAGAAATAAAATATGATGTAGCCTGTGAACCATACTGTGGTACTGGAACCTAGGAACCACAAAGTAACATCTAACCCAGTAAAATGAGAATATSGGCACACACATGAGTTTCTACAAGGTGAGCTCAAGGTGAAGTTGGAGCATGCATCAGGGAGCTCACTGATGTTAAGGAGCACACATTCTATTCATGATATTCTGCTGCCTTCTGATCCTTTAGATGGGGTATCACAGTGGTACTGGAAAGCCAAAATAACTATGGATYCATTGAGCACAGCACTCTAATTCTGCATGAGCCATGTACAATGAATGCTCTTCACAGAAATTACTGTTGTATGTACACAGGACATAAAGTTACATATTCAGACAGGTGCAYATGGGTGTGAAGATGACAAAAAGCCTCCAGCCTCTCTGCAGGCCTGTGTGCTTTGATACTGGGGCCTAGCCGGAGATGTAAGAGAGGCTTCTCTCATCTTATTTTTTAAAGCCTTAAGTGTGAATGGCTACCTCCAAATGGGTCCCCTGGCTCCATCACAGTCCATGGAAAGAAACAGAAATTTTAGAAAGCATTTTGTCTGACCAGAAGCACATATAATTTCAGAACAAGATGAATTATCTCATGCTGCACAAGTTGGTGGACTAGATCATTTTACTCAAAGGGACCACCTCTGGCTTGGATATCTCATTTTAGTCAGAGCAATCTCRCCTCCTGATATTCTATTCTAAAGAACACAGATTCCAGAGGGATCTTGGGCACTGACTATGGAGAGCTCATTTTAAGGAGTTTTGAAACGGAAGAATATGGAATTAAAGCTTGTTTTTCACTCTCTCTATAAATGAGACTTCCTCCATCCACTGAGAAGATATTTTTGCCATGATTCCTGTTTACTACTGCCTCAGGAGGCAGCTCTTTGAAGTTGTGGTAGTTCATTCATTGTGACTAATGTGTCACCAGAAGAACATTACAACAGTAGTTCTTAGATACTCCACTCTTGCCTGAAACCAAGGAGCACTGCTGCTCTTATAGGGATGGCTACAGGTAGATTTTAAGATAGAGCAGCTGTTGACCTCTTGTCCCTGTGACTGCTCAGTGTGAGAACAGACTTCCCCGTGCCCTTCTTCCCTCTTCCTGCAGAACTATTGCTCCCTCCCCCTGCTCTGCAGATWACTAAGAATATTGCAGCAATTAGCAGAATTCCAACACTACAGTTTAATGAAGGAATCKCACAGCTCCTGTGACAGGGCAAGAGGAAATGGGCACAAACCAGAACACGTGGAATTTTTTCTGAATGTAAGAAAGACTGTGAGGGTGGTTTAACACTGGAAGAGACTGCCCACAGCAGCTGTGGAGTCTTCTTCCTTGCAGGTATTCATAAGCCATCTGGATATACTTGTGGCTAACCTGCTCTTGCACTTGAGCAAAAGGCTTTGGGTAGATGATCTCAAAAASTGTCTTCTCATGTCAGTGATTCTGTGGTTTTGTGTCTCTGCTACTGGAGAGAACACAAACCTGCCTAGGTATGCACACATTGAGTTTCTAAGAACCAAGTTCTCAAACTAGACCAACTACTACTTCAGTTAAAGACAGACTGAAGTCTAGCCCTAAAAAACTAAGAGGCATCTGGCTGCAAAGGCTATCAGAATAATAGACTGGCATAAATTCTAAATATCTATGAGACCATGGAAAAAAAGCCAAAAACCCCCAARCAAACAAGCCTGAGAGATTGGCATTAAGATACTGCAGTTACAAAACTTACCAAAGACTTAGGCAGCTGTACCTTGTCTTTCTTTAGTTTCTTGCAGCCACAGTATACTGTCRGTATTACAGTCAAGATCCCAATAACAACACACAGAATGATGACAATATGTGTACCTAAGAAGTTCAAGCAAAATCTATCAGGAATTTTGGRRAAAAAAGGCACTGCTGTATCATTTAGAATAATTTCAGAAATTGTAATAGCTCAGAATGCTAAGMTGTAATTTGTGAATTTGTCAATCTATTACCTTTTTTCATTCWGGAAAACTTAACCCCTAACACTTTCATGGAGTAAATAAAAATTAGAATTACAGAAGCTTTTCAATTTATACAGAGGTTTTACAGAAATAAGGGAATTTTGCAACTAATTTTTTGTTCCTTAGAGATGACAGATGGGGATGATGACATTTGTACACTTCCTATGTGATAGCATATTAACTGACATAACTACACAGAGTTTATGTACAAYAAAAGTAAAATATGAAATCTTCAAAACACAGAATTATTAACAATTCTTAGTAGGACTGCACTAGTCTGACTCTCCTTAATGCCCTCCCTCATCCAGCTGCTCCTGTGCATTCAAGAAAACTGMTTCTATCTAATTTTATCTCTTTGCTGAAATTATAGGCCATGATAAAGTACAACCACAATGTTTGTAAGAGGYTCAGAGATATACATTTGGGTCACTATCTGCCTTTTTCTCTCTTTAATTAATAAAAAGACATTAATTCTTAATTTAATGACCGTAAGTTTATAGCTGCTTCCAGTTAAAAATCTATGCACATTATCCTCAGTGATRAAGCTCAGCAAAAAGCCAGTTGCTAGAAGAGACAATGCCTATGAAAAACACATAGCTCAGTGAATGATGCATTTGTGATTTTTTTAATTCYACCAGTGTTCAGGTGCAACAGAAATAGGTTTTGGGATACCAGCAACACAGGAAAAACACCCCCTAAAAAATTCAGGGTCACTTGAAAATAATACATGATTTATAAAGGTCAGAACTATTAAAAGTGCATTTGAAAAAGAATGACTAAGCTTTTCCTACTTTTTCTGTTCTCCTAAAGGCATCCAAAGCATCAAATACTTGCTAGATCAGATCTGTCTTCAGATTCAGTATGTTCTTAAAATAGCATGAGAATCCTCTTACTCGATGTCTGCTCGGGATGAACAGGAGTGCAGCTTTCCTCTGACAGAGTGCCAAACATCAGGTCATCAAAAACTCCTTTTGCTGAAACACAGTAAGTGGAGCTTTCAGTAGGAACTGGGATTTTGAGGCTACACTTATGCATTGTACAGTTGTCCCCAGAGAGCTCTGCAGTCTGAAAAAAAATGGAAGACACATTGTATCATTTGACTTGCTAGAACAATGCTACAGTACCTTCCACCACTTCCAAAAATGTTAAAACACTATTAAATGTGTTTCCTACATCACCCATATGCCTTGYAAATCCTGTATGACCATCAGCTTAATGGCTACCTTAAGATGTTGTATTTGATCAGAGCATGGTATTTTCCAGCTAAAATTTCTGCTGTTCATAGTAGAGATTCACAGAGTTTATAAAAATTCTACCTGGATGCGTATGGAAAGCCAACTGTAAGTAAACATACCTGTTGTAATTTTCCTCACCTTCACCCTCCACGATTGCTAAATAAACTGGAATAAATACCTTGAAAGATAATTTTCTTAAATGAAATGTCTCTTTAGACAAGTGAGATGGGCACAAGTTACCAATGTGTTAGCATGTATGCAGAAACAGCAGCAGGTGATCAAGTAACAAGTAACATTTATCTTGTGTACAACTAATGCAATAATCTCATTTTTRTTGTAAGCACTCATTTGGACAACTAAAATACAGACCTTTCATTCACATATCTCACTGTTAATGACCTCAGCATTTTAGGTGTCCAACTATTTTCTTGGTATCTGTTAGCTCCATGTGTCATAGCTGTAAATCCCTTGTACAGGCATTTAAGATAAACAAGTGTTTTAAATTTTATTTTTGGAACCTACCTCATTTTTACTATTCCGAACAGTCACCGAGTAATAAAGTYTTGAATAAAAGTCTTCAATACAAGAAACAGGGAATAAAAGATGGGAAATATCAACCATGATTTTATCACCATGTCTTGAGAAGTTCAGTTTTGGCGGTCCTATTTTTCCTGCAACACATTGCACCATTGCTATTAGGCCAAAGTTTTTAACATAAAATATGGTATTTATAGTTAACTTTCCAAAATTCATCAGAGATTTGAGAAGAATTAYGTATTTATTTCCATGCTGTTAATAYTGCATAGCTGGGGGAAGACGTCTCTGTTGCTTAGAAGTAATGGAGGCATTTGGATACATTAACTAATGTATCTAAAATGGAAACAGATTGTCCATGAAGAATTTCAGTGTTAAGCAATTTAAYTCACCTACACACATAGGGCCATAAAAATTCAGCTGACAACAGGAAAAACTAACAATAATTAAACATATACATGAATGAGAACCAAACACAAGATCCTGCTGACTAGAACCCACCATAAATYACCTCAGTTAAAAAAAATACTGCACTGAAACAAAGGCTAAATGAAGAGCTAAACAAATYTCACCATGAGCACTGCTTGGAAACTTTGGATTTCCCATGGCAATGGCCTGTGTGAATTTTTCACATCTAATGGTCTGAAGGAACACATATTTCTTGTTCAAYGGGAAAATGATTTTGTCTCTCTTCTCCATACATGGCTAACAGTTTTCTGGAAACTGTCACATTGAGCATTACTACTATGACTTGTGTCCCTTTGTCAAACTCTAGAAACCAACCACTACTTCAAAATGTAGGACTGTTGAATGGGAACAGAATCATAGAAAGCAAAGAGGGACTCCACTCCTTCAGCTCCAGCAATGCAGAAATCCAGCTCTAGCTAAACCATAGCCCAAACCAGAGAGAATGTCATGGGCCAGGTTCTCCCTGAAAGCTGTATGCTGGGAATGGAGCAAGCCTAGTAAGAAGTCTCTTGGTCTTTCCTGACTCTGTTGTATTTCCTTTGCACTGCCCATGCAACGCCAGGGCCTGCCACACTGGATAGTAGACACAAAATTTACTCTTTTACAGTACCAATGTTAAAGACTGATTAYTTTCAAAGCAGCCCAAAGAATTTACATGAAGAACTAGTAACTCAGTTATCCAGTTACAAGTACCTAGATAYCTGAAGACATCAGTACATGGCATTCTAGTGTCAAGCAAGACACTGCTACTTCAGTGATGCCTAAAGGTCCATGTTGCCTGGTGACAGTTTCCCACCCTAAATTGGTGTCTGGGGCACCAAGAATATGGGAAGAATATGGGAAGAATTCAGAGGGTACCATCAGCATCACCTTCTTGCCTTTAGACATTTTGAAACAAATACTCAGACACCACAGAGCCAGAGCAAATAAGTACCTACAAGTTCCTACTAAGCAAACATCACACTTCATTTCATCCTGGACTCCTGGCTTTAAGATATTCCCAAATACAATGTAATAACAGAGCAAAAGGAATAATTACTAACTCTCTGAATTTTTGGAAAAAAATACAAGGTTTAGTTTAGTTATAACTTACCATGACTTTGCAAAATAAACTCTTTTGACTCAACATATTCAGACTGTTGTGACCCAACAACAGCTTTAACTCGAAGCCARTAAGATTCGTAAGGGTCACATATTTCCTCTGAGAAATCACAAAAATGAGCTGAAATGTTCACACAGGTTGAGACGTTCTTATAGGAACCTAAACTGTAAAGCAGATCAAGTAATAGTTAATACAATTTCAACTGCACAGTTCTGAACAATACACTGCCAGTAACAAAAACTATGAGGSTGGCCAGGACCTGAGAAGGCACAGATTGCCCAGGGAGGTTATAGAGTCTGCTCCCCTAGGGATAGTCAGAAGCCAACTGGATATAATCATGGATGACCTGTTTAAGCAAGGGGTTGGACCAGATGACCTCAATGGATTCTGCCAACCTCAACCATCCTATTACTTGACAAATTTTGCCTTAATTTACACAAGGGCAATCTTCACCACACAGAAACAAAAGAATTTACCATGGACTGACTGCTGTTATATGCTTCTAGAGAATATCAGGTAAAGGAAATAACAAAACAGTAAAAACTTACTTGTAAGGCTTGATTTCCACAATAAAATGAGGAGTTTCAGACACAGGTGGGTASTGCCAATGCAAAACTGTTCTGAAATTTTCAGATGTTACTACAACCTCTGTTGGTGAAGSCACTAGAATGAAGAGAACAATTGCACTTTGATGAACAGACCTTTGCAAACAGAATAACAGCCAAATGTACTTTCAAATTATTTGGGAAAGGCAACATGCTAAACATACAAATCACAAATACTTTACCCAAATGAGCTAGTCTGTCACCAGTACAAATGCCTATGAGCCCTGTAAGCTGATTTATTATTCATCTCTCCTGCAGAGACAGCTTTTATCCTCTTTGCAACAATGTCAGATAACCCACACCTACTGAAAGCAAGTCCACAGACAGTCTGTATCAGGTCCATAAGCAGTGATAATCTGTTACAGATATAACAGCAAGACAGGTTGTAAGGTTTTACTCAAATTAGAGGAGATTAGCCCAGTTCCTGCAAATTACTCTTGCTGTTCAGAAATTGAATTGGAGGGGATGGGCTGGGAGATGGTACCAGAGTAGGAGTATCAAGGCCAAAGTACAACAGGCCTGTTAGGGTAAGCCTGGATTCCCTAACAGTTTTTAACAGATACTTCTACCACTCCAGCAGTATTTCCAGTAAGCTGTGATGACCAAAATAAACTACAAACATTTGTAAGGAATTTGATCCTGAAGATATAATACAGTTCCATTTGAAGGAACACATTTGAAGTGCACTTGGCAAACAACATCAGTGGTAGTGCAGTAAAGCAATCCAAAAGTAAGAAGCAATGCTGACAGTCTTCTATTTCAAGCAGCAACCACAATAGGTATACCAAGAGAGCAGTTGCAGGGAAAGGAAAATTACAGGATCCAATAACTGTTGAAGGCTGTCACACAACACTCAGGAAGAGATGAGAAATTACGGTCATTCAACCAAATTTACCTATTACAACTCAGCTTCTCAGTGTCTGATTTGGTACCCTTAGTACTCTCAATGTGGTTTTACAAAATGTTGAGGGAACTCATATTTGACCTGCTCTACACTGCTTCTTGCTCACAAAGCAATTATTGCAACTTCACTCTGTGACATATTCAGGGAAAGTAAACAATTTTCACATCCTGAGAACAAGACCACAAACATAACACATTACTAAAAGTAATACTTAGAGGCTGAGATATGCTCTTGACCACAAAGGTTTGACGGATGGTAATATAGATCACTCTGCAAATGCTTCTGTGGTTTATGTTTTAATACACACAAGAGTGGTATTTCAGCTGTTGGGAAAAAAGGAAGATAATCATCAAATTCACACACACACAAAAAAAAGAAGTGACAAGTTGACAGAAGAGGTGTCAAGCACACAGATGAACTAAAGCACACAAACATTACTTCAAACACACAGTTTTAAGCCCCAGTGTAGCTAACCTTACAAAAGTTAAACTTTTGTATACTATTATACAAAAGAAACTGATTAACAAAAGGGGTTGACCCCAGAGCACTGAAGGAAGTACCAAATGTTATAGTAGGACCCCTCCATCATCTGCCTAAGGTTTGAGGAGGTCCTGCTGACTAGAAGCCAGCCACTTTTCCAACCTGAGAAAAGACCAAGGAAACCAGACCTGTTAGCCTAATCTCAGCACCTGGAAAATGATGGAGAAGATCATGCCAGGTGCTCTTGAAAGACATTGAAAGAAGAATTCCATCACCAGGAACAGTCAACAGGGGTTCACAAAGTGAAAGTCCTGTTTAACTCATTTATTACCAGCCTAGTGGGTGAAGGGAAGAGTGTGGATGTACTTTTTCTGGATTTTAGTACAGCTTCTGATACTGTCCCTCTCTGTGTTCTTCCAAACAAGTTGGCACATGCAGGTTCACAGCACACTGAGCAAAGAGCTGGCTAAAAGGCAGAGCTCAAAGGGTCTGTGAATGGGGCTGCACCTGCCTGGGGGCCAGCAGTGTTCCCTGGGGCCCAGTTCAGGGGCCTGTTCTGTTCAGTATTTTTACCAATGATATGGTAAAATTCAGTTGAGTTGAATGCACCTTGGGCAAATTTACCCAAAGTAAATTTATTGAACTGGGAGGTGCTGTCTACCTCTCAAGGCAAGCAAGGCCTTGCAGAGGGAGCTAAGCAAATGGTCTTCATTGCCAAGCTCTCAGCTCCTTTACTCAGGCTGGCTATCTGATTTCTAATGATTTCTTCTCCAGAAAGCAAGGGACAGTGCCTGGGGATGTCACAGGCCCATTTCACTCCAGCATCAAGAGCGCAGACCACAGAGGACACTGCAGATTTTCAAAGCACTAWTATCTAATCTTTATGGATGCCATTTCTGCATATTGCCAGTTAAAAGGCCACAATATTTTATWTGAACTGTTTAACTTAAACCATAATTAAGCTTTCATTCTTCTAAACATGTTACACCATGTTCTATGCTGTTCTGCAGGCACAAGTGGAAGATGACAGTAGCAGTTAGTGTCAAAAAGGCAATTGTTAAACATAAAACTCCTTTTAATTTATAATAAACATAAATACAGCAACACTCARGGTGCAAATTCAAATAGTGAGACGGCAAGTAGGAAAAGAGAGAAGAAAACTGATCAGCAATTCATGTCATAATGCATGACACAGAAAGTCTGCCTCCAGTTTAAAGCGATTCTCATCTGCAGTTCACCTTGCCTGGTAAGACAGCAACACTGGCTGCTGAGAAGCCAACTGAGAACATTAAGAACAGTTATTTTCACAAAAATTTGAATGCACATGTGCATTGTAGAATATAAAAGAACAAAAAAGGAACTTCAGGAAACAACTCTACATCCATAGAATAAAGGAATAAAACACAAAGGCAGGCCAATCAGACACACCTTTTTTAAGCATGCCAGAAGAAATTAAACATGCCTGTATTTTGAGGATAAAGAACTGGAATTTTGGAAAGCAAAGGTAGTACTAAGAGAAGTGTAAAAGTAAAGATAAGCATGACCACAGGGTGACCTGGAAGTTTAGCATTAAACAGAGAACAGACAAGGGAATACAGCAGCACAGTTTATCTCACCAGCATCAGTTTAAAACTTGGACTGAAATGTTTGTCCACATGCAAACAACCTAAACTCCTGCTGCCATACTGATAGTAAAGATTTCATCTGGTGTGATTACTGTGGGACATGAATGTGTATATACATAATCAAATACTTTTGCAAGTGTGCAATTATCTCAACTAATGTACTTAAGATTTAATAGACATTTACATCTTCGGCAAACTTGCACAACAGACAGGAAGGAAATACATGTGGGAGGAAATTAAAAGCCAAACACTGAAAGAGTTGCAAGTATCTGCTGCTGCTTGATTTCACACTGCTAAGAAATAAGGGGATGTTGGGTTGGTTTGGAGGGGATTTTTCAGAGTAACCTAAACAAGTGCACCTAGCTGTGTCTTCTTAGACTAAGACAGATAAATGTTAGAACTAATCCTCTACTTGTACACAATATATGATGCAGTTCTGCTTCAAAAGAGTATATCATCAAGGCAGAAAATGCTCATTTTAACCTTTAGACAAATATAATCTGGGAAGAACAAGTCCAACTTGTTTTATATATTCACTTCCCCAAGTCAGAAACAACCACTGCACATCTCTCACAAATCTCAGCAGGGTCAGACATATGCAAACCATAYAGACATAAAGAAAGATTTCTTTACCAGCTTGAAACCTGACTTGTTGACTATGTAAGTGCTCCTGAACAATACTACCTATGGACAGTACTTATAAAACACGTTTGAAACAGCCATATACTCAATAAAATCTATTTTTAAAGCATATGCAGAAGGACTTCATATTTTGTATATATGTAGATGTCCTACCTGTTCACTGAGCCTTGGCAATGCATTGCCTAAAGCAAAAATTAAATCAATAAACTGGACATTTCTGAGATGTAAAAATGGGACAGCCTTCAAGCAAGTACTTGTATCTCGTGCAAGACTGAAATTTCTTCCCTCATTCTGGCATTACTGTATACACAGAGGGATTTGTCACCACTGCTCATGCAAGTGGAATTCAGCTGAAGTRCAATAATGCATGTAACAGAACAGAGCCTGATGAAACAACAATGCAGAAATTATGGTACAGCTATCTGACACAACAGGGGCCCTAAAAGCCATAAAAGTTCATYCAAGCCATAATGTGACATTTAAGCATCATTTGGGCACTGAAATACAGACTGAAAGCACAAACTGAAAGCTTGAAAAGACAAACTGTGAAAAAAAATAACAAGTAAAAATGTATTTTGAAAGTTCGTCCCTTTTTTGTATTTCCAATAAAAATAAACAAATCCTTGTAATCCCCAAGTGACACATCATAGTAAAACACTTATAAGCCACTTCAACAGGCCAAGAGGGACAACAGTTTGAACTTTCCTGTAGAATCCTGGTTAACTCATCATTTAAAGACAGACAGCTGCAACAGTAACCAGTCGGTCCCTCCTGAGCCCCTGACTGGGAGAAGTGGGCCTTCCCTGTGCCAGCCCTGTGCTCTACCTACAGTTGCTTCAGCTCATAGATTCACTGAATATTCTGAGTTGGAAGGGACCCACAAGGATCACTGAATTMAAGTCTTATGTAAATGGTCCATATGGGGACTTGAGCTCACAAATCCACTTTAACTACACCCAGAAAGGGTAGCAGTTCTGATGACTTGACAAATGTAAAAAAGTCACTCTCCTTAGCTTTCACCACCCATAAAAATGAAGACAAGGGAAAAATGGTCAGATAAATTTGCACTACCTTTGAATGCTTCTGCAGCCATATATATGCATTGAAAAAAAAAAAACCCAAATGGAAAAAAAAGGGGCAAAAAGGTCATCAGTAATCTGAAAGACGGATTCAGAAGGCAGCAAGTCAATGCTAAGGATGAAAAATAACACGTAAGAAGAATTTAGTCTATCTCTGAAGGCTGCATTTCCTTATTTTTTTTTTGTGCCCAACATGAGATTCAAAAGGTTTGACACAACAAACCTAACTGGGATGTACTGAATTTACATCTGTTAGTTCTGTTTAGCCAGTAATGAGCAGGCTCCTGTGCTTGCCCTGGGGCTCACTTTCCTGACTGTATATTTGAGTCCAGTACTCRTTGTTTTCACTGCTTGCTGTACCGCTTATCACCTCACAGCAGTGTGCCTGGGAACACTCATGAACAGCCATGGCAGTACACATGGGCTGGCAAGTGGCCAGGGTGTTTTCTGTGACTCAGGACATAAAGTGCAGGGAAGAAGGAAGAAGTGTGGGACATTTRGAGTGATGAYGTTTGTCTTCCCAAGTAACCCTTACCCATGATGGGGCACTGCTCTCCYGGAGATGGCTGAACACCTGCCTGCCCATGGCAAGCAGTGAATTAGTTCCTTGTTTTGCTTTGCTTATGCTTTCCCTATWAAACTGYCTTTTATMTCAACCCATGAGTTCTCCAGCTTTTACCTTTCTGATTCTCCCCCCAATCCTGCTGGTAATGGAGTGAACAAGCAGCTGCAGGTTTGGTTAAATCATGACAAAATGGTCCTCCTAATCATTTATATCCTCACTTCAATCTGTTCTAAACCAAACAAAACCGGCTGCACTAAAAGCAGAGTTCAGCCATCTGGGGGCTGGAGGAGAATCAGGATCACTGCCCAGCACCATGAGACTGAAACTGAGCAGGAAGAGGTCACTGCTCCCCACAGGCTGCAGGAGCAGCACCAAGCATGTGCCTTGGGGAGGAATGGGAGACGTCTATCAGAGCAGTGGTTCTGCCTTCTGTCATGTTCCCCTTCAAGGCAGCACATGAGTKGGCATGGTGCCCTCTCTGTGCACATGTGGCAGGCCAGGCACTAAACAGTTCCTGCTCCTATGAGACTGCTGAAGGGGAGCTGCCTGTTGGCTGTGCTTGGTTGGGAGCTTGGCAGACTGGCGAGCACCAAGGAGCAAGGTGATGAAGAAATTTTGTGTCTGCTACCTGACTGGCTTTCCTTTAAGTGGCAGCAGCCATGTGGTGTGAAAATGCTTGCATGTGCTTGCCTTCACCCACTTCAATTTATCTCTCCAAAAGAAACCCAGGACATGCATTTCTCTTGTAATGTYACTCCCATACCTGGACAGCACTTCTGTAAAACATTTACTTCAAATGAGYTTAACTTAATGCATGTAACAGCAATTTATAAAGAAGGTTATACCAGAAGTATTTGAAAAACCTCAAATTCACAAAGGAATTAGTTTACAAATTAAATTAATACCATGACTGGTGTAAAATTTAAAGCTATTTATTTTTCAAATATTTACTGAAATGAACTTAAATTATTTCCCAATATCATGAATAAACATTATACACAGTATATAGAGCATTTTTACAGCTTCTATTTACAACAGAATTTTTTAAGGRCTCAGAGGTTTGACATTGTTCTATACAGTTTTAAAAATCGTTGTTTATGATAAAAATCTCCACAAAGTTGTAAGCTGTACTAAGAGGAGATGTTGATTGAGATCACCATCTTGAGGAAAAACCATAGCAAGTTGCACAAGATGGACATTTAAAAAAATGGATTAAATAATACAAGCTAAACATTGTTTATTTATTTTGTGTTCATCCTTTTTGTTATAKATAAGAAGTGTTTAATAGATGATATCTAAATACAGCTCTTTCTACTACCTAATTTGTTTTTGTTTGCAGCTTGACTGTCAATTGCTATGATTGTCAATAACCTGAACCATAAACAACTCAAGACCACCATGATTACCACATASARCAGGAAGTCAGCTGCCTAAATTAACTACACACGTCCTTGGAAATGTGGCTTACAATATGCAGTAAGCACCTGAACCACTACCACAGCCTCTAAATCTTCTTCACCTTGACCACAGATCCTGCCTTCAACAATGCTAAAATACAGACAGAGTTCCCATCAACAAGTGCCCAGCTCCACTGTGGAGTCAGAGGCCTGTCAATGCAGGCACATTAGGCACCCAGCTGCAGGAAATGCAGGTGTTCCAACTGCTGCTGGGTTGTCTGGCTTCATTCCCTTTCTGAGGAAAATGACATCCTACAATGGAAGAGGAAGATGACTGAGTAGTTCTTCATTACACACTCAGCCTTATATATATAGTATTGTATTACTGACACACTGAAAGCCCTGTAAGACTTAAGGAAAGAAAAATTACCATRCAATTGTTGCCATGGAGATTCTGGGCTCCTCAGTATAAGAGAGACATGGAGTTCATGGAGCAGATCCAGCAGAGAGCTACAAAACTGATCATGGAATCGGGGCATCTCCATTATGAGGAAAGGCTGAGGGAGCTGGGCCTGTTCAGTCTCATGAGGAGATGACTGAGAGAGGACACCATCAATATCTACAAATATCWGAAGGAGAAGTGCCAAGAAGACAGTTTCTCACTGGTGCCAAGCAACAGAAAAAGAGGCAAAGGGCAGAAACTAACACACAGAAAGTTCCACCTGAATATGAGGAAGAACGAGGAAGAACTTTACTATGTGAGTGACCAAGCACTGTAACAGAATGYCCAGAGAGGCTGTGGAGTCTCCCTCATCAGAGTTACTCAAGAACCATCTGGATGCAATCCTGTGCCACGTGCAGGATGACCATGACTGAGCAGGAAGGTTGGACCAGATGTCCCACTGTGATCACTTCCAACCTGACCCATTCTGCTATTCTGTATGGGAAAGCATCATAAACATGCTTCAGACATGCTTCCCCTTCTATGTTAATTCTTCCTCTGTGCGTCAGCACATCTGCTTGCATCAATAGTACAATGAAGTAAGGACATGTTATTAGTCATTACATATAAACCCAGCATTTTCATTTAACGAATACACAGAATAGTCAATTAGAATTCCCTTCATGATGCTTTTGTTCACTAAAAAAATAAGTCTACTTATAGTGGCTGTGACYACACTGAGCACAAGCYACGAAGAAAATGCTGCAGTTTTCAAAACCTAGCTCAAAAATACATTCTGCTCCTTTGAGTTGAAGGTTTGCTGCACTTGCATGCAGAAATGTGAGCTTTCYGCTTCTAGGCAGCTTGCTACATCATCTACACCACAGCGCTATTCTCTATGCTTACAGAGGAAACTGTTGTGCTGGACTAGGCTGGATTATAGCATGTTTGTTTGACAAGTGATTTAACTGGTATTGTTTTTTACCCTAAAAATGCTTAATACAACACAGAAGTGGCATATATTACTAGCAACTAAAGTATGCCCTTAAAAGAGACGAAGTCAGAGCAAATAAGACAATATTTAACATATCAAACCACCTTACTGATCCCATGTGGAAAAAAGATACTTTCCCTGCAAGGTTTGCCCGTTACAATCAGGCACCAAGTCAAATGAACCGGATATTAAAAATGCAAACTATTAAGGGACAAGAATACAGGCAGACTGCCATTTATAACACTGCCAGTCCATATAACGCAAAAATAAGCAGACTTTTAAAGCACGGTGTGGCCCATGCTCAGGGGCAACCAAGTTCAGTCACTTCACATGAGCATGGATCTGAACTCCAGGAAATCTCCACCTGCATCCAAGATGCCCATCCAGTAATCCAAGGAGCCTGGGCACACAGCCAGCTCGAGTAGTCTCAATAAAAATTCAGACGTGCATGTTCCCTTCTATTAGACATCAATCTCTGATTTTAATGAACTTTTCCAGTTTAAAATTAAACTAGTAAGCCTGACTAATTCGTTTGTAGTTTGCCTGCCAAAACTCTGCGCAAACAATAGGCAACACTGCTCTCCGCTGGCCAGCCACCCCTCCTCCCCAGGAGTGCTYGGCCAAAACGTGCGTGTTCCAGGCCGTGATTCCGGTACCTTCTTTACACTCCCCAGTCCTGTGCTCCCCATTTTCGCACMGAAATTCCCAGTTTCTCTACTTCTTCGGACATACGAAATCATAAAGCACAGCGGAGCAGGCCCGTCCGACGCACACGCCGCTCCCGCTTTGCCTACCAAAATGCGCGCACGACCGAAATGAAGGCTGATGTCACCAGCGCGCCGCCGGTGCGCCGCGACACGGCCTCGGGGGCCCGGCTGAACCCACGGAGCGGGGCCGGGGCCGGGGCTCCCGGGCGGGACAGCGCGGCACAGCCCCGGGGAGCGGCGGCTCCTCCCCACGCCGCCCGCCCGCTCGCTGTGCCCCGGGGCTCCCTGCACCCGCAGCGGCCCGCGGCAGCCACCGCTGGGCTCCGGGACAGGGCGCGGCACGGCTGGTGCCGGTGCCCTCAGGTGACCCGCGCTGCCCATCCGTCACTCGGCCTGCCCGGGCCGCCCCTCCCCCCATCYCGCCCCGCCCGTTACCTGCGGGCGGCTGCTCCCCCTGGGCAGCCGCGCTCCGGCGGGACGCCAGCAGCGCCCAGAAGGCCAGCAGGGCCAGC
>CADDXX010000072.1:1714522-1745050 GCA_902810485.1 Alauda arvensis | reverse complement strand
GCACAGCCCCGGGCCGCACTCGGAGCCCCGCCGCGCTCCCCGCGCCGGCACTCCGGCACCCCGCCCTGCCCCKCTGCGGCGCCTGCGCCGGCGGGAAGGGGCGGGATGCCCGGCAGTGATCGTGCGGGGGCGGCGGGGTCATAGCCGGGCAGCGTCCGAGGGGCGGCGGGGAAAGGGAAGGAGGGGCGAGGCGTAGAAGCGTGTCTCGGCTGCCGGCGCCAGCAGCGAGGAGGATGTTGTGCTCTGCGATGCCCACGCTGGCTTTTGTTAATGTTGTGTTTTCAGTGCTGATGCCGGGCCATACCTGTCAGCCCCAGCTGCTTGGAAAGTACCGTCCAGCTCGTCATGTTGCGACTTGTGTTCTCGTTTCTGAAAAAACACGAAGTGTTAACCCTGCGGAGTGTTTCAGAAACAGCACACTGAAGTCATGCAAGTAGAGGAATCCTAACTTACGCTGAGAGGCTTTGTTCTTTCCTGGGAATAACCTAAATGTATATACACTTCAAAAAATTGAAGTTTGCTGAGCAAGATGGAGAMCTGCAGTTTTTGCCACCTTACTGTTCCTGTGTCTCCCATCCAGTGTCCCAATGCCAGGTAATTCTGCACCTTAACCTTTCAAAGTCAAGGCTGCCTTGGGCCAAATGAGTAGGACACAGAAGAACCCTTTTCTGCTACATGCCCCTGCAGCTGTGATGAGGACGTTGCAGCTATTTAAGCTCTTGTCAGTGATTTTGCAAATAATGCTTTTTCCAGGCCTAAAATGGAGGCACCTTGATCGATCCTTGACATCCACGTGTCTTCTCAGGCTTTCAGGGAGACAGAAAGGAGGAAACAGAGCCACGTGCCAGAGCCATTACACTTCCTCTTTCAAATGCCTCTCTTTGAAAAAGTTCAGCTGCTCCCTTGCCTTTTTTTCCCATCCCAAGCATTAGTTCACTCCCTCTGGAAAGGTGTGAAGAAATCTATTTTCTTGCCRTCTGCTATCCACACTGGCAAAACTCATGAGACAGCACAATTTGCTATGTGGGAAGGAATGAGTAGCAAGGAGAGAGGASGTCACAAGCTACCAATGGATGCTGAAGAAAGCACCTCACTATTATGGCCTGAGAAGTCACGGTGTTCCCAGAGGTGGTGAGGGCGTGCTGTGGGCTGTAGGATCACTGTGGGGTAGAGAGCTCCTCCCAGCTGTGCTAAGGTTGAAGAAGATGGATTGTGAAATTAGACTGACTTTATGTTGCAAACAACCCTCACAGTCTGACCTTTGTGCTTAATGCAGTGCAGTAGCAAGCTTTTTACAACCAACAAGAACTTAACTGTCTTGACTGAAGAATTGAGCACTCACTGGCTTGTGGATTTTAACTTCCTGACATGCTTGCATGGTATTTTCTAACACATGGGCTTTTTCTGGCCCATAATAACAGGACGMGAAGAAACGGTCTCACATTGTGACAGAGGAAGTTTAGATCAGATGTTAGGAGAAATTTCTWCATCARTGCTATTGCCAAACATTGGAACACRGCTTCCCAGGGAAGTGGTTGAGTCACWATTCCTGGAAAAAAGAAAGTGCACGTGCGCAGAGAGACAAGGTTTRGTGGTGGACTTAKTAAAGYTTCAATAACAGTTGGRTTTGCTGATAGTGACASTTTTCTCCAACCTACATGATTCTGYRATTGCGATGATRTTTTATGCAAAATTAAGTAAGAGCAAGGCATCACCARCCCTGGATGGAGTTTAGGTGTTCTGAAAGTTGTATCAAAGGCTGACAGTACCCAAGGTGGTTGTCACATAAATAGAGCTTTATAAGATTGTGGCTGTTTATGACAATACTTCAGGGACTTGAAAAAACATGGAAGGGGAAATCAATGAATAAAAATTAAGTCAGGTCTGTATGGATAAAGTAAATACAATTCCACTTATGAGAGCTCTTCCTGGCGTACCTGCTGCCTATGCCACCAGAACCTACACAGCTCCTGTCAGGGGGTGTTCTCACTGTGCAATCAATGTAGTCTATCACCACCAAAACATTGCCAACTTGCTCAAATTTGTCCTTGTCTTGTGTTACACCCTGAAAAAAAAAAAAAAAGTCTAATATGTAAACTGTCTGGTAACTTCCTCCTTTGCTCTTCACACTCTCAGCCCAAGTGSTGGTCATGTGCCTTTCTGTCAGAAAAGGTCCTGACAAGATAGGCAAGTTCACACATGGTGGGACGAATTTCCCACAGCCGTTTGCTTGCTTGCTTGTTTGCTTTTTGTTTTCTTATYAATAGCTTAGTTGTGTTGCAGGATTATTGTGCCTTCATGTGCATGTGCAGTAACACTCCATGTGATTTTGCCATCCTTGAAGAAGGATGTACAAGATTTTCACCTCACTTAGACTGAAATGCCTGCTTCTTTGATTCAATACCGTAGTCATTGCACCACATTTTCTTGAAATATCATACAGAGAAATCACAGACACAGAGAAGTTATGCCTAACCAGAAGCTCCCCCAGTGATGAAAAGCACTAGCTGTGCTCACCTTCCAAAGGTAAAAGCAATCATACACAGTTCCAAAAGAAATAAAATTTAAAAGTGCTCATTTGTGATCATTTCACTTCTATGCATCCCATTAATCTGTCAGGAAGTTTAGTAATCTTCTCATATACACTTGCAGTAAAAATACTTATTTGATCTTCCTAATTCTCCAGCAGTCATTTCAAATGCATGCCCATTTTTATTTTCCTTGACTACCCATTCTTTCTGAATTCACAGTTCCAAGAAACAGAGAACTCAATTGGAGCCCCCTTTATTTTAATTTTAAAGTCTTTTGAGAAATATTTTTCAGTCAGACAAAGGAATGCAATTCCTTTGTAACTTGGAAACTACCATAAGATCTTGCTATCTGACTGCCTGTGCAATGCATGTAGAGTGCTGAGCCARCAGCAGGTCTATGACTCACACTGGCCATTTAAAGTGCAGGTTTTGCATAGTGAACATATCATGGGGGACATAGTGTGAGCATGGAACTTGGGAATCAGCAACATAAATCCCTAGGAAGCCAGGCTTCATTAATTTTGGTGTTCATGGTAAATGTTGTTGTGTGAATATGTGCYTGCTGAAGCAAGTTCTATTATCTAAAAAGGGTGGAGGCCAAATAAACACTAATTGGAATGAGTAGCAGAGGAAGAAGGTGWAGTCAAATAGATTAATCAAAATTACAGTGCTGGTGTGTGTACTGATACGAGGCAAGTTTTCATTCTTTATCACAAACATCCAAAGATAATTAAGCAGCCATTGCAACAGGCATCCTGCAGTTATTAGGAACAGGAAGAGGAAAATAAGCATCTTCAGTAACTCATTTGAGCAATGTTAACTCAATGTTAAACTGTTGCCCTTGGGTGGAGTTGAGATGGAGTAGGGCTCAGTTCAGGATCCCACTGGGAAAGAGGTTACTCCTGAACAGTACACTGTAGGGCTTTTCCAGGAGCATAAGAGGTAGTCTTGGAGAAATCTCAAATGGAAGAGACTTACTGAGACACCCACCTTTCCAAATTTATCAACTTTTTTTCTTACCTTGGCTGTTTATTAAATATAATGTGTTTGGTTTATGCTTCTATTGCTTGAAAATAACAAAAGGATATTTTGTAAATCAATGGTGGGTCAGGAAACTGTCACATCAGCTGAAGCCAGAACAAACACCTGGTCTTTATTCTATCCAATGATTTATTGTGTTGGGAAACTTGCCACAATTTAACTGTGTAATAATTAATAGACCATGAAAAATGTTATCAGATGCTTTTATCAGTTATCAGGCTAATAAACTATAAATGTGTTGAATCCAGTAGAGAGAAGGAAATAGCAATTCCTGCACTTGAGGAAACAGTTTCTGCAGCAGGGCACTGGACTGCTCATGTCTGTCTAAAGAGGATGTTGCAGTTAGGAAGAGGGGTTAAAAGAGCTATTCTGATCAACAGTTGAAAGTAGGTATTCTGAGGAGAGGCTAAAAGTGTTTGTCTTGTCTAGTCTCAGAAAAGAAAAGGCTGAAATGGAAACTTCAGCCTAATGGAAACCAAAAGATGAAAGTTTACACAAAATAGCGAAATACAAAATGTTCTTGCCTGAATTAAGGCTGAAAATTACAAGAAAGTTTCTAATTTTCATGAGATTAGACCTTGGGACAATTTCAGACTAAGATTTACTTTATATATTTATTTTTTATATTTCTATTTCTATATCTATTTCTATTTATATCTATATTTATATTTATATTTATGGGAATATGAGAATAAAAATCTAGTTAGGTGTAATAATTTTTTAAAATATTATAAATAATTATTAAAGAAGACTACCTGTTACAGCAATGAAAAGGGTTCTGGTAATCTGGATTACTAGTGAACTGAAGAATGTATATAAATATTAGCTGCTTAGAGTATTGTATTTTAGAGCCTCTTTTTCTTGTAAAGTATATTATTGAAAGTCTCCAAACCTTTCCTTTTAAAAGTTGTAGGACAAAAAGCAAACTACATCCCCATAAGAGAAAAAAATTATTCTGACAATACTTTGAAATAGTGCCAAAAGAGAAAGAAAACCTGGTAAAAGAAAAAAAAAAAAAGCACTTGATTTAATAAGAAGTCTTTCTGATTTCTACTGGACATGTGTTTCATTTGTAAGCATACTGAAACAAAAACGTCCTGCAGAGCTGCACACAGACTGGCACAATTCTGACATAGTAAGATCAATAAAGGGATGCATATCTCATTGCATCAACTAAGAGTTCAGTTGTTAAAAAGAAAAATGTCAAGAATTATTTAGATGGTGGCATTGAGCCTGAGGCTGATCTGTRAGAAACATATATATTGTACTGCAGAACATAAGTAAAACATATTGCTACTCAACAAACAAGCAGCTAACCAAGCAGTTGGTAGTTTGTGTGATTTTGTTWTCSTGAGTTTTTCATGACAGTAAACTTGTCTACAGTTATTTTYGGTTTTGTTGAAGAACAGCATGAAACTTGTGATGGTTTTCTGGTTTGGGGAGAGGAGCCTTATAAAGACAAGGAATTAAACATCATGCACATGTCGGGAAATGGAGTGGTGTCCAGGTTTTAGAAAGGTAAATTACTTGCTGTTGAATTGTTTTGTTAATGTTTAGGGCTTGACATGCTTCAGTGATCAAATGGTTGAACCTACACAGTGAATGAGTAAGACTAAACTACTCACAATCACACCAGAAAATTGTATGCCTGTCTTTGTTCTCATCAAAGGCATTTGTTTTTATGGAAGTCAACCTGGAAAAAAATGCTTTTCTGGTACCTTAGATAAGAAATGCACCTTGAACTTCTTGTTCCAGGAAAAATGCAGATACATGCATTTGTAGATGCACATGTAGGTTCATAAGCACACAGAATGGGTTGTAGAAAATCAATTTTTCTTGGCCTGATGATCCTAATTAGAGTAGTCTACTCTCTCTTATAATCATCTGCTGAATAAMAAAGGAAGATGAGCATGGAAAAATTGCAAGTCAGATGCACAAATTGCTAATTCCATCTGCTGTCTGGAAGGGAAACAAGGTGTCAAATGATGTTGAGTGGCCACATCCTCCAGGTAAGGCACTGCCTGCAACAGTCAAGAGTGTGTGTAGAATCTATGTCTCACACAGAATAGAGACAGTTAAGTCCCCTCTGCTTGGACTGGCAGAGGCAGAAGGTCACTGGTGCAGGCATACACGTCATGCTCTCCGGTGCACAAGCACATATGCATTCAGGAATCACGTGAGCATGACCCCTGTGATGGTCACCTGCCTGCATCCAACCCTCCCTTGCCTCCCCCACAAGTCTCCCAGTTGCTGGTTGGTCCAGATTGAGGCTCGCTGCGAACACCCCTGCACTCACACTCTCATTCCACAGAGACCCTTTGTTCACAAGGCCCCCAGGCATGGCAGCATTGACTGCCTGTCAGCATGATGCCCCAGCCTGAAGCCCCCTTACTCATTGGCTGGTCCAGCTTGAAGTTTGCTGGTAAGCACACACAGTCCCTCCTCACCCCACACCCCCACTTTGTGGGAGATACAGACACCCACCTCAGCAGCTGGCATAGGCTCCCAGGCTGTGACCCACAGCCCTGCTGCAGCCCCTGCTGCAGAGCCCCTCTCTCAGCTCACTCACCCTTGGGAGGGCAGACTGTAGTGCTCATGCAGGGCTCAGACAGACAAACACACTCATTGGACCTGTTCACATTCAACAGGTCCCTTCATAGTCTTTTCTGCCTACTGACCTCCTCCATGCGACCCCTTCACCTGTGTTCCCACAGGGATTTGCATACCTTATCCCATTCCTGTAGCTATCCTACTCCAGGTGTCCCCTTGGCCTACAGTTCCAGTTGTTGCAAAGCCCAGGGTGTTAGGACTAGATCCCTTCCAATCCAAACAAGCAAAGATAAGCCCAGTTTCCAACATTTACTTAACAAAAAAATTGTTAGCACAGGTAGAATTTGTCTGATTTCTCTGTGAGGTTTGTTTAGCTCAACTAGACTTCATGGTGCAAATAAACATCAATGAAAATTAATAGAAAATCTCAAGTTGTCAGCTGGAGAGATCCAGGAGAATTTAATCACAGGAACGTACCTTACTGATCCAGTCTGGGATAAGACTTTAATAGGAACCAGAAATCAATCCAACATAGAAAAAGAAGAGGCACAACTTGGAAGTCTGATTGATCTGCAGAGAATTTTGCTTTCCTGAGATACCAGATACAAAGACATCCAGATTGGACTGGGAAGAAATGAAGGTATGTGGGCATGCATCTACCTTTGGTCACGAGCGTTTTGGTCTTTTGAAGGAGGCTGACAATGTATGGACAGGCTCAGGATTGTGTAGCCAAGAGTGAAGAACAAGAAAATTTGAAGTGTCCTTGGGAAGATGCTGTTTCCAGATTTTTTAAGGACAAAATGCATAGCATTGGTGCTTGCTGGCCAAATGGGATGGCCAGCCGGGTTGCTGCCACATTGTCACCTGGTGTGTTAACAAATAGATAAAAAGTGTAATACTGCTGCAAGTAAGAACCAGAGTCCAGGGCTCCCCTTCTGCTGAAGGACTCTGATCACTGGCCTTCACAGCCAGGCTTCCKCTCTCCCTGGCCAGATGCATCTTCAGCATGGGGAATGGGCAGTGCCACCCTCTGGAATCCTGCACAGATGCTCTGTTTCTGTCTGCATTGGAGCCCCTTGGGCAACAGCAAAGGTTTTGTTCAGCAAAAATATTTCATGAAGGCTATGTGTAATAAAAGCTATGTGTGGCAGGGTGTTTGTACTCTTCAGAGTTATGGCTTCTCTATAATAGTTGCATTTTTCCTATTTGCAATCTGTTGTTATTACTTTTTCCCTCACATTTTTGGTCTACACAGAATGTCATGCCTCTGAACTTCACTGGGAAGATGGGCAGAACTGAGAGAGAAGATTGTTTAACTGCTGAGTCTGCAAAGCTTCACTGCAGTTGGCAGACACAACTGCATCAAGGCCATGCACACCTTTTACAGCAGAAACACCCAGAGATACAGCTCAAACAGAGGCCACTGTGCAAATCAGATGAACTTTGTGAACATGGTGAAGGACCATGGCAGAAAACAATACTCAGAAGCATGTGGAGAACAGGAAGGAAAAGTAGAAAACTCCCCCAAACTATGAACAGAATAAATAATTAATAGGGAATAAGACAAAGAACAGGAACATTTTAGGAAGAGCAGTGCTTCTGAGAAAACTTGACTCTATTAAAAAATGTATTTCTTCTTCTTGCTTGCTTCTTACTATGTTCAGGTTCTGTTAGAAATGAAACCATGGCTCAATCTTAATTTTTTGCTTCTAAGGGAAACCAAAATCCCTGAAAGCTTCTGTAACTTAGAATCAAGAGCAGCAACAGTATTTTCAGTAAATAATAGTAGATATGAGATAAAAAATGAAGACCCAAGATAGCATTTCATACACTGTGTATTTTATTAATGTAAAGTAAATATGAACTTTTACTTTACAGATCGAGAATAAAATCTTCATTTTCATATTGATCCTAAAACACCAATAATGTAATATGAAGAAAAAATTAGTATTTTTAACATTTTCATCCTTTTTCTTCTAATGCTRTGCATTTTGAACAAAATTTAATAAATGTTAAGATATGTAATGAAACTCTACTCAGCTGTTATGCCATGACATAAAAGTAGTGCTTTTCACAGGATTGTCTTTGTCAATGATGTTGGGCTAAGACTGAAGTTTGTCAGCAATTTTGGGCTGCAGAACAGTCCCTATACTTTGCATTAACTTGTTTGGTTTCTGGGTGGAAGCCAAAAAATGCTTCTGTCATTTTTGATTTCCTTTTTCTATGGCAGCCTACCAAGTGCTGAGATATTTCACCACATCTTGTGCTGCAGTCCAAGCCCTGATGTGCTGGCAAAGCACTGTATGCCCCAGAGTTCTGGAGAGGGGACCATGAGGTGTTTGTGCTGTGCCTGCTGGAAGAAATGTGTAGTGGATCTAAAAGGGAGCCAGAAACACAGGAAGACTGTGTTTATTGCCAAGTCTTTGTATTATTTTCAGTAAAGAGGAAATGGCTATTTTTCCCTCAAGAGACTGGAATTATAAACAGGCACTTGTTCATCCAATTTCTGCAATTCTGAAATATCAGTGACTTGGCTGGCAAAATTGAGTCAAGGAACTGAATGTTATTCTTTGGGCTGACACTTAGAGGTATTAAGCTTTCTGCTCAAAAGGAAATGTTAGTTATGGATGTTCCAAAGCAGAAAAAGTAGATTATTAGATTTAATCCTCTATCATAAAGTGGATGATTCAACTGCTTCTGTATTTAAATGAGAGGTTGCTATTGATTCCCCAAGAGCTGTGGTCTTGACATTTGTTGTTGGAAAAGGAAGGCAAGCAGGTAAAATTTAGTGATTGAAACCAGCACACAGACTAATACAGAAGAAAATTAATATGAACACAGTTATTAATCTTCCTTTATCACTAATCACTAACATTCACTAACATATCACTAATCATTTTTCCTAATCAYTAACAAGTGACTGAGTGATCTGGTTAGCAGCCAAAATGCCCATATTCATTGYTTTGCTATGTTATTATCCCAGAGTCATGTCAGATCAAACTGGAGAACTATTTGTAAGTGATACTTCATGTGGATTGAGACAGTACTAAATGCTGGAGTTCTAGTGTTGTAACATTTATACTGCATCTAAATAGAAAAGAAATAGCCTGATTTAGGGAGTAAAGGAGGTAGCAAGATGAAGGGAAATATGAAAGCTGTGATTTAGGAGCCAGGGTTCCATTTCTGGTCCTACTGCTGGCCTTGTCAAATTACTTCTACAGGTGACATCTTCCAGCACCTCCTCAGTTTTCTCTTTTTCTAGTGAGAGGAACTAGTGGGTGTGATTGTTAGCATGTTTGTCATACATTAACTATGGAAGAAATCAAATTTGTGTTTGAGAGGCAGTGAAAAAACCCACAGACTAAATTACTTTTCTGTCTACAGCTGGGTATCCCTGAATTTCACATTAAAACACACACACACAGAGAAATGAGTGCAGGTACTTCACTAATGTGCATTTTAAACATTGTAGAATCTGCAAGTTAATCACTGAAGGAATGCTAAATCTAACACAAAGGCTTTACATCACATTTAAGTTAACTGCCTGCAGTGTTGTTTTTTTAATGACAACAGTCTCAAGAAATAGTTTGTTTTCTCAAAACAGGGACTGAAAGACTAGTAAGATCCCATCTATATGATCTTCTGATGGCAAATGTATATTTGGCTGAAATTACAGCAAGCCTATGTTGTTTTAATTTCATATAATTTCTTTCTGTTTTATCTGAGTTAGCATATTAACATACATAAAGAGAATTCTATCAGAGAACAGCAGGGAGTCTGTGGGTAAATTCATAGATCCATCCCACTGATAAGCACTCACAGATCAAAATGAGCTTTGCAGGTCTGACCTTTTGACTTGCTGGCTTCTCCTTACATTTAGTTACACTGGTTCCATCCAGAGTCAAAACAAGAGGAGGTCGAGGCCATCAGCTGGATGCAGTTTGCATTTAGGAAAATCTAGAAGTATTGTAATTGAACTAATTGTTTGGGGCTTGTGTTCATTGTGAGTTTTGTTTAACTGTGGACCTTTTGCTACTTCCAGAAAAATTCCAGATGTCCTTATACTTTTATTTTATAAGAAAATAAGATTTCAAACTTAGGGGGAAAAAAAATATCAGAAAAACCCACTACCTCCATGTCCAACCATTACTTCAGAAGTACAGTGTGTTTGTGAGGAATATATCCAGAATACTGTTTAAAGTCACAAWATCAAATTGTTTTTGCTTTTCCTTCAAGTCAAGTACAGTTGGCAAGATGTAGATCAAGTTGTTTGTTGAGAGAAAAMAAACCCAACAAAACATTGATGTCACACATTTTATCTGTTTAACATCACATGGTACCAGTAAATGGATCAATRGGGAAAAGTTAAGTTTTGAGTATGCTGGGGGGGCACATGGCCAGATCTAGGCTGTGTAATCAAGAAGAGGGTCTATCTGTGTGTGCCTTGTATCTAAATGAGCCCTAATCTGAGCTTCTACATAACCTCTCCTAAGTGCCAGGAAGATAAGGACTTGATGGACTTTTGGTTTTGCTTAGGATGCTGCCTCTTATGAGTTCCCAGTGGGAAGCTGAATATCAGAGAGCTAACTTAACTCTGGAATGCCTAAGTGGGAGAACAACAGACAAGCACAGAATGGACACTATGTTATGACCGTAGATTAAATCACTGGGGTTGATGCTTCAATGTTGTGACTGTTTGTGCTGCCTAAATGGCTTGAAATTGAAGTGCATCCAGGAAGGAGTAATTTGAGAAGTGGAAATTGCTCATGGTAAAAAGAAAGCAAACCAAGTTGGTTAGTACAGTTTATCTGGCAAAGGGCAAATTGTGGTTTCCCTAGATGTGAAAGAGTCATCTGGTAGAAGATAGATCTTCAGTCTAGGGAAAATGTTGTAAACAGATGCAATTCATAAAAGGTATTTACATATTTATTAACCGTATGTCATGTCAGAACAAATTATGCAGAAAACAGACAGGATCTTTAGCACTTAATATTAAACCAAGATCAAGAATCTTTCTTGAAAATATACCATAGCCTAACAGAAGTTCTAGGATGAATCCAGAAACTAGGAAGTGTAATGCAGGGGTTGAAAGTGGTCACACTGTACAAAGGTGGACTAGGTGATCATTGTCTCTTCAATTCAATTATACAAGAGTACCTAAGAATCTGTAAAAATTATCAGTTGTGGTTGGTAAGAATGCTAAAGGCTCAGGTTGTGCAAGAGTGTTACATGACAGGGAACATTTCAACTACCACTTCCCTCAAGAAGTTTTGAAATCTTTTTCCTGTACTGTCTGCAGATTTGTAAAAATAGAAGAGAACCTCAGTTCCTAAATAAACTGAGATTACAAACCACAGGACGTGCAGAAGACACAAGAACCCTTAGAGATTTCTAGGCTTTTCGTAGGAAGGAGAACTGATGACAGAGCATGTTATTATCCTGACAAATAATGTTTATTTGCAATTATATCTCATAACTTCTTTGTTTTATTTTGGTTTGGTTTTAACTTGTTGCTGTGGGAAGAGTGGTAGACTTCAGATAAAGCTGAGTCATGAGGTGCAGAAACTCCCTTGCTTTCTAAACACCTTCTCAGAGAAAAGTCTAGGTGCAGTTACATCCAATCCTAACCCCAGACTTTGTCAATGGTTTAAGGAATTATAGAGGTGGGACCTTTTTACAACTTTTTCCTGCAGGCTTAATGATGTCAAATCAGATATTTTTCTATGAAAATCAATTATTCCTTATAACAGATGATTAGACAGAAAGATCTTAATCAGAATTATTTGCTAGTAAAAGTTAAAATTACTTATAGTGGATAGGATAGGAGAGGATGGGATGGGATAGGATAATGCAGTATATAAAAGCAATTATATTAAAGCTAGCAAAAAGAAACAATAATTAAAGGAGAGGTTCATGTAACTCACCCATGCCAACAACCAAGGGCTTAATCTCTTTCAGTCAGCCTTGAGGAGTCTCCTTGGGGGGTGTCCCCTACCCAAGGGAGGAATCCCCAACCACTCCAAAGAGGAATATTTCAGAAGAACTGAACCATATGAGAGTAAACTGGACTTTCATCGTATAAAGGGATTGACTGCCAGTCACAGGTCTCCAGTTGCCTCACTATCAGTATGTTGATTTGGGGTTGGGACCCAGACTGGCTTCAGCATAATTCAACACTACAAGCAGCACAATTCTCCCTCTCAATCCTTGCAAATAGGGCATTGTCCCTTGAGCACATTCCAGGCCAAAGAATCCTTCTACTCTTGTATATAAATAAAGAGCTGGAGAAAATCTTCCTGTTTGTTCTTGASGTCTTGTGTGTGCGTGTGGATTTTTTTTCCAATTCTTAAAACCATTGCAGTTGCCTCTTGAGACAAGAGGGGTGCTGTGGTAATGGTGAATTGCTTGATGATGCTCTCTATAAAGTCCTGGAGGGTTTAGATTACTGCTCTGATGCARCTTGCTTTCCTGTAGTGTAAGTGTAGCTTTTGTCCTTTTTTTTCWGCTGGGAGCTTGTGCCTCATTGCCCAGAACTGTGGGAATGTAGCTTGGGAGACATAGTCCTCATGCTAGCTTTGCAGAAACAAGGTATCTTTACCCACAGATCACTGAAATCTCTACATCTTGTGTTGACCTGCAAACTCAGTCCTCCAAACTTCAGAAGSTGGTTCCCCTCAGCTTCTCAAAGCCTGACTGACCTCCTCCATCACTTTCCTTACCATTGGTTTCTATTCCACAGAACTGAAAGGGGGTTTTGTTCASTCAGGATTATATGGACATGAGCTGGTGCTGGAGTCTGGTCAGAAATGGCTTCAGAAAGCAGATTTGGCATGAATGGGCTGTGTGCAATGTGCTCACCACAGTGACACACGAGGGTTTCACTGCTCACTGCCCTGCCTGCACATCTCTAATGAGCTCAAGTGTCTGGTGCTGTAGTGCCCTGTCCAGCAGAGAGGGAACAGCATCTCATACACGAGACAGGTAATTTAATCTCTGCATACCTCTTTTCCATGTATCTTTAACCTCTGTCTTTTTTCCTCTCCGAGGCTGATCCCGCCATCTTGAAGATCTTCTCTGCTTCCAAATGACAAGAGCATTTCAAATGAGCATTCTTCCTGGATATCCGCTTGTTTGTAGTTTATCCTGCTGGATTAAACATTCAATGCGGAAACACTTTTAAGTCAAGACTTGTCTGGTTTTGGAAACTAATTTCTACTCCATACTTTCTTATTAAAAGTGTTTGCATTTACTAGTTTTAAATACAAATCTTTTCCCCCTTCTCAATGATCAGGYATCCATCACAGATGCCTTCCTTAGGAAACCCTGGCAGGACTGAGCTTGCAGGCTAACAGCACACCTTGTTTTCCATGACATAATTTCCATTCTGGCACCAACTATCCATGGCAACAAGAAACTTAGTCTGCCTGTATAGGTCTTGATGGTTTAGATACAATTATTGCTTAAACTTTTCTTATCATCTTCTGCTTCTCCTTCTGGCTTAGGGAAATGAAAATACAAATGCACCAGTCACCCTTGAAAATTGTTCTTCTCACAAACATGTGATAGCTCCTTGAATATTTTTTTGAGGAAGAATAGCAGAGTTAATACTAGCAGAATAAAGTTAAACAGTAGGAAAAAAATAGAAATAAAATTGATACAAGCTCCCAACACATTTAACATCAGAATGGCATCTCTAAAAGGCACAGGCTGCCAAGTTCATCTGCTCTGGCAAGTGTGATTTGTTTTTAATCACAGTACAAAGCAGTACAAAGGAGGCATTTCCAGAAATCAGCATATCCTTTGTGAAGACCTACAGGATAATAGCATAATTTATATTGAAAAGTGCCTGTTTTCCACCTTCTTTCTTGAAGGAAGCAGATATTTCTGTTCTTGCAGAGACATTGTTACTAGAGCTAGCAGAAGCTTTTGAAAAAATTGCCAGCTGTTCATTACAACTTCTCATGAGCTGCCAGAACAGATCTGATGGGTGTTCTCTACATTAAAAACTGGACAAGTTTCAACTCTGGTTTTGGCTAAGTAAGACTAATTTATCCAGSAGCAGACTGGGGAGGCTCATGCAACCCATCAGGGCTCACCTTCTAGAACTGGGTGTTACTGCTGAGTGAGGGGTAATAGAACAACTGACCTTTAAAGTTTCGTTTAAAGTGGGGKTGTTGAGATCAGCTTTTGTATCCTGTGTCATGAGTGGGGAAATTAAATTTAAAAGCTGTTTGGTTCTGGCTCTTCTGTGGCTGAGAACAGCCAGAGACGTCATTAACCAACAGAAAAAAAAAAAAAAAAAGAAACCTGAGGGTGCAGAGAACAACTGGTATTTCCACACAAGCTTTGCTTTCTGCACAGTCCTTCCATTCTAAACCCAGTCCTTCTTAATCTTTAAATTACTAACATTTTAATATTTCAATAGTATCTTTATTGACTATCTGGGTGAGGGGATCAAGTGTACTCCCAGTAAGTTCATAGATTGTGTGGGAGTAAGTTCCCAAGTTGTGTGGGAGTGTGTTGATCTGCTGGAGGGCAGGAAGGCTCTGCAGAGGGATCTGGACAGGCTGGATCAGTGGGCCAATGCCAGTGGAGTGAGATTCAACAGGGCCAAGTGCCAGGTCCTGCCCTTGGGTCATGACAACCCCATGCATTTGTACAGGCTGGGGGCAGAGCAGCTGCCCAGCAGAAAAKGACCTGGGGGTGCTGGTTGAAAGTGTCTGAACATGAGCCAGCTGYGCCCAGGTGGCCAAGAAGGCCAATGGCATCCTGGCCTGTATCAGGAATAGTGTGGCCAGCAGGACCAGGACAGGGATTGACCCCCTGTACTCAGCACTGGTGAGGCCACACCTTGAATCCTGTGCCCACTTTTGTGCCCCTCACTATAATAAAGTCATGGAGGTCCTGGAGCCAGTCCGGAGAAGGGCAACAGAGCTGGTGAAGGGTCTGGAGTACAAGTGCTATGRGGAGCAGCTGAGGGAGCTGAGGGTGTTTTGCCTGGAGAAAAGGAGGCTCAGGGGGCACCTGATCATTCTCTACCACTGCCTGAAAGGAGGCTGTGATCACATGGGGTTTGACCTCTTCTCCCAGGCAACCAGCAACAGGACAAGAGAGCACAGCCTCAAGCTGACCAGAGGAGGTTCAGATTAGACATCAGGAGGAATTTGTGATTAACAACTCTGGAAACGGTTRTCAAGCATTGGAATATACTTCCCAGAGAGGTGGTAGAGTCACCATCCTGGAGATGTTAAAGAAATCACGGTCTAGTTGTCAAGGTGGTGATCTGTCATAGGTTAGACTTAGAGGTCTTTTCCAACCTAAATGGTGCTGTGATTCTCTGATGTGCCCATGGTCTGAGAAACAGCAGGGCCATTGTAGTTTGTTTAGCCATGGATCTGCATCTCCTCTGCTGTCTAATAAGGCCTTTCCTGCAACTGGAAGAGTCCTAATGTGTGTGTGTGTGTGTATGTGTATCCCTCCCTTTTCTCAAATTTCTGCTGAGTAGCAAGGGGAGAGCTTGCATTGCAGCTTTCTTTCCAGTGGAAGCTAGAATATTTATTTCTTCCTTCTATCTCTGGGCTTTTAAAAATTTTCATTATATTTTTAAGAATTCACATGGTATTTAATTATTTAATGAAAGCTGTCCAATTAATTTGCAAGTTTTTGGAAGAGAGGATGACTACTGGTGCAGAAATACACATGGTAGGGGAAAGACTGTCACTCGTGTGCACACACGCAAGMATTCCTCCTCAAATGGAAATGAGGCTATAAACATTTTTTGTATTATCTGTAAAATGTGTTTGTAGCTATCAGAACATTTTTAAGATTAAAAAAACCGAACAACAAATGAACAAAACACAAACATATGGACAAAGATACAGCAGTTTGGTTTTTTTTGGTTTTTTTTTTTTTCTGATTCCAGGTTAAGTGGAAAAACTAGAAATAAGCACTAATACAAAAAATAAACATCCATTTAACCTTTTGTTTTTGTTGTTGCTCTTCTGTTCATCTGGCATAAATTCAAAAAATAATCATAAATCTTTTGGGGGCTGTGATTGTTTCAACCTGCCAGTAACCCCCTTGAGTTCATCAGAGCAAAAGACAGCGAAAGCCTGTTTATTGTCCAGCAGCCACCTACACATGTTGTAAGTGAAGTTCCATCTGGTCACAACATCGAGGATCATCTGGGTAACAGCCAGGCTTCATTTGCTTCATGTCCTGGACAGCATGAAGGCAGCCGAACAGGAATATTTCAATGACTGACCAACCGCAACCAAGTTTGCCCCTGAGAATTCCTTTAATAATGGCTGCTCACAGTGGAGCAGTAGTGGCTCTGCGAGTTGCTTTCTGTTTTAAATGAGCCAAGCTGGGCTCCGTGGAATGATTTAGCCTTTTTATTAGGTGCCAGCAATTTACTGGGGCACACTCTTGCTCTTGGAAGATTGGGAGGTGGCTACTGACTGTGACTAAAATTCTTCCTGAAACTTGTTAATAAGCAAAAACCTGGAGAAACCTGGACTGCATAGCACAGCTGACAGAGCAGTTGTGTGTATTTTAGACCTGTGCAGAGGGCACCTAAAGCTCTCCCATATCAGAATTTTCCAGGCCTTTGAAATTATTCATGCCTGTTTTGTACAAGGGCAAAAGAGAATGCAAATGTACCTCTTAGTTTTTGTAGCCCATGACCTGAGCATCCCTCAGAGTGACTTTTGGTGGCCAGCACTGCCATCCTGATGGTAGTGGTGGATGGGTAAGGACCCCCAGTGGCACACTGCCTCTGCCTCCAGAGGTTCCCCTGCTGGCCAGGGGTAGCTCTCAGCTGGCTGTGATGWCCTGGTGCCACATGTACCTTCCCCTTGGAAAACTCTGGTCTGCAGATCTGGATTTGGGTGCAGGTCTATGAAAGGGTAGCATACAGCTGCCTAGCACAAACACCTGCAGCTTCAATTACAAATGTTGACAGAGGCAATGCTTACTAGGTGAATAATACCTTTCACCTGGGGCTAGGAGGACACACAAATCCCAGCATGCTTACATGAACAGTAATGAATGCTTCCCAAAATTCATTCTGTCTATACATACTTGGTTGGCAGTGCCCARAGAAGCCTTTTAAAGCACATCAAATCTTTTGAAGTTCTGTAGGTTGCTCACTGCTTGTTTATCACAACAAACTTACTCATAAACTATATGGAGGAGTACCTGAGTTTACCTTCAGAGGTGGGTGTGAAAGGTATTCCTTTCTGCTTTAAAATGTGGCATTTTCTATAAAGATGCCATTCCTGTAAGATCTTGGAGAAAAAATTATCTGGGAAAAAATGGCTTAGACACCACCTTGACATCTATCAGGATGGTGCATGGGCCATTCCTTTCAGAAAACCTCAAAAGTAAGTTTCTAGATGAATTACCAGGGCAAATTCATGGCAATTTGTGGTTGGTTGCTGTAGAGGCCAGAGAGTATTTAGGGGATATCAGGAAGCYCACATCTGGGCAYACCTGTGCCTGGCCTCTCTCACAGMCAGTCCTGGTGTACAATCTCACCAGACAAAGATGTGCTTAAGAGTTTACAAAATTAGGTTTCAGAACCTCTTTGTGTCTAAATCTCTCTCTAGATATAACCTGAATGTAAGGACTCGGAATGTAAGGCGTGCACGGAAACATAAACCCCAGATTAAGTGAGGCCAACAGCACCCGTGTCGCCACTGCTGGATAAAGCTGTGCAGGAGCTCAAGGAGGCAGCAAGGTGAAGCTTGGTTCGAATCAAACTGCCCCAAAGTATCCTTTCCTTTCTCGGGCACGGCAGTATCTCCCCGAATCCACTTGGAGTCACTGTAACACAGCGGCCGGGCCGGGCCGGGAGGCGGCGGCAGAGCCGGGCTCCATCCCTGCATCCCTGGGCGCTTCTGCGAGCGGCGGCACTGACCGCCCCCTCCGAGCTGCTGAGAAACACCCGACCCTCTTACATCTGCCTCACATGGTGCGCTTGAGTTTATGGTTATGAAAGCAGATATTGTCAAAGTGCCTTTTCATGGATGTTGGAGGAATACCTTTCTGCTTTGCAAAGTAGTGTAAAAGAAAAGCGTTAATTTCTTAGAAAAACAAAGCAATAATTTCATTACTGCTCATGCGATGAGGTTCATGCTCATATGTGGTGCACAGTCCCATGGAGGGGATGGGGTTGAACATACCATGCTGTTTCTGTAGACATGTGCTTCTGCAGAGCTGGAAGCTTTGGGAGAGAAGGAGACGTGACGGGGAAAGAACCCAGCTCTCTTCTCAAACTAGGACTGCAAAAATGGACAGAGATTGACAGAGCACAACTACTGAGAAGAGCATTGTCTTCGGGTTGTGAACTGTGCACAGTGAACAGTGTATTTTACCTAAGAATTTTAATTTAAAACTTCCATCTTTTTTTTTCTGCTACTGTTACACAGTAAATCTCACAAATGCGGCAAAGGTTACAAGGGATTCCAACACAAAGCAGTGTACACTGTACAACAGTCTAAATTGATAYAATGCGTTYYTAGCATGCCCTTTAACAAGAAAACYTATRACTATTTGSTATATAACAAATGAAATGAACATTAAAATAAATTACTTTCAATGGTTTTGTTGGCAGAGAGGTAAAAAAGCATAATAGCCATAAGGAACAATACTAAAAGTCTGTTAAATTATTACCTTACAGTTTCAGCCACTAAAAATTACTTGAATGGACATGAATCTGTTTCAATTTTATAAAGAAATCTTGTGTGTATTTGAGAGATGGTTTCTGATAACTTTTCCCTGGGCAGGAACAGCACAGTCATGTTTCTTGTGAAATWTTCTACTATCCCCTGTCCCTTCTCCATATTACCCTTTGCAATCCAGATATTTAGACCATGCCAAACTATCAAATTTATATTTACAGTAGCTCTGCTGCCAGAGTTGCAGTTTTTGTCTCAAGCATTATAATTTCAAAGGTATCTTCTGAACAATATCCTGAGCCACCATACAAATCTTGAGTTATTTAGTTTAGCAAAGGATCAAACCAGCATACAGAACTGATGCTAAGCAGACTGGCTGCAATTCTCTGGGCAGTCCCAGAGATGCTGTAGCAATTTGTATTTAACAACATTTGTCAGAAGGGTAAACACGGTGTAAAATGTTGAATAAGAAGGAAGCTACTGCCTTTGGTCTATTAATAGCAAGACATATTTTGAATACAACTTTAAAAATACATATCAACCCTTGTTCTTCTAAATAAAGAACATATTCTATTTCTGCCTGAGTGATGAAATAATAATAGTTAAAAAGTCATTTCTCTCACCAAAAACCAAAAATCTGTTTAACAGTAATCATCACATAATTATATCCTCGCATATATTTACTTTTTTTGGATTAACAGTACAGTATATTTAGGAATTATTCATTTATTTAAAATTGTTTTCAACATTAAAGTTTTAATGATTGCCACAACACTGATCTTGCCAGCAGAATATGCTCAAAAGAAACCAAAGGGTTCTATAGTGAATATTTCTACAAATTTGCTTACTTACCACAGAATAGAACATCGGTATTTTGCAGTGTTCTAAGGACAGAACAGCCTGCAGTGTTGTGCAGGATGACATCAAAATGGAGACTCCCACAGTGTCTGGAGAAATCTGAATACCTCTTCCTTATAACAGGAAAAATGCTATGTTTTGCTCCTGGCTGGGTAGGGTCTCAATCAATCTCCAGTAGACCTGAGTCTTAAGAATGCAAATGGCAATATATAATTATATCATTTTTTTTCTTTTAGCTTCTTATTTGACCTGAATTATGCTTTCCATCTGAAGCCTAATTGTCTCTGCTGAATGGCATAATTTCCACTGTCTGTGGAAATTAATAATTAAAAATGAACAAATGCACAGAGTTTCCACTGTGGCATATTTAATTTGGTTTCTTTACCTTCATTCTGTATGCTCAATCCAGCCCCAGTTTGCATGCAATCCATTTCTACCCTCTTGCTATATCTTACATATATGGAGGGGTTATACAGTACTAGTGACTTTTAAAATTTGATAAATGGCCTGGAAGCAGTGGAGTTGAAGAATCTGAAATATTCCCAAGAAATACTGGTCCAAGCAAATACAGACATTTTCAATGTGAGCATTTTCAAAATGAAGATACACTCTTCAATAAGCTTCTATAAATGTGCAGTCTCTTTTCTAAGAAGTGCTGTTACAGATACTATATTAGCTGCAATTTAAGATTGTGTATACTATAAACGTGGTCATTTGGCTCTTTTTAGCAAGTGGTGACAGCTTAAAATTTTCCAAATTACATTTTTCAAGGTAATTGCTGCACTAATTTTTTATTTGCTAGATAGAAAGTACTCAGTGTTCAATAAAACACAACTTAATGAATTTTTGGGTACTTTATGTACGTAAAAACTTCCCTTTAACTTCATTAGGTCATATGTTCTTTCTGACATGGAAGGTGAAGAGGGAGGGTAGGTAGATTTTACTGGATGCTGCTAATACCTATTGCACCATAGAGGATTTTTCAGTGCACAGCCTGGAGTTTAGTAGTTGGCAGTGAAACTGCTTCAAATTCCGGGTAAATATGCTTACCTCCGGTTTCTGTGATACTTTCTGGGTTAAACTGCTGACATTAATTTGACCTGAAAATTGCTACAGGATCTTAAGAGACGGTTGAGATGTTAATAATTTATATAAAGGGAAATCAATTACCACTTGCATTCTTAAGTCCTCCCCCCACAGAAAATTTCTGGAGCTTTTAAAGCTAAATATGCCTAGGACATTGCTCTAGGGCACCTCTGGGGTGATCCCCGAGCTGCTGTGTAGTAATGGGCTGCTCTCCGCTCTTTACAAGCAGAAAACCACCTCAGGTGGATCCTTCCTGGAAGCAGAAGAAGGATTAGTTAATTAAGAATTAGGAAGCATCTCCAAAGGGTAAGGACCCTKTTTTTAGCTTCTCATGGTCATATGGAATGGAGGAGACCAGAACACAGCTCAGGGAGCCCTGGGAAAGGGCAAGTCTGTGGATGCTTTTGGAGACATGGCACTGTACAACACATGGCTGCCCTCAAACCCAGTTTGCAAAATGCTGTGGATAAAACTCATTTATATRCGAAATCTCATGGTGCTCCTCAGTGTTGAACCACTCAGAAAGAACAGGTAGAGCTTTAGGATGATGGAATGAAAGCCACCTSAGCCCATCAGGGTGAGGGCATCCCCCCATTTTGCTAGGGAATGTGACCTTGTGCCTTAGGCTTTCAACGTTGGTGTTATTTCACTGGCTTTGGACCAAGAGTCCAGTGTTGCACTCTGCCAAAAGCCCTTCAGAAAGCAGGTTGTCCTGTCAAAAGACAGCTGCATCTTCCGAAGACTACTGTAAGGTGAAGCTTCAATCTAAGGGTGTGATCTTGCATTAAATGGAGCCAGGGATAAAAAACACACTTATCTCAGTAAGACTGGACTAAGCTCACTGAGTGAAAACTTGGAGGTTGATCTTCCAGAGMCTAAGTCACCACCATAACCTGTGGGTGTCCTGGCAGTGGGGAGAACAGTCACACTTCCCACCATCTCCCAAAAAACATGCATTAAACTTTGAAATCCTTAACTTTAAAAAAATGTTTCCTTGTAGATTGAGGGCCCTTGTGGGAAAAAAAAAAGGAAGAAGAAAAATGAGAAAAATTGAAATTTTTAAGTGGTAGGAAAGTATTTACAATTTCCAAATGAAAACTAACATGCTGGATGTTGGAGTTTTTAGCATCTGCTTTATTTGTTTTTCAGGTTTTTTTTTAAATGATAATAATGATCTTGATAGTCTTATGTAAGATTACTCCTGCAGAGATTTTTAGTTAAACAAAACCAGGAAAATTAATTTTCTTCTCACTTACCTGAAGCAATTGAAGCAACAATATAGATAGTTTACTTGTGGTAGCTCAAATTGTTTAAAGTGCTTAAAACCCTGGACTTGTTATCTATACATAAAAATAACAAATCCCGCACTCTGCCACCATGGGAGGACAGCAAAGCCTCGGCTTCAAAATGAAGCAGGATTTTCTTGTCCACAAAGTGGTAAAGAGAAGTTGGAAAAGTTGACTCCAAAGTTCTGCCCACAAAAAACCTTCAGATTTTTCATAAGCGTTAAATAAAGCTCAAAATGTTGTTCATTTTTTAAGCATTTAAAAACACTCATCATGGTTTGGTTTGGTTTMTTTTGTAGTTTGGGGTTTTGTTTTTAAACAGTTACTGGCCCAGGGTTCTTCTTAATTATTTCTCTAAGATATAACTCAAATGTTTGCTAAGGAGCTATTTGCTGGTTTTGCTTGAGATCAGTTTTGTTCACATCTACCTCATTCCATGAACTCTTTCTTTGCTTTCTGTTTTTCACCAATTTGAGAGAACAGGCAGGTCTTTTCAGTTCTGTGTTAATTCATACAGGCTGGCTCCTGCCTTTTTACCTGTAGGTCCCAAAATGTTTTATGGAATCTAACCTGTAACTTGTCACAGATGTAAATGAATAGAAATGTCTGACATTGTGAAGGGAGGGAGGAGGAAAAAAGCCCTAACAGTGAAATCACCAGAGAATGGAGGTTAAAAGCTCTGCAGACAACCCTTTTTATTAGCACTATGAGCATGCCACTACAGTAACTTCCTGACCTCCTTATTTTATATATCTTCCTGTGAGTCTTTGCAGTCAAACCTGGCAGAGACCTGCAGGCAAAGCAGTTGGCTTCAGTCTGATCTTTTGGGCAGGCTAGGCAAAGGCATCTGCCTGGGAGAGTACGCGTTGGAAGGTTTTATAATCAGTCTGTAACTGCATAAAGAGAAAGCACATTTCTGATAGTGACAGCAAATTGTAGTGCCAACACCAAACAGTGGTAAAATTGATGTCAGCAGCTCTAATGTTGAATGGCACCAAAGGCATTGAAAGACAGTTTTCAATACCTCCTCCTTCCTCGTGATCAGAAAAGGCAGCAGAAAGAGAACAGAGGAGCATTAGGATGGATGCTTATCTTGCAGGAAAAGGAAARATCTTTACTTCCCATCAAAATTCCAGAAGCTTGGGCTTTTTTTGCTTAATGCAGTTTTAAATACTTTTGCTGCAGCATAGATTGAGCACTATTCCCATTTCATTGCCTGGGGTAAGAGTTTTTAAGTGTCATGTCCCACACAGCTGTGCACCAAGTCCTCACACTGAGCTGGGAGCAGATCCTCATGGTGYGGGGATGACATCTCCAGAGACTGGGAGAAAGTGAAAGCAGGCTGAGTCATTCCCTGTTTCCTCATCCTCCCTGGTGGTGTCTCTGATTTGGGCTCCTTTCAGCCCTATTCATGAGCAGRTAACTGAGGGAAGGACGTGGGGAAAGTTATTTGCATTCCAGCATTACATTTAAAAGCCATAAATTACTGGCAACTATAAACAATCTCCCTGCTGACAGCACAGCTCATAAAAATCTGGGTTTGCCTATTTGTTGCATTCACATGTGTGTGYGCATATTCAGCCTTGTGGGATTTCTCTCCCAGTACTTATTTTTCTGGACTTTAAATGCAGTGCACGATGGAATGAAGATTTTTTGTGCTTCTTTCTCTCATTTGATGTGGGTCTGGCTGAAAAGTATGGTTGTWACCCCTGCCTTGAGTTAAGTCTCAGCTTTAAACAGGGAGAAAAGGGTGTGAAGACCTGGACTAAAACCTAGACAAACATTTAAGAATGTTTTTGATCTTGTGATATTCACTGTAGCCAGAGGAGTGCACACTTCAAATTGCTGCTGAAGAGGAAAGAGTCTTAGAGAGAAAAAGGAGGAGGAGGGCTATGTGTCCACAATCTGACTACTGAGTGCTTGGGAAGGGGATTTGCAAATGAACGGAAATCTGCTCTATTCCTGCCACTGCCCTGCCCCAGCCTAAAGAAGTGAATGTTAAAGTAAATTGAGAGTGGTGATAATGTGAGGACTGTGTCTCTGCTCTGCAAAATCTGTTAGGTACGTATGAGAGTGTCRCAGCAATGCAGTGATCCTTCAGCCTGGTGGATTCCTGATATCCAAGTGTATTTTCAAAGCATTCTCAGGTCCCCAGTGTGATCCATAATGGAAAGAATATAGCTGGGAAAAAAAACCCAGTCTGTTTCATATGTATTTTATGTAAACATTCTCTCAGGTAAACATTCAATAGTAAGCTGCCAGATTTTTCCCTTGTAATTCCTCAAGCCAGCACAGTGCTCAGTCTTTGTGCTTGGGAGGTGTGAAGGTTTTGGTTGTCACAATCTATTTGTGCACTAAGGAAGCAAAAAAAAACCCCAAAAAAACAACACAACAGAAAAGAAGAGATCATTCCATTGCTGATGCAATAGATGTCATCTGTGTACATCAAGATGGGGCTGCTTTGGCTGAAGTGGCCTGACTGATGATTAGGGAAGAAGAAATGTTGCAGCCCATGATTTCATAACCAGATGGGGAAAGGCAAGAGTGCTATAGTGCAATGGAGGCATTCATAGCAAGAACCACAGTCTAGAGTTCTTGGCTCAGGAATAGCTGCAGTCTGGGAAAGGTTTCATGTGGTTTCAGATGGGTGTGGCTAAAACTATCTGTAGAACCATCATAAAACCCCATCAGGACAAGGTCACAGGACAAGGATGAAATTCTGCTGTGAGTAGCACAACTTCCAAGCTGGACTAGTATTCTCAGTCTCTAAAYAAGAAGATGCTTTTCCAGCCAATGTTAGTTCCAGTGTCACAGCTCCTCTGTTTCAGCGGCATGTCCTGTATGAGAAGACCAAGCATGTGTGTCCCAGCTAATGGGCAAGCTGCTATCAAAAAGCCACCCAGGAGTTAGTGCTGATGAGGGACTGACTGAGAATGAGTGTTCCTACCATGCCTTTGGAGCATTGCAGAGAGAAATTGAGCTCAGGCACAGAGATGGGAAAAATGAAGAGGGACAAAGGGTGAAGGAGACAGGGAGRGCATGTGCTGTCAGGAAGGTGCTGGAGAAAAGGGTTTTCTTTATACTTGGTCACTTTCTAAAGGCAGGGCATCACCCTTCCTCTGTGCCCTGGCCTCCTCTATGGATGAGCAGGAACTGCAAATGTCATCTCACAGACTGTTTGGAGATGTGTTTTTTTCCTCTGGCTCTTGCTCTCATGTGTCCCAGTAGCAACATTTTTCAGGTCACTTTCCACACTTTTATTGGGCAATTAATCTGGAGCAGGMGGCATGGCAGGATCATGGCTGCCTTTCTTGGGTCTGGTGCCRTGTGCTGGAGACCCACCAGGTTCTCTCCAGAGAAGGAGGTATTGCCTGGCTGGGCCATCCCCCTGACAAAGGCAGGGCTTTCCTTAACACACAGGCTAAACTGACTCATTGAAAGCTGAAATTTGATCTAGATCAGCTCAGGGCAGTTTCATGGCTAATAACACTGGCAAAAAAATTCTCTCCTTAGTTTTGTGATGGTTTGGGATAGCAGCGTGACCGGAGCATGAGCCTGGACACTGGCTCCCATATCCAGCTGGATGCTGCAGTTCACAGAGCATTTCCCCTTCATTTCCCTTCAGCCCCATGGGCTTTTGCTGGAGGAAAGCAGCAAAATGAAAGTCAAGAGAAAGTAAGCCAGGCTTTTACTGGGGTGTCTGTCTTATGCATGGCTGTGTGACTTTTCCTGAGCTCCTTCATTGCTGTGCTGCTGCTCTTCACATCTACCCACAAGATCAGAGGCTCCAGTGGGGTTATCAAGGTCTGATCTCCCACTCTGTGGATTGAAGAGTGCAGTGTTGTGTGCACTGGCAGATGAATGTACCTACACTGATCTGTGGCTGAAGCCAGTCGTGGCAAGGAGGGTACGATGCTCTGGTGGTTCCTCTGCTGGGTGGAAGGGACAGGTTTAAAACCTGAAAAACCAGAAGCAGRTCCTGGCCAGCCCTTTGCAGGCACTGAGGGGGAGAGAGCAGGCCCTGTAGATCCCCATGAGAAGCGCGGCTCGCTCGGCAGGGAGAGTGGAGCAGGCTCTGCCTGTGGTTCACATCTCTTTGTCAATGGCATCCAGCCCCTGGCCTTGGGAACTGACTGGCGGCAGTTTGCAAATGTATGTGCTTGGCTGGGAGCCTGCAGTTCCCTTTGTCCCGGCGGCACAGGGGGGCTAATAGGGAAGCCGGAGCGTGTCATCCCTGACTGCCAGGGCCTCCAAGCAGTAACATGACGGGCAACTTTTCAGACAATATCCAACATGAACATTCAAGGCTGAGCCTATTCTTCTTCTAGACACTGGTGCTGACTGATTCCACATGCTGTTTTCCAGACTCTGTTGCCGTAACATGCTCCAGTCCTGAATATGGACCGTCCTCCCAGGGAAAAGTCCCATTCARTTTGAAAGAGTAGAAAGTGTTTGGGATAATAAAAAGTTGAATGCCTTTGAACGTCATGTATAATGTTGTAGATGTAAAAAAGTGAAGTATTTGTACAGAGTCTCTTTTATGCACACAAAATTACTCGTATTTGCTCCACTCTGCTTTGCACACTCTGCTCCTGGTTCTTAAATGCCATTTGCATGGATGTGTGTGCAATTAAATTGTGCTTTGCTGGATTTTTTCTTAAGATGACGTAATCACAAGTTTCAGAATGTTTGAGATGGGAGTGATAATGGAGGAAATAWGCTTCTTCTTTTTACTCATGGGAAAATCTGAATCAGGTGGCTGCAGGGAAAAATCTTTTGGAGATTCCATTGACCTTCCAGCTTAAGGTAAGAATGTTTKTTTTTTCTAGAAGACTAATTCTTTTGGGATTTGCTAATGGGCAAACCATGTGCTGGTGGATTTCATATCATGAAAGCAAGGCAAATGGAAACATCCATGAAGACACGGGTGAGCTGCAGACCTGATGGATGAGCTCTATGTTGACTTACATCTAAACACTGGCACAATGGCCACAGCTGAGCTGATCCAGGGCTAGAGATGGTCCTGCTTTGAACATGGGATGGGACAGCATGACCTCCAGGGATCCCTTCCAACCAGCATTCCTTCAGTCTACATGTGAGCTGCCTACATTTGCAATTCCCTTAAACCAGCTACTACTTGTAAATAGCTCGGAAGTCCTGCTGAGTTTGATGCTTTCTTGCTGCTTGTTTCCTTATTGCCAAAAACTAAGCATAAAAGCATCCCAAACAATTTATAACTTAAAAGATTCAGTCATCTGAGAGACCAGCCTGAATTTCTTCACTGCTTCCCTGGAAGGAAAGCTGCAATCTCATTCCCCTGTCTGCAAATGCAGTCAGGTGGCTGTGAAAGACAGACGTTTTTCAGTACTGCAGTTACAGCTCTGTTTTCTTCTGCCAGAAATAGAGTAGCAGTGGCATGGATTTGCAAATCTGGCATACAGGCATCAGCCTGGTTGAAAATGAACAACAGAAGCCATTTCCTCAGTGCAAGTAAATATATTGACATGTGTTGACAATAAACTGATTTTGTGCACTTTTGGAAAGGCAGACAGCAGCTCACATGTTTTAACTGCTTAGTTCCTCTAAAGCAGTATGCAGAAAAATATCTTTCATAGGCCATATTAGGCAGTTCATCTTCCACATCTCTGGAGCAGTCATGGTATCCTCTAATTATAAAAATATAATTTTTACAGACTATTCATGCTGCAGTGACCATGACAATAATATGTAAAAAAGTACGTCTAAAGCATATGTTTTAGGGTATGTGATGGAGTTAGGGTTGTTAAATAATAATCTGTATCCTGTTACTTCCACATAAAGTATTAGCAGGGGCTTAGAAACCATTTGCTATCTTTGTTGTGTCTTTAATGCATTTGTTCTTTGCTGAATGATTGCATGGTATAAACATCCTTCCACCATTGTCAATAATCAAGAAATATGGGACTTTGTAATAACTGAGGCCCCAGTCCAGCGAGGCCCTAAATCTCATGTTTAATTATACTTCTCTTGCTTTGAGACAGGCTGGCGGGCAGGCAGGCACCACAGCATGGCACAGAATTCAGCTGGCAGCCCAGAATGGTGGGAAGTGCCCACTGCACCCGGCTCTGCTGGCAGCCAGCAAGCCCTGGCAGGGCAGCTGGGCTGAGCCGCTTGCCCGCAGGAGCCAGGCACCCAAACCCTGGCTCCTGGGACAGCACCACAGCCTGTACTGCTGTGCAGAGTTACACAGCTCCCAGAACAGGATAGCCCCCATTTGAGCACACCCACAGCCCCAGGGGAGAGCCCAGCAATGCCCTGGGTTCCTATGATGCCAGTGGGGGAGGGGGGTGAGCAAGGCTGGACACCAAAATAGCCCCCCCCTCCCCCCCCTTCCCCCCTTTTCACAGGGGTGTTTTCAGAGTGCAGCCTGGAAGAAGCCTACTGAAGGGGAAGCTGCCTTGTTACAATCACGAGATGACCAGGAAAAAGAAAAAAAAAAAATCCAGTCTAGTACTTCTCATCACTAGATCTCAAACTGACTCTGTCCAACCAAATGGTCACCTCCATGAAGGATTGCCTGGCTTCCTTGGCAATCAAAGATTTAGTGACCCATCTGGCAGATTAAAGAAGCAAACTCTAAGAGAGTGGCTTGTGCTTGGATTTTGTGGTAGACATCTGACCAAAAAAGCAGTCTGCTGGATCCTTCCCAGGTCTCTGCTGGAGCTGCACAGGCACCTGCAGCCCTCCCAGGGGAAGCAGAACTTTGCTGCTCTAATTGCAGGCTTTTCCACCAGCATTCACCTGTCAGCACAAGGTTGTGCCAGCACATCTATATTAAGTGGGAATTGGAGCAAGTCCCTAAAATGGCATTTCTCTGCTGTAGGGATGCTGTGCCTGCATGCCTTCAGGTTCCCARCTGCTAAGCTGGAGGGACCATAACAGTGATTTTTTTGAGGTGAAACTTCTGTTCTTTATGGACACAGAATTATTCTTAAAATCAGCTGAAGCCTTGAATAAAGTTGGCCAGAAGGAATCTTAGTGTGGGTAAAATGACCTGCCATGACAATGGAGAGAAGTCCTGATCTGAGACACAGACTTCAAACAGCCCAGGATTTYGCTACATCCCTCAGACTCTGTGGATGTGAACATGTAGTAAACTGATGGGAAGAATTCTAAGGCTGCAACCAAAGTGCCCCAGCTCTGGGTTTGGACAGYGTTTGAAGATAAAGAGAGCAGACTGGGCATGTAGTCATTATCTGTGTTATTAGCTATATTATCTGAGACAGGGAATCCCTCTGCAAACAGGCTGTGATCCTGTCTTGATAATGATCATGCCTATAAGCAGATTTTCCAGTAAATCCCATTTTCTCCCTCCAGCTCCTACCAGGGTTCACAGCTTTGGATCTGCAAGAGACTTTCTTTTAGTATAGCCTGGGAGTTTCTTTCCTCTTCTCTGCTACAAAGAATGCAAAAAAATTCTTCACCAGAGTAAAACAGATTTGTTTGATCCACTTTCACTTCTCTGTTCTAAAACTTTCTTTTTAGCGTGGACACGATGAACCTCTCAGTGAAATTCTCACTTGCAAAATGAAGTGACCCCATGGCAGTCCTGTGCTGCAGCTGCTCCTGTCCAGGCACAGGGCTCCCCACGCAGTGGCTGCTGCACTTGAATGCACTTGCCGAGACAAAGACCCAACGTCAGCCTCCACTTTGGAAGCCAGGGATTTGGTGGCTGCTGTGTCAGAGAGACATGTATTTAAATAAAACACTACCTAAAACACAAGCTTTTCACTCCTGCATAAGCCCGATGTAATGACAGCTTATAGCACTACTGCACAGAAGGGGAGCTTAATGCTGCCCTCATTGACACCTTTAGAAGATTTTTACTTCATCATCTAAATCAGTGCTGCCACAGGCAGTCAAATCTGCACCCATTGTAATTGTATTTACTCCTCTAGCTGTTAATTTTGCCTGGAGAGATCTGTGAAGGAAACAGACACTGAGTGTGCAGACAGGCTATTTGCTGAAGGCATTAATTTAGTAATTAATGAAGTGTCAATGCAGCTATTTAGCATTACATTTAGGCTTTATTTAACTTTGCGCTTGTGCTTCAGCCACTCGGCGTCAAGGATGCTGCTAATGCCGAGCTGCCACCTAAAACTGTAGTGAGCACTTCTGCAGTGGGTTCTCAGGCTGCTCTCCACAGGTTACTCCCCTCTGAACACCAAAAGGCATTTTCAAAAAACTTGTGCAAATTTTGAGCAATAATATCTTGGGCTGTGTTTCACAAATGAGTTAAGATAGACGTTTTTCAGCAGAGCTGAGGGGAATATGCCAGCTATTTTTCTTTGTGTGTTTTTTCCCCTTTTCTCATTTCTGTCAAAATTTATGGTGTTTTAGGCTTCTGTTGTCATTACAAAGCTAAAACTAAAGCAGTAAATGTTTAATTTTTCAAAATAGCAGTTTCAGGTAAACATTTTTACTCTAGATAGAATACAAATAAGTTGACCAAAAAAA
>CADDXX010000072.1:1688617-1714442 GCA_902810485.1 Alauda arvensis | reverse complement strand
AAAAAAAAAAACCCTGAATAAAATTTTTTTTGTGCAGTAACTTTATGACTAAGAATCAGTTCTCATTTGAATTACTCTTTGAAAAAGGAATAATTCAGCCAGCTTTCATTTCAAGCTGCCTGAGAACTAGTTGCTCACAGAAGGGAAAAGAAGAAAAAAAAGTGCCTTTGAAGCACCAAGCTGAGGGGAATAATGGCACTTCCAGTCCTCTCTAAAGGTCTTCCCCAGAGATTATGCTTTAATTTAGGAGAATTTCACAGGGTGTATTCACTCTCATCTCTAAGGCCTCTCCTTAAAACTGCCCAGTTTATCTCATCTAACCGTGCTCTGAAAATCGCAATGTGCTCACTGATGGCATCTTTTCATTAGTACATTAGTACTGACCTGCCCCAATGTACCAGAGAAGTGCCTGGCAGCCTGTTTGAAGACAGGGCTGGGCTGGAGCAAGCAGTTAAAAATTTATGAAATGTGCGCTTTCTGCTCACATTTTAACAGAAAATAAATGTGGAAATAYTGGATTTGCCTGGACATATCCAAAGCATTTGTGCATTGCTTTAGCTTATTTCTGCCATTACAGTAATCAGCTTAAATGTTGTAAAACTCATAAAATTTTTTAAACCCACCAAAAAAAAAACCAAAAAAAAAAACCAAAAACAACAGCTAGAAATTTTTAAAATATTTCACTGTGACTCTGCTTTTCTAAGGGACAAAATTCTATCCAAGCTGCATGAACCTGGGCTCAACAGCCTAAGAGCTCAACAGCCATTGCAGACAAGTAGAAATACCAATATTTTTTCCTATGTATTCTTACAACCATGCAGTTTAATATAAATTAATCTCTGTTACCATTTTTTCAGAGCTYACACTAAGCAAACAAAAATGACAATAACATTAGACTGAGTCAGAATTTAACATGAACTTGTTTTTATAAACAAAAAGGAGAAAAAAAGTCCTGAATTTTTATTTTTCGTAAGCACTTAACTTCCCCAAAGTTCAGCGGTGGCTGTTTTGTTTCAGTTCCATKGGCAGACACATTTAGCATTGCCCACACTCCATCTCAAATGATGCAAATGACTTTCCCCAGCTATTTGCAAAGTGCATGAAAYGTTGCGAGTGATGCAGTTTTACCATCAGCATGATTGAAATCTTTTGCAGCGCAAGAAAGCAACTAGTTATTTTACTGTGCCAGAAGATTGGTAACTATTTATTTACACATTTATTATCTGCTTCACTCTGAGAATAAAGAATGAGCCTGAACTACAAAAGCTGAGCCTGCATGAAGGCCCATCAGTCTCTCCACACTTCTGCTGTCAACCCTATTATGGAGGAAACATTATTCAAACTGCAGGCTCCAAACTCCCAGGTAACTAGAGACAGCAGGAAGCTCTGTTTGATATCAAGTATATTCTTTATCAACCTTTTTGTTGTGATGGGAAGAAATGATCGAACTTTACTTTCATCTTGCTCTGTCCTCACATCACCCAGTAGGTGAATTGCTTTATTGGAGAGCCTTGGCCAAAAGCTCTTTGATATACACTGCCCTTTGCAGCCATAAATTTTCCATCTTTCAGACAAGGTTTGAGACTTTCCCTGTCCTGCTATTCTGCCCCTAAGTGATTAGATGCTCTTTTCAAAATGAAAGATGAGTTTTCAGGGAAACTCTTGGCCCTCTCCTAGGTACCATAAAATAGCCATAATTTGAATTTCCTAGCACTGATGAAAGTTATGCGTTTCAGACCATAGCCCATCATGCAGATGCTGAGCCTCACGCCAGCACAGCTGCAACATGGAGGGACACTGAGCTCCTCCCCTGAGGCATGTCCTGACTGAGAACCTGGGGTGTGCTGAACATGGCCCTGTGCTGAGCACAGTGTCCTCTGGCCAAGTCCTGGCCAGCTCCCCAGCTCTTGCAGTGCCTCTGTCCCATGCCAGCAGCTTGGCTCTCCACCCCAGCCCCTCAGGCAGAGCTGGTCAGAAGCCTAGATAACAACCATGCTGCATATTTGGCTGCTTTTGGAGTGACAMGAGGCAGGGAACTACACCCAGCCCACAGAAAGCAGATGGAAGAGGGTCAGTGGTCTCTGCCGTGGGGAACAGAAAGCAGCCAGGACAAGGCTTCAAGGAGAAGGTCACTTGTCCTGGCACAGAGACTTGCCTTGCTGCCTTGAGTAAGTTTCTTAAAAACCTTTGTGATCCAGCACTTCAGATCCTCAAAGGTGTGAGCTGAAGCTCTGTGTGTCTGGGCACTTCATGCCCTGCTCTAATACACCTCTGAACACGGAGAAATAGCAACTAACTACTCCCTCTTCTGCTGTCTGGAGGGGTCAACTATGTGGGCAGTGTCAGTACAGGAGCAGCCCCTGCTTGTAGCAGGTTCTGAGCACCAGAGAGGGTTATTTCCCAGGGACATCAAGAGGAGGACCAGTGAAGAGCTGACAGCATCCTGCCTTCACAATTCARTGTCTGTGATTTAACAAAGACAGCTGGGGAGCTTTTATTTATTTCTCTCTTAGAAAAAAACTAATGAAAACTATTTTTCTCTGCCTTGCCAAAATATTTCTTTGACAGCTTTTGAATTTTCATTGAAAATGAAAACATAAAATGTTTCATGAAAACTAAGCATAACAGCCTTTCAGATGACAATAGTACTAATGTGTGAACATTTCTGCTCAGGCAGGAGGTTTTAAAGAGAGCAGGCCAAGCASCAACAGCATTCTGCCCCAGACTGTCTGAGAAAAGCTGTCACAGCCAAKCTGCAGCCTGTCCYCCAGGCTGCCATSTTCTTTCTCTGTGGTTTCACCCTCRCTGTGACTCAGATGCTTGGTGGTGGCTGGGCACTGTAGGCAAGTGAGGAGGTCCCAAGTTAGGCTGTGTACTCCTCTGCTCCAGGGCTGGCTGTGCACTGTGTGAATCCCTTCTAGAGAAGCCCAAAATCTGCTCCCAATTGTGGTGCCTGCCAGTTCTACTTGAGACTGTAAAGATGATACAGAAATAAATGTGTTCATACATCTTTCAGCAATGACATCAGAGAACTAGGTGATCCACCTGTCTCTGTGGTGCTGAAAGATCCTCCTGGTGTCAGGGATTGTGGAGCTGATTAATCAGGTGGTGGTGAGGATTCTAGGCCTTTGCAGCTGAATTCATCCTTAAGCAGTATAATTCAGTGATTTAAAATGGTATTAATTCAGTGAAATATAAACCCCACATGCTCAGGGAAGGTCAKTTATTTGGCTGACTACACTTGAGATGAACACTATTTTTATAAAGAGGGCTGGATTTTTTCCCTGCACAGCCTCTGACAGCCAACAGCTGAAATACCTCCACAACTTGCTCAGCTAACACCCTGTCTCTCACAATGTGCCACTTCAGCCCCTTCTTTCCCCAGTTCTTGAGCACTGTTTCAGTTTCTGTGAAAATGGGGACCCTGCTCTCTGTCCCCCTGAGATGCCAGTGTCCCATCAAAATTAACCTATTAGTTGATTATTCATTTTTGAATGGGAAATGACTAGGAATGTCATTCAGTGTTTCCAAGCCAGAGTGGCAGAAAGGGTGCTTACGGATGAGTGGAGGTCATTGTGCATGATCTCTGGCATGAGGCTGAGCATACATGTCAGGAACCATAAACTAACATCCTCTGCTGTAAGGATAAGGGCCAGCCCCTTTGCTCAGGGGTGTTGATGGAGACTATCATACTTATGGCCTCTGTTTTTCATAGAGGATGTGGTTTTGATCTTGGTTTTGGCAATTTGATGTTGAGATTATTTTCAGTTGAGTTTGGTGCTGGTGCTGGAGCAGAACAGGATGGAGGGGACCAGGGTGAGCCCATCGACTGCCTGCTCAAAACCCAGCCTTTTTGGCAAACAAGCTGCTGCTCAGAGAACACTGGCTGTCATCTGGCTGTGCTCAGCCGGGATGGCCGGGCTGACCCGGGCATGCTGCGAGCACTGGGGACCAGAAGGCTGCCCAGTGCCAGTGGCAACCGGGCTGAGAGCTCTGGCCACAGCCCTCAAGAATGGAGTGGGTCCTTCAAAAGGCGACCAACCTTCGACCTGCAGTCATCATTTTGGCCATCAGGTCAACAGTTGTTCCACAGAACATCGGCAATTGTCTTTCTCCTTGTGTCAGGAGGCTCTTGAAACATTATACRAGGATAATTAAGTGGTGAATAAGGGTCAGCATGGACAAATAAATCAAACTGATAGTTTGAACACAGACTGATTGAGCAAAAACAAGGAATTGTGCCATGCCTGTTAGCGCTGCTCTTGATGTTAACTGACTTTGTTAACATTACATCCAAAGGCAGCAAGTGGGAAAGCTTTGTGAGGAATCAAAAGCTGAGCAAAGAGACATGGGCTTTAATTGTTCAGCTTTATTTTTGAAATAAAGACATGCAGTGCATCAATTTAGCTGACTTTAATGGACCACAAAACTGAACCTATTCTTTAAAATGCTAATTGAGTTTGAAGATTCTCGCAGAAGAGGGATGCAAGAAATGCCAGTGCCACATTCAGACGTGTCAGGAGCTGTCACAGTTTCATTCAAAGCGAGTGGGTGAAGCGCATACCATTGGGCAAGAAGAATGTGTGCACATAACAGGATAAACTATCCACAGAGAAGATAGCATCCAGGCAAGTAACATGTCTGTAAATACAGTCTCATAGAGAGGAGTATGTCTTTATATGTACTATAATACAAAATTCATTAGTGGGTCTTTAATTTGCTGTATGGCAAATGTCCAAGGTGCATGAAAGCTTTTCACTCTCAAATTCACAAAAATAAAGGTCATTGGAATATTTTAAAGAGAAAAAAGGGGCAGTATGTACTTAAAGCACTTTGTTAAGGGAAACAGTATGTCCACAAGTTCATGTGTTTCTAAGGAAAAAATGCACTTGGACACAGGGATAGCGAATTTGTCATTCCTAAAAAGAGTGCTGGGTACAAACCGTACCAGTTTTGACTCCTAGGATCAAGGTGATGCATTTAAAGAAGGAAGCTCATATTTTCATACATGCTAGCAATATTTTTTTTTTAATTGTCATTGTCTTTCCACACTGTTATATTTCTTTAGCTGCACAACTATTTTTTCATTGAATTACTGATACTGGTGAAAATAAATTCTGAAATTAAAAAAGAAGATTGAAAGAATATGCTTTTCTCTTTTATGTAGCCTCAATCCCCTCTAAAGCAGAGTTTGCAGCCAACATTAATAGTGCCATTATTATGTTCTTTCTTACTGACAAGGTACTGCGCATGGCACATTGCAGATACATAAAATGTGTCTGCCCAAAATATTCCACAGCCTAGCGCAGACAAATTTAAAATATGAGCCTAGTGTAATAAAGTACACAGCTTTCATGTGTTTGCTCTTATTTTTCCACTGCAGGTCATTATATAGCATCTTTGCATTTATTTTTTCTGTGCTGCAGAAACTTTCCTTCTGACGGGGTTCCCACAAATTTATTATTGCTGGGTTTTCACGCTGCAAGAYGCAGAATTACTTCTTAGGCAGGACACTGTGAATGCTTCAACATAGGGAACTGACACTTCACATCACAACTGGACCATACAAAGGGAAGTAAGTTATAAGAGATAAATTTAATGATAAGCATGTAAAAAAATTCTATGGGAAATGTATCTGTGCGGCTACATGAATTACGAGGGTTTGCCAAGAAAGGTGTAATGGATTATGGTGGAAGATGAAGGGGAGCTCCCACCATATCCAATCAGCCTTTTACTTAAAGGTCAGGACATTCTGTCTGGGTCCACTTGAGTTTTTGATTCTGCCGTTTCACTATTCAGTGGCACAATGTAACTGTCAGTCTCAACAACGGTTCCTCGAGCCACTGGCTCCACTGCTCACAGGGCAACACACAATATTTCACAGCCACAAAACAATTCACTGTCTGCATAGGCAAACCATATGATTTCCATGGGGAGCAATATTGACACACCCTACTGAGCGCTCTTAAGGGGACTCTTAAAAGAGTTACATCTTAAAAAAAAAAAAAGAAAAAGGGCCTATGGCTCTACTATTCTTCTCTATGACCAAGTTACCAAATAGCATTTTAATGTTCTGTCTCCATGAGACAAAGTTAAATGCAAATATTCTCTATGCCTTCTACACCCTTTCTCATTTTACCAGAGGGAGACAGTTTTACTGCTCTGGAAAGTCTTTCTGGACAGTAAGAAGYATTATGATAGATACTAGGAGAAAATGTAGCATATGAATGATATTCTGTTTAGATTTTCCCTAGTGAGTATTTACAGTGTTMTATTACTCATTTCCAGGTCTGAGATAAATCCAGAGACTGGTASAAATTTATAGAGACAGAGGACCCTGCCGGTGACACGTGAAGCACTATGATCCTGGGGCTCTGCTCTGCTCCTTGACTTCTTTGGAGGAAGTTACCTGCAGGAAGATTTGTGAGCACTGGCAGGGAGGATTTACTGTGATACAGCAGGATTGTCCTGAAAGCTGAGAWAGATAAACAAAACATGGAAGTAAAGAGTAGAGGCATGGAGAGATGAAGAATCACTGCAGAAATCTATGGGCTCAGCTGCTCTTTGGAAACTCTTTAAGCTGACGTTGTTTTAAACTCCTGTACCTTGCTTATTACAAGCCTGATATGTTAGGTGGGTGTAGTGCCACCTGTCCCTGCCCACCAGACCACTACCTGGGCTGGTTTTCTGCCTGACATTCCTGACACTGCCAGATCTTTTTTATAAATGAATTTTCTCTCATTGTCCCTGTAGAACTCTCACCTCTATTCAGATCATGCAGCCAACTGCAAAATGAAAACAGCATCAGACAGTTGTCAATGTCTCACTCTGGCCCCTGATTTCAGGGAAAGCAAAATCCCAGTGCTGCAGAGGAAGAGAGGGGTGAGGGCTGCCTCCCCAAGACAGAGGAGCAGAGTGCTGCATTGCCACAGGGTGAGATCCTGGGCACTGGGCAGGCTACAGACACATGGCTGCCAAAGCAGTTCCAGAGGGGCAGGCTCGCCTGATGCCAGCTCTGCTGCCCTGGGACACCACTGCAGTGTCTGTGTGGGCTGCGGKGCTTGTGAGCACTGCAGAGAGACATTTCCTGGAAGAACTGTTCTCGGGTGGTAACCCTGACTTGGCAAGTACCTTTCCAAGCCTTGCACAAGGGTTTCTGCGCCAGCATGAGGCACAGCTCAGCWGAGGCTGGCTGCCTTGATGGGAAGTGAGGCTGGAGCCCAGCAATGGCCTGGGCTGCCAGGCCTGTGTTAGCCGAGCCACATTCCCAGTGGCCCTGAGATACCTCCACCAGGTCACTCTGCTCAGTGCTGGGAAGCCATTTTGCCAAAAGGACAGGTAACCTAGATGACCTGGAGCTGCTTTGGCCCCCAGTCCTGGATGATTTCCCCCTGCCAGCTGCATCCCTGACAGCTTAAACACCAGCCCTCCCACCTGGAGAGGGCACATTGTGCCGCACAGCTCCATGAGCGGTGACAATCCACGGCTCCTCTGAGCATGTAGGGCTCTGAAGCAGCATGGTTTGAGCCTTCAGTAAAGCCCCGACCCACTTGAGTACCCCCCACCGACAGCACTACACCATCCYATGGCTGAAAAGCTTCCCACTGTTAAAAGGGGGGATGAAACACTGTGGCAGCTGCCAAGAGCCCAAGGGACCCTGATTTGTTTTAAAAACATCATGTTCTGATGCTTCCAAAGGAAAATACTGCAGGGCTGGATTTTCATTTTCTCTCGCTAGTAAAGCTCTGCATGGAGTTTTAGGATTTCCTGGGTTTGGGTTGCTTTTCTTTTTTTTTTTTTTTTTTTTTTCGTGTTTTTTTTTTCCTTACTCTGAAACATTATTATAAAGCAGGATTGTTTTTCTCCTGATGAGCTTCACTTACATGTCAGCCATCTGTTGCCTGGGCAGTCTCAGCCAGGGCTGGTGACAGCGTGTTATAAAGGTCCCTTCTGGCCTTCAAAGCTCTGAAACCGATGTGGCAGGGTTTTGCTCAGCAGTGAGAGCAGGACAAACATACGGACCAAGCTCCACTGCTGCTTCTTTGGTCATGCTGGACTGATGCTGGCCAGCCCACACTGACCTTCCTCGGCATATCAGTTCAAGCTATATAATGTGATAATTTTGCTTCAAGCAGCAACTTGATCACTAATGATTGCACCAAAAATGGGACTGCAGACACTACTGCAACAAATATGATTTAATCATCTGCAGACATTTATTTTAATGCTCCTCCCACACACTGGGGGACACTGAAGTGCACAATACCTTCTTTCCTTCACGTTGGAAAGGGCTTGGCATGAATGAATAGAGTTCTACACTTGTTTTGCATTGGTTTTCAGGTGAGACATACTCAAYTTATAAGAAAAAGGAAATGCTCATTTTCCTTTGCAATCTATGAAGGAATGTGACAGGCTGACTCCACAGTCATCCACAGATTTCCACCAGTACCCCAAAAAAGTCCGTCYAAGCCTCCCTTGCTAAACAGCTCTCTTGGATGCACAGAATTCCACCTCTTCTCCCTGGGCTGTTATTGTCTGCCTCGGTGTCTTCAGCAGGGACAGGGTGTCCCGTGCTTGCCCRTGCTGGGCAGACAGCTACTGCAATTTGTCTTGCAGCRATATCTCCTCCTGCACWGTGGGCAGTCGGGCAGTTCTGCTCCGAGAGAAGCTCGGCGGGCTCCCAGACCTCGAGTCACGCTGGGCAAGGGGCAAGGCAGGGTAAAATACCTTGCAAGACCACTCCAGTGCTAGAACGAACAGTGGAAGAAGAAACCGTTCCAACCCAAGGGTAGTTTAGTCCAGATGTTTACTCCTCTGTAGTGTAGACTCAGAACTTGTTGAAAATCCTCAGGTTGGACGTCTCCACGCGGTCGGACCCAGCCTTTTACCCGGGCTGGGGGGCAAGGGAGAGGGCAGGGAATCTGCCAATCCCGGCCGTCCAGGGAGTGTCCCCGGGGTTAACACACAGGTGAGGGGGCAAACCCCTGCTGGGGGAAGGCGGTCTAAGATCGATTCTGGCCTATCCCCTCGGTTAATTCCTTTGGAATTTTCCCCAGAGTGTCGGGGAAACCCCGTGTCTGAGATCAGAGGGAGGGAGGGGGAAGGGGATATTGCCTTAACTGTGTGKGGGGGGGRAAAGCTTCAGAAAGAGGCTGCTATGGAAAAACCTTACAGAACGCAACAGGCTGTGCTAGTTCTGCACTGTGAGTGAAGGTCAAGCATAGACCTTCCTATTCAGTAAAATCAAGAGTGTTTGCTGTTTATAAGTGGTACTTAGAACTCCTATGCTACTGTTAGATATGGAACATATAGTCTGTGGCTGAATATAGCCCGCAGTTCATCTAACCAGTCCACCATCAGCTGGAAGAACCCCTCTGCTGACCACTGCCCAGAACACTGTAAATTACATTTATCCACAGGCTGCTCTAAATTTAGATGGGAGCTGAGACTCAGAAAGTCTTGGGGATGAGCCTCTGAGATCTGGCAGTAACTCCCTCCTGCCCTTTTCCACTGCCTGTAATTCTATCAGAAAAAAAAAAAAAAAACAAAAAAACAAAAACAAAAACAAAAACAAAAAAAAAACCACTCACTTTCCTGTGCAGGATTACATTGTTTGCTATCAAGCAGTCAAATGCTACTATAGTCAGAGAAGAAATGAGATTCAATAGGCATTGAGGTCTGAGTCCTTATAAAACATCTTACAGGAATTTCAATAAACTTGAAGCAGCTCCCTGTGCTGCTTCTGCAGTGGTAGGAAAAGGAAAAAAAAAAAAAAAACGGATAATAACACTGGAAGCCAAATACATGTGTGTGCACTGTAGGAAGGGCTAGGTTATTTATGAAAAGAAGATAGCTGTAAATAGACTTGTTCCTTGTCAGGAAGGATATGGTCAAAATATCTCCTACAAGATGGGAAAACTTGCATGTGCAGCAGTCCATGACAGGCACATGTTGTGCTAGACAGCTCCGTGCTGGAACAGTGCTTGCCTGATGGACATCCCACGTTGGAGTGATTTGTGATGGTAACGGCTCTGTCTGCAGCCTCCAAGCCCAGGCAGCAAGAGACAGAGAGTGTCTCCAAGTGCTGTATCTTATTTCTTGTCATCTGGGAGTTGCTCTGCCATGCTGGCTTGGCCTCAGTGCTCTCCTCCCACTCAGGTGGGTGCCACAGTTGTGCCTGGCAGAGGAAGAAGGTGATATCTGTAAATCTAGATTTAAATTGCCCTAACAGATCTGAGAGGCTACAGTAACACAGACCCTGTGAGCCTTGCTTCAAATAGCAACTACCTAAGCTTTCCTTGATTAGTAGGCAGCCATCAGTCCAAAAAGGGCATCAAGCCCTCCATGTATTTTTGGAGTGAATGTTGCTCTGTGGTCACAGTCCTGAGGCACCTCACAACCTGATGGATATTTTTACTTGCAGCTACCCTGCAGTGGGGTAGGACTTTCCTTTCTGGTTCACAAGGAAACCAGGGCTATGCATGCAGTACCAGCTAGACCCAGGTCTGAGTCCCAGGTTGCCCCTGTTGCTGGGGTCTCTGGAAGTGAGGCTCTTTTCCCTGAGAGCAGAACTGAGCACAAACGTGTTTTCACAATACATATCTCTTTTCACAATAATTTTTAAATGAACACTGATGCTGTATGCTACAGAGCCCTTTCTGAAAGTGCTGTCTAGGGATTTCCTCAGCACATTTGGCCTTCAGAGTGTCACAGATATGCAGGAATGGTGAAAAATAATAAGTTAGACACATGGCAATGCTCTTTTTAAAGCCGTATTCATGTTACTTCTTGTCACACTTTCTTCCAGCAAAAAGACAGAAGCAAGCATGCACTGGGCAGTTTATTTCCCCCTTCATGTGTCTGTTCATGAAAACCAGCCAAGCCTTTAAAAATTCTCTAAAACTTATGAATGGCAGAGGTAAGAGAAGGGTAGGAACAAGGGTAGGAAAATCTCTGGGAGAAAAGCACTAGTTCTTCACAGCTTCACATGTTCAGCCTCAGTGGCACATTTTAAACGCTTTCATTTATACTTCCAAGCCAGGTAAGTGAGGAGCTGCCATGCAGCACTCTAGTCACTGAGCAGCACTTCAGCTGATACTGTAACTCCAGTATTGGCTGTGGGAAGGCTGAAATGACAAATAATATCCTATTTCAAAAAGTGTTTTATCTCTCACACCTGTATTCCCCTCCCCAGAATACTCTTAACACCTCTATGAAAAGTAAAATGTGGTGACGAAATATGTTGATCTGGAAAAACTGGAAACTCAGATTTACATTATCAGATGTATTAATTTGGTTTTTATTAWTTCTGTGCTGAATTAGATATATGTTCGCTCTGTCCTTTTGATTTAAACATATGATTTTTATATACACTGAGGACATATTAGATCACTCTGAAAGCACAGAGGGGCTTTAATATGAGAGTAAATTATTTTTTATACCCACTTTAAGGTCTATTTATTCAAATTGAGCAAAATCCTAACTCTACTGTGAATGAGTGGGAATTCTGCCATTGATTTCAGAGTCTCCAGGATTTTGCCCAAGCGCAGTATAAAATGATTTATATAGAAGTGGCCAGCAGTCTTTTTTCTAAAAATTGTGATCCAAAAGCGCAAAAATCCCCCAAGACTTGCACTTTATTCTTTTTATGTGGTATTTGAACATTCACTGTTTCCTGCTTTTAAAAATAATCAATTAAATTTTGAAATGCTAGCACACTTTCCATTTGCCCGGGGGGACATGGAGAAGGGTGGGAGGTGAGAAAATCTTGTTTGCTGCTTGCATCGGTAGGTATTCAGTGTACAATACTGCACAGGAGAGAATTTTTAAAAAGAAGAAGTCAAATCTACCCCATAACATGGCAGAGAAGACAATGTCTCCCTGGGGCACCTCTCTGCCAGGCTGCAGAGTGCCATCCCTGGGCTCTAACAGATGCCCAGCAGAGAAGTTCCAGGCCCTAAACCTCACCATAGTCTCTTGTGTTAATGAGGACTCTTGATGCAGTTTAAGGTACACTGGTGAGCAGCCCTAAATCAGAGCTCGTCCTGCTCAGGAAACATCSCGGCGGCTGCGGAGGCAGGTCTGTTTGCATTCCAGATGTGGCGCCTCCAGCCTGCCTCTGACCAGCATTCATTTCTGCACTCCACAGCTGGTCCATGTAAATGTGCCATATTGCAGCCCATCTGCTCAGAGAGTGCACAGTGGCACATCTCTCCCTGACAGTGGACCATTTTATTGAACGCTATAAATATTGAAATTCATAGGCATGAAGCAGCAGATTTTTAATGTTACTTAGAGAGACATTTGAGCCACAACCTTTGGCAGCAGCACACGCTGCTAGTATCTCAGTACACTGCRCGCCATTTGGTTCAGACTCATGAACAACTTTTCCAGAGATTTCATGGCTCTCCAATCCCAGGTAAAATGGAGTACAGACCCTGTGGGATGATATTTAGTGTGAATGTCACCCTGCATACAATGTGCATTTGGGATATGGACTTTCCAGCCCTGTGCTGTGTTAAACCATATGTTAATGTTTTCATACTCAGAAAAGATTAGATCAGGGACCAATAAAGTTTCAAAACTACAAATAATAGGCTAACCAAAATGAAATGTGAGGTATTCCTAAGCCTGAGTGTTGTTTTKTTTTCCTCCCAAAGTCTCCACAGTTTTTGTTTTTTAAATGAAAATGCTGTATTTTATAGTAAGAAAAGAGCACATCCATATTTTATAAGCTAATACATATAAATTTTGTATTAGAGAGTAAACATCTCTATTAATTTGAAATTCATGGCATCTGATCTGGAGCAGAAACAAAACACCACTCTGCAGTTTTCTATTTGTCAAGTAGTCCCTAGTAAGTGTTCAGTGAGTTGTAAAGAGCCAAACCCCAAACTAAGATAAACATATATGTTATTTTTGATGGATTTTTTTTCYTCTTGCCAAGCATCAGTTTCTGCAGAGCATCAGGAACCAGCCTTTTCCCTTTTGGAACCAAAAGGAATTTTTTCATCTACATTAATTAGACAAGAATCAGGCCCTTAATGAAAGAAACCACWTTAAAATTCGAGAACATATTTAAAATTCTCCAAAATGCTTTGAAAAAAATGTTCATTTTTATGTGAGGTGTGGAGCCTGCCATGACGTCCGCAATGTTTTCCTCTCCTGGAGTTGTTTGGGCAGTAAATAACATCGTGCTGGCTTAGCAGTGGCTCATGAAGTGAAAAAGGGCATTTGCTTTATTCCTGTGACAAGCAGGCTAAAAAGTTTTCTGAGTATGTGGAATAAAGTGGGGACTGGGGGGGGAAACAGCAAAGCAGAAAAGACCGGCTGAGGATATTACCTTGGCATGTACATTTCTCAAAGCTACACTGCTTTTTAAGTTTGCTTCTGCATCTCTTTTGCAGTTGTTCTATTGTCTTCATTATGATTTTTAAAAAAGGCAGCATCTTTAATGGTGAAGTTGTGCTGTTTGGACAATGAGCTGTGTCACTGCTCAAGCCAGTCCCCTGGTTCCCAATCAGCAGTGTTATGTAAGGTGGCAGGTTAATAAATGCGACACACTGAAATCATTTGTACCAGATTATCTCTCCTTCCAAACTCTGACAGATGCTAAGTCCAGCTGGTAAAAAAAGTTTATAGGCGAGTTGGATCTGGGGCCTTCACACACTCCACAATGTTGGCTACCAATGCTTGTTTTAATGAGTCACGAATTGCCTGTTTATCTTCTGCTCCCTGCTGTTTCTGCATTTTCTCTTCCAGAACAATCCTAGAAACACATGCTGCTACAGACGCTGGAGCAATGTGTGTAGACATTTGAGCCAAATTATTATAAAGAACTCTTTCTTCTTGGATATTAAAAAAAAAAAAAAGGCGAGAATTGCACATTGCCTAGCAAATCGTTATCTCAGATGTTCGCTGTGACATGCTCAATATGGCCTACCAGAGAAAGTTGGAGACATTTGAAACCTTAACAACTACACAAAATGACACTGTAATTGGCGGGTTTTGTTGTTCATGTTCTGGCTCTGTGAAAACTGCTCTAAACACTTTGTTTAATGATGTTACATTATGACAACACATGGCTTCCATAGAGCAAGTCATCCTGTGGAACATGCAACATCACAGGAAGGGGAATGGGGAGCCAGTGGGCCTCAGTGTCCCCTCAGAAGGGGAGGATGCCCACGCATGCCAGCACACATGGGTGTACACGTGGGGAAGGGGGAGGCCTAGGGATAATGCACTCCCATGGACAGGCTCCTCTGCACATCCAGGAGAATTGCTGGCTGCAGGATGCAAGGGGACTCCGATCCCTTGTGATGCAGCAGCTTCCATCACCCTCTGGCTCTTCCGCTGTTGCAGCCGTAGCCCTTGTATTTGGATAGGTCAGGCTGATCTGACAGAGCACTGACCTGATGGACAGCTGGGCTCAGAGCAGCAGTGGTCCAAAGATGACTGTCTCCCAGAGATAGCCAGGCTTCTGAGCAAGAGATCACATGGCATTTCTATGTGGGTCATGTTGCCCTGCAATATAATCTGTCACTAGATATTTTGTTGTCGTGATCCTGTTTAAAAGAGATTCCTCTTGTTCTCTCTGAAACAATGTGCATGCATGATGCAGAGGCAAGACATCCCCACATCCACAGAGATGCCCTGTGTAACCATGTGGAGACCCAGGATAACTGGCCTTAGCCCCTCAGCAAGGGCACTGCTCCTCTAGTGCAGTGTGGTGAGATGTTGTGTTCCTTTTATCCTGGAGACCTTCTGTCCAAAGGCATGCACTGGCAAGGGGAATGTGCAGGAGGCAGTGACGCAGAATATGCCCAGGAGTGCTGGGTGAGCTTCAGGTAGATTCCTGTGGTGCAGAAATGGACAGGTAGGGATCATTCATCACACCTTACAACCCRGTACTGTAGCACCTCCATTTTGTCCGTGTGTGCTGAGCACACAGGGCAAGCAACCATGTCTGATGTCTTTGTGCAAAGGGGACCCAATGCTGTGAACCTCAGCACAATGTCAGCTTGTTTTGGTGTGCTGGAAACACTGCGCTGGAGCATCTCCTCAGTGACACAGGAAAGTGTCACCAGCTCTTTCTGTTGCACTTACCACTGCTTTGCAAGGGACTGCAGCAGTGGCTCCTCCATTTGCAGGTTTTCCAAGGTTTCTTTGTGTGTCAGCTGCCTGACTGAATGGCCTCCCTGACATCTGCAGAGAGCAAACAGYAAGGAACCCATTTTTGGCTAGTGCTTCTGATTATTAATAGAATGTTTCAAATTTGTCTATTCTTTGCACATGGGAAACWGTGTGGTCATTTGACAGATGTTGAAATTCACTGATTTTATACCCAGCAGCTAGGAAAAACAACGGATGTCATAGTCTGTTTAGCAAAATACMTGCTGGGCAGAGCCCATCCTCTGTGCTAGCAAAGTGAATCTTACTCCTACCAATTGCTCACTGTCACAAAGCTGAAGGAACCACTGTAATGCCTTAAGATGATTTGTTTGCAGTGGTAKCTTTTACCTGAAATGGTCCAGCTCTCCTGTATAACAGCCAAGATGCAGTTATTTCCAATGCTGCCTTACATCTGCCTTCTCTTTCTCTCTAGCTGCTTTAGGAATATGCTAATGACAGGAAGAAAACATACATATAAAATATTGCAAGCATCAAGACATGGAAGGAGAAGGTAAATTTGGCTCCCAACCATGAAATCTTATTCTGCAGTTGCCTTCTTAATGGCATCTCTTGAGGTCAGTGGCTTTGAATTCTCCCAATTGTATAGGGTCACTCTGGCAGCATTGACCAAGTAGAAAAGATTCAGCCAGGGGAAACAATGGCAGAAGTCACCCTTTAAATGTCCTGCCTTCTATATCATGCAATAGATTCCAAGGCTCCCCACCACGATGTCACTGTTTGACCAGTTTGCTTTAAAACAGCTTAATTAGCTGAAAGAAAAGCTCTGTCTGAGCATGTTTGTGAGAAAAAAACAAAAAGCTCTCGCCTTTCAGAAAGCTCATGCTCTGTCTTGTCGGAAATCTCTGGTTCTGAAATGAAACAACATTCCTTTCATACAGAGTTAAGTCCCTGACAACAAATTTTCCCGGATCAGGGAAACAACCAATCGTGCCACATGCTGATGTTGGTAGGTTTGGTTTGGTTTGGTTTGGTTTGGTTTGGTTTGGTTTGGTTTGGTTTGGTTTGGTTTGGTTTGGTTTGGGGGGCTGAGAGCTCTGCACCTCTGTTAACTTCAGAGGCACTGCGGGAGGAGATCGTGAGAGGCAAACACAGCTCAATGGTTCCTGGTCTGAGAGGCAGTCGTGGCTGACTGCTTCAGCATATCGGTGCCACTTGTGTGTTAACATCCAGGCTGCCAGTTGGAGAGGGTGTGAAAACACAAGAAGGAGCAATAGAAGCCTTGCAGTGATTGAAACTGACTTTTCTTATGGAGTTCTTTGTTTTCTSAAATCTCAGGTGCAAGTGAGTGGGTGGAAAGAGAACTGATAGGAGAGGGGAGCAAGGCTTCTGGTGTCTGTTGGGAAGAAAACAAAACCRGAGGTCCCAAGACTGCCTYCCTTAGCTCAACCCATGAAAAGTGRTGCTGCCTTGGGATCTGGAGGCATTAAAATACTCAGTGCAACAAGTGATGCAGCTTCTGAAGTAAAACACACAGAAAGATTGTGCTGAACTGCCTTTGGTTTCCTCAAGCATTCGCAGGGAGAACATCAAAATACAGCCTTTGTCCCACTACATGYTCTCTCTGACAAACGAATCTYTCCTGAAGGAAAGAACATTAGYRCTGAGGGTCTTTGTTTTGTGTTGGTTGTGGCATCTTGTCGGCATTATCAGGCTGCTGAGCAGCTCTGTAAGAACTGCTGCCCCTCCTGAGGGGTAGGGAGAGGTTTGAGTAATTCGCACATGGCTTTAGGAAGGATCAGCTTCAGAGCTGGATCTACTATGCAAAAAGCAAGGGTATGTTCTTTCTGTTCAGTCTAGTAATCCACAGTTCTTTATCAGGCATTTTTGTGCGTGTATTTACGTGGTGCTCCTAGCACCAGAACTAATGGAAAATAGGGGAACCCAGCATCAGGGGAGCACGGGGGAGTGAGGCACATAATGCCAGGGTGCTCAGTGAAATAACGTGCCTAAGGTACTTATGAACCTTATGGAGTAAAATGTTGCAGAAACCAGCTCTTAGTGTTATTTTGACATTAGTGTTACTACAACATTTTGACAGCCTCTCATCCCTGTAATTTATTTTCCTGGGCATTTATTTTTAAAAAATCAGTCTTYTGTGGCTCATTTGTTCATGTCCAGAACAGAAAAAGTATTTTTATATAATTTTGCTTTCAGTTCATGAAGGATTCTGACTGGAATTGAAGTAAAGATATGCATCATTGCTGAATCCTAAGCTTTAGTTAAAATATTTTCTATGTAACTGTTCTTTCCAAACAAAACCCCAATTCAATTTTAATTCATTTGCTTATATTTGAAACAATATCCTGCTGAAGATGAGCTGTTTATCAGGGCTGKTTTTTTTTTTCCCTTCTCAGCTTTACAGAAAGGTGAACGAAAGGATGATTAAACCAGAAACAAAGTCAGTAATTAGCAGTATAAATCTCTCAGTGATTTCGGTAGGTCACGAAATTAACTGGTACAGGCTTCGGACACATCTGCTCTTTTGGCAAGTGGTGCCCTCCATGAGGCTGCTCATTGGCTCTCACTAAGCACACGATGGGTCTCGGGGAACTTATTTGCACTCCCTGAGCTGAGCACAGCGCAGCGATGAAACRCGGCTGCTTCTGCAGTGCTGCAGCACGTASCAGGGCTGAGCACTCCCGGTAACTGAGAGCAATCTCACMGGGTCTGGCAGTGCTGTGCCCCCAGCCTGGGATCCCTGGAGGGTTGTGGAGGGGAATGAGAGTTTGTTATGTGCGGCCAAATGCTGCTTTGCAAGGCTCAGAYTGAGGAAATTATTTGGAAGGTTATGGAAGAGGGATGGGGTTGCCATGCCACAGGCTATCAGGAAGGTGCCTATGCCCACAAGCCAGCCAGGAGAGCCCCACCACCAGAGTTACTGCTTGGTTTTCATCTTGGCCACAGCTTCACTCTCCTGATGGCAGAACAGCAGAGGAGTAGAAGCTAAGTGCTGGAAATAGGGAAATGGAGGGCAGGGAAAGGGAGAAAACAACGATTTTGTGTCCTTTAAGCCCCAACATTTAAGGGAGCAATGCAGAATTGAATTACATCAAGTGTAGTTGGCAGTAGAATCAGGCCAGAAGTCAAGTGGCACTGCAAGMACTTCTCTGGGCTGCTTGTCTCAAGGAAAGCCTTCACCTCTCTGGCTGTGGGCAGGCAGGTACACACAGCAGCAAATCTCTCAGTGTGTTTGGCTTTCTGTAGCTATCCTTGCGGAAGGAATTCTTCAGTTCTGAGTTGACTACTCAGCCCACTTTGGAGGATGGACACTCTGACCTTTCCAAGGCACTGCCAGTGGGATCCTGGTCCCTTTTTTCACTATTTCATTTCAAGTTAGAATTATGGCTGTGTCACAGCACCCAGAAACAGCAGAACGGTCTGCAATTGTCAGAGCAGGAAGGGCTGATTCTGTCTGGGCTGCCTCCTAATTCATGAAGCTGATTCATCAGRAAGCTTGGACATTCTCACATTTGTGTAGAAAATCAAGAATTAAACTATGGAATTTGTAGCTGTGTCTCCAAATWCGTGTGCTGTATATGCAGCAACCTTAGACCTAGGCTGGGCTCCTGTACTTTGGGCAGCCTTCTGGGGAAGACATTGTAGCAGTAAGGGAGCACATGAGACTTGGAAAATCAGCACTGTTTGTTCCCTTGCTAGTTTCACTGCAAACCTTTAAATGCTAAGGCCGTCAATGAAAAAATTGTCTGAGGGAAGCCTGCAGAGCCATTTTGGCACCAACATTAAGCTGCTCCAGAAGGAAAAGAAAATGAGAACAAAATCACAAAGATCTTCTCTTTCTGAAAGCTCTCCTCATATTTTACCGTTTGGTTTGAACTTGCTTTCTTTTTCTCTCTCTCTCTTTCTCTTTTTCTTTCTCTCTTTCTCTCTCTTTCTCTCTTTCTCTCTTTCTCTCTTTCTCTCTTTCTCTCTTTCTCTCTTTCTCTCTTTCTCTCTTTCTCTCTTTCTCTCTTTTTCTCTTTCTCTCTCTCTCTTTCTCTCTCTCTCTCTTCTCTCTTTCTTTCTCTCTCGCTTTCTCTCTTTCTCTCTTTTTCTCTTTTTCTCTCTTTCTCTCTTTCTTTCCTGGAGTTATGCTGTGTCCTGCTACTGTTTCTTCTGCTTTAGAGTTTAGGGTTTAAAAGTTGTTGATGTTACAGAACCTGATGCAAGCTTCATATATTTATACCTCAGTGTCCACACGACAGGATTTTTTTGCTCTTTGTAAGTAGTGTTTGGTTTAATGCATATTTAAAACATGTATTTTGACATTGCTCTCAGAAGTTTTTTACATTCAAAAGGTAGTTTCCTGTTATGGGAACTCACCAGAATATTATAGCTAAAGAAAGGGAAATTATTATCCTTAGCCAAATATACTCCTCTTTAGCAGGCAACCTGGGCCTCCAGATCTGCTTTATGTATCTTTTGCATGTAAATATCTCCTATTTTTTTTCGTATTTCTCTTTGAATTGTATCAATACAAAATAGKTGGTGATAGGCTTTTAATTCCTGGTTAGCATTTTATTCCACTGGATGGAGGCACAGTGTCCGTGTGGTCACCACACTTAACATTTTCCTAACACTTCTAGTTGTTCCTGCACCAGTGAAAGGTAGTTCAGCGATATGGGTGAAGTTTATTGAATTTCAGCTTTCCAGAGCACAGGGCAACCAAGCCACAGTGATTTGGAAGGATTAGTAAGCTGGAGCAGGTGAGAGCTTTCATCAGTGCTGTGAGGAGTTGTGAATGCAATATTTTGTCTTGAAGGACACTGAGATACTAAGTTATGTTTGGGGATTGTACTGCACCATGCAGTATCKCTGCTTTAACAATCTGGCACTGACTCAGCAATAGGCTGCTAGCAGGGGTATCATCCAGTTCCCTTTTATGGCCCTGTAATACTTTTAAGGTTCCTCCAAGGGCCTTAAAAAAAAAGTAAGAAAGTCCCAGGAAATYCTGTTTTGCTGACAAGCTGTACTGCTGTATTCTTTTGGTCATGCCAGAAAGTCTCAAAAATCACTTRATCACTAAAGAGACACAAGTAGGTGTACTGGAAGTGAGTTAGAGATTCTGTATTAACATGGATTTGGGTTATTTTTCTGTCTTGGAGCTCTGGTAAATGAGATCTTAATGGAGCCATTATCCCAAAGCACAGCATTTGTTTCCCAAGGCTATTAGGCACTTTACAGATTCCATCCCCTGGGGAGCAGAGCTGGCTACTTAACCATCTGCAGAGCTGCCCAGGCGCCTCCCCTGCTTCTGCTGGGCTTGAGACTGGAGGCCAGAGGGCTGTGAGCTGTCACTGAGGTGCCCTCTCACCATTGCTAGCAAGTTGCTCTTGACAGTGAATGTGAGTCCCTAACCGGCCTCTGGGAACAGTTTAGGGGCACAGCCAGCAAACCCCATCTTGTTGCTGTGCCTCTGGGAAGTTTGCACCCGCGGCTCCAGCCAGCCCCTGGCTCAYACTGGTGGAAAAGTGGGAGCCAGACTGTGTTTGACAGCACCTCGCAGTGCCCACAGCCCCCCTGGGCCCCACGGAGGTGTGAGGTGCCCTCTCCCACTCTGCCTTTTGGTTCAGAAGGGCTGGACACGAAGCTGGCGAGGCCTGAGCGCGCCTTGCRCGGTTCAAAGGGAGGCGCTTCGCAGGGGAGCCCCTTGGCTTTCTGTCGCACCGCAGCCATTGTGYGAGTGTCAGAGGAGCATCCCTCTCATCTCTCAGATTGATGGCATCGTCTAGGACTTCCAGCATAGACAAGATAAACTAAAGGCTTCTGCAGACAGGTATGTAACTGTGGAGACAGCAGCGCTGCAGAAGAGGCCTCCGATCAGGGGAGTGTTTGTCCCACAGTCGACTCTCTGGCACAGCGGTCACCTTTGACATGACTTGCTGAATAGGAGTTTGTTTTCTAATTTCCATGGTTCAGCCACAGGCCATGCAAAGTAAATACAAGTAAACGGGCAACAGTGGGTTCAAAGGAACATAAGACAAGTATTTGCMCCCTTGGAAGACAGTTTGGGTAGTGTTCACATGTGAATCAATCTGGTTTGGGTCTTTGAAGTTATTTTGTTTGAGAAGAGTGGGGCWGAGTACTGAAAACTGATGGAGTCAACAAAAGATTGTCCATCTTTTGGGGCRTACTCTGGAGGGGAACTGTTGGCATGGCAGTGCAGGGCTGCCAGTGATGCTCCAGTGCAGATGCAGACTCCTGAATCATTTAATAGGAGAGGCAAGAGGCCTCCCCTGGCACCAGCACTGTGCCTGGACAGCCCAGGAAGGGGATACTGTCAGGTCACTGCTTGCTGTCATGTTCTTGTCAGGCCTTTTCCCTKATGCTGACTGGCCTTGCAGGCACATCTCTGAACGTGACAGTGCTGTGTCATCAGGCATRGGTCAGATCAGTGGGTTTAAGTGACTTCAAGCTGTTCTTAATACATAAAGAACTTCACTCCCTGCTTGAATGCATTGCTACAAGTTGTCAATCTTTTCCACACAATTCAGGATCAAAATAAGCTTACCAGAGAGAAACTGAGACTCGTTCTGGAAGGTGTCCTTTTGCAGGTTGCTTGAGTTGAAAAGGAAAGCCTTGGCCAGGGGCTTTTTCCACACAGTTCCACACAGCCCCTAGACTGACTGTCCTATGAAGGGCTGTTTTTCTTTCTTTGTTTGCTCTTGCCCTGGTATTAAATAAGTGCCCAATTTTTCTGCTGTTAACTTTGAAGGAAAGAAAGTATGAAGTATCATATCTAATGTTTCTTAGAATGTTGCAGAAATACCACCACATGCTTCCTATCGAAATGTTGTCTGACTGGGAAGTTAATCTTTTGGAGGCTCTGCCTTTCCCTGGCACCTTAATGCTTTTACCCTTATATTATATAGGAACTTTCTTCCTCCTGGAGCACAGCATATCACCTTCAGGGAGCTATCTGGTAAGCCAAGTGTGTCGTGTTTGATTTGCTCACTGAAACAAAGAGTGTGTTAATCCCATAGAAAAGTAAAGACTGTTAGTCAAAAGGAKTTACATGTTTGGGATGAGACAAGATGTGGATCCCAAGAGTGAGTGGTCAGTTATCATTCCACAAAAGATGTCACAGTGCAACATGTAGAGTGACTTCAGCAAAGAGAACAAGTAAACTAATTTCTGATGTGATTGTCTATAGTAGTTCTTTATTTCCTGTCTTCAGCRGCAATAGCTAAGGGAAGACTGTGCATATCATTACAGATTTTAAAAGGGTTTAAAAATCTCTTAGAATAACAGCAATTGTCTGAATATAATAAATCCTTGCTTTAAAATGGGCAAATTCTTCTGAAAAAACTGAAGGTGGAGAAAAGCCTCCATAGCTGTTCATCACTGTGCCTTGAAGGCTCATATGGAAAAGTAGAGGCTGATCAAGGTGAGGATGTGCTGGTTTTGSAATGCAAGGAAACTCAGTGTGTAAATRARCAGGCAAGTGCAGGAAATTTCACTGTTGAGCCCCTGAAATCTTGCTGAAAAAGCCTTGATGTAGYCATTCAGTTGTTCACAGTCAGCCTCACTACTGATAATTTGCTTCTGAAATGAGAGAAATGCACTTGGTTGATTTTTTTTAAATTTTTTTTCATTTGTCCATTTTAAAGATGAACATAAAACTGGTGATGCCAATCCTGAATTCAGCTGCCAACTGAAATCCTGGTAGTGCCTGATTGTGCCTGAAGAAACAGGGCAGGAGCTGACATAGGCACATCCCTGTAGCTGCTGAGACCAGAGCTCTGATCTCCCCATGTATGAGCCTARCCTCTGCTGTATGAGCAGAAAACCAGGGAGGTATAAGCCAGGGGGAGAGGTGAGCATCCATATGTCTTATCCCAGTGAAAATACAGAGCCTTCTCCGAGAGTTTTAACTCTGCAAATCTCCCAGGAAGGCTGACTCTGGAGTYTGGTCTTAGCAGACCTGTTCACAAATGCACACACATGCAGGCACACCTATACAACACACACTCCTCCCTGATGCTCCTCCTCTAGCTGCCCAGTAAGTGTGAGTGTGGGATAATGCATTGACAAAGGCAACTGCAACCASAGGAAAAAGACAAGCAGGAACAAACCAAGCCTCCTTGTGCTGCCTTCTCAGCAGCCAGGGCACAGGTGTGCTCTGTCTGCTGTCTCATCCTTTKTTAGGTCCATCTCCCGCCCCTCTGRACCTCWTTRATTGGTTACAGAAGAGAGGGCACCAATTATTGCCCCAAGTGATAATCCAAATTCTTGGGATAATAAAGTGCCTGTGTCTTTCTACAGCAGAGTTTGGAGCAACCACTGCTGGCTGGAAAAGTGAAAGTGAAAAAATTTGCAAAAAAACCCTCAAGAATTTTTCCCCTTTCCWGACCCACAGGATTGGTTTCTAGCCAGTCCTAACCCCTGCTCATAGTGCCTGTCTTGGACAACCTCCTCTGCAGCCCATCCCCTCTCCCAGCACAGACCCCTGGCATTCCTGACTGACATCAGAAGGGGCYCAGGAAAAGGAAACAATGCTGAGAGAGCGATGCAGCACACAGAGACCCTGAGGTTACTGCCAAGGTGAGCCTCTTGCCATGTCCTCCTTCCTGCAGTGTTCCTGCAGACCYCCTCGAGGTGYCCAAAGAYGAATTTACTGGGTGCAGACCATAARTGCTATAAATGGAATTTATTCTCCAACRTGGACAAGAATAATTTTGATTCAGAATGGTGAGGGAGCTTATCCCATGGCTAATTGCAGTGCCCACAGGCCCAGGCTTTGAAGGCGTCCCTGGAAGAACCCTTGCCTCTTCTCATAAAAACAGGTACTGATGTGCTGTTATATAAGGTGTCTTTTCAGATACTGATGTTCTGGCACCAAACCAGGACATCAYACTTGTTTGACTTATAAAGCAATAATTTTTTTTTAAATGTCTTCAGAAAGGTTTTTGCATGTCTTCATGTGAGGATGAGGGGAAAAAAGCAAGGTAAGATGATTTATYCATTCCAAAACAGCTTTGCAGATATATTGTTGTGATGCTGCTGAACAAAAAAAGAAACAAAAAACAAAACAAAACAAAAGGTCTGTATAAAGTCCCAGGCTTTCCTGGTTGAAGGAGTCCAGTTCCTAAGAAAGAAGTGGTGCTTACTTTTTTTTGCTTTCTCCAGAGGATGGAAAATTGTGAGGAGGGTGTAAGTTTGGTGGAAGCTGGGGTTGCAGGAGTAATGGGAGGGCACAAAGSGTTCATTGTTGGGCTAGCAATCTGTCATGGGAAGGACTGTCACAGGAGTCTCCAAGGGGCTGGCAATGACACTCCATTGCTGAGCAGAGGGAGACTTTGCCTCACCTTGGGCTGCCCAGCTCCCCTCCCCAGGCCAGACCACCCGCCAGCAGTGCTGGGGCAGGGTGACCCAGCGCCCTAAATCACAGGCAGAGGCAGAGAAGCACGCAGGGAGAGAGGTTAGATTTATAACTATACAGTGTTTCTCTCTATTGAAAATTAAATGGCATGTTTGAGAAAATAAAAGAWTGTTGATGGGAGGGGCTGAGCCCATGCACAGCCAGTTCAGCCTTCAGGGCCAATCCTACACTGGTTTAAGTACAGCAATAAGTCACTGGAGTGCAGAGGAAGAGTAACACTATGAGGGGCACCCTTGATTTCTGTGGGTCTCTAGTGAACTTTCTGTCCTGAAGCCATGGCCACCTATGGAGCAGGGTGCCAGTCATATCAGTGACCCTTCTGTCCCCTGCTACCCACAGCACAACATGGACAGGGATAAAGCTGGCATCCACCAMTGCTCTGGCCCTTGGACCAGCTTTCCTGGCTGCCTATGGGGACACCAGCCCTTGGGCTTCACCCATAAAAGAGGCTGARCCAGGTTTTGTGTCTGCAAAAACAATGAAAGCTTTGAGTTTTCCTCAACTACCTGTGCAACTGGCTTTTTGGTTGCTTGTAAGGAGGCGTTTGGTGGTGATTTACTTTGGTAAGACACACTTCATCCCTGGGATGGAAAATGAGTATCTGGCCCTAAATGAAGGCAAGAAGGCCATGCTGAACCTTGGAGCCCTGCCTGAATGTCGGGGCCACTATCAGCTGGTGTAAAGCAACATGACTTTGTGGAAGGCAATCCTGCAAGGACCAGCTCACATCAGCTGAGGATCCAGGCTTTYGTGTCATTAAAGACATAGTAGGAAACAAAAGTGTTGTAAATGAAGGAAGCTTTGGCTAAAAAGTGCCAACAAGTTCACTCTTTATTCTTTATCAGTGAAGTCTGCACACAATGAAAACATGGACAAGGGAAATTTGCACAGCATTTAACTTAGGTCAAAAAACAAGTAATTTGTTAAGTGGCAAGGGCACCAACGCGTGCCATGTCACGCTGGATTTTCTTTAAAAGTAAAAAAAAATAACAAAGTTAAACTTTCAGTCAACCTGAAAATATCTGCTTTTTATGGGGGCAGTGCGGAACGAATGGGACAGCAAATCTTTCTTTGGTCGCTCCTTTACAGAGACTGAAAAGCTCTATAGAGACAGTGGGAAAAGAAGGGAAAAGGAGGGGTTGTAGAGAGGGAGGGAAGGAGAAAGAAAGAAAGAAAGAAAGAAAGAAAGAAAGAAAGAAAGAAAGAAAGAAAGAAAGAAAGAAAGAAAGAAAGAAAGAAAGAAAGAAAGAAAGA
>CADDXX010000072.1:1667446-1685211 GCA_902810485.1 Alauda arvensis | reverse complement strand
CCCTTTCCCTTTCCCTTTCCCTTTCCCTTTCCCTTTCCCTTTCCCTTTCCCTTTCCCTTTCCCTTTCCCTTCCTTTTTGCTTTGCATTTGCCTTTACCTCCCCTTCTCCCTTTCCCTTTCCTCTGAAACCCCATGCATTTGGGGGTGGGATAGGTGATTGGATATGTGACTTTGCCCTGTGTGTGGTAATACGCACCAGATTTTGCTAGCATTTAAGTTTCCTCTAGGAACCATGTTTTAACAGAGARGAGTTATTTCTCTGTGTACCTTTTCTCATCTCAACTTTGAATGCTACACTGGGAGCTTATTATGTTACCTGGAAATCTGTGACTGCCATGCTAAAGCTTCTGTAACAGACTCCATATGCTCTCCATACCTCCATTTGTTGTCCAGGCTCCCTGCCTTGGGATATATATGTCCTTCCAGGCTGCAGCTTCTTTCCCTTCAGATACTCTGTTGTGTTCTTTCTGATATGGATTTGGGATTTAGCTTATGATGGTTCTTGAACTTCTGAAAATCCCCTAACCTTAGAAGTTGTTCAGCCCCTAATGACTGCCTTGATTACCAGACTGGTAGGAAAGGTGTCTTTCCAACAAACTTCATTGCAGAGGCTATCACAGTGCTACTTTCTAATGACAAACATAAAAAATCTTAGACACTGACCTTGGTACCTTGCAGATCACTAAATTGCTAAAAACTCATAATTAAAATAAGAGGTCGCCCACCAGACTCAGCTGATGAACAGGGGAACCATCAAATCATATGGCATGTGGACTTTGTGTTTGGGATGCTCTACAGCAAAGGTGGGTGAGTCAATAAGGAAAGTGGGACTTCAGAAGGATGAATGAAAAACTGAAAACAGCCATATGAGAAATTTTCTATTGTCTTTGGAAAGATGTGCAATTTTCTATTGTCTTCGGGAAGATGTGCAATTTCATGAATGAAAACAGAGCTTCACAGCTTTTCCAAAGTGCATTAACTAGAGGGTCCCCAGCCTGAGAGTGGGCCAGTGCACAGACAATCAGTGTGCCCAAAAGACAGCATTGTTCCTCTGAAATGAAATCTATTGGGCATAAATACAAAGTAGTACATATAAGAGGCTTTACTGGAAGTTTCTTTATGGAAGAAGCTTGTTGAAACATTCTACTTTTCAAAGTGTTTCAGTTTCTAAGAGTTAGACATTCAAAGATACAGAAGCAGTCCAGTATATACCATATTTGAATGAGCCAACATCATAAAAGGTAATGAAGGGTTCCTTGATCTAATGTAGCCAGATTTTCCTTATGACTTGGCATAAAATGCTATGAAAGAATCTGAGAATTAGGAATCAAAAATACTGTGAGACAGGAGACAAAGAATAAATGTCATTTTGTCATTCTGACACAAGYTAATGGTTGTGTCTCTCGAGGTTACACACATTATGTTTCATGTTGCAAAGCTACTTAGACAAACACTGCACTGGGACTTAACAGCTCCCCACAAAGTAACATATCTCACAAGATCTGATCAATTAAATTTGGAAAAAAATCTAAGAAAGATAAATTCTGTCAATATTCCATGTGAATTATTTGGAAATTAAAAATGCATCTTGTACTTGAAAATATTTTCTTTAAAAAATTTATCTGCAAATGCTATCTTATTTTATATTATGTCTTATCATTAAAAAAATGAACTTGAAACATAGTTTGTGTAGATAAAGTGTTTTAGGAAAGCCAAATTCTTCTTCTTCTGTAATTTTCCTTTGTAAACAATTTCAAAAGAAAAGCCCATGCATGACAACATATAGCATGTTGGCAAAAGAACTGTGGTGGCAAGAATTGAAAAGTTTATTAAAGGAAAAAATATTAGACATATTAGAAGAAAACTAACAATATGTTACTACAGTCAAATAAACAATAATAAAGTGCAATTAAAAATTGACAGGGACAATAATGAGACCACTGTTGGGTCCAATTTTTATAACAGAACAGATAACAAGGAGCTAAAAAGTCTGGATTGCCTGATTTATAAAGGTAATTGATCCCAATCACCTATAATAGACTAGACAGAGGTGGTGTACCATCTGATAAGGTATTTCTAGAGTGGCAGAGCCAAAGCAAGTAGTTCTAGTGAAACCTTCCTTAGAGAGACAATATGACTTGACTTTGAATAATGGCTGTGATTTGAGGATTTGTGTATATTAGAAACCATTGGTATTATTTTGCAAACCACTGGGATGGGGCAGGTCTGATGGAGGGAAAARCTGGTTTATGAAGAAGTGAGGTTGGTTCACGAATGAAAAGCAAATCAGATGATGGAAGAGGACGTTACCAGCTTGTTCAGACACTAAGATGTTTGCCCAGGTGTCCCAGAATTTTGGTCCTCACTTGGTCCCTGGCACCATCTCAGACCAGCTCTGCCTGCCAGTGCTGCCATCCTGATGGCTTTGTTAAGTGTTAAGTGCACTCCAAAACAAAATGCAGCATTGGTAGATTTAAAACAAAAGATTGGTTTACTTATGTATTTTACTATTGACAGCTCATTTCTTTTTTCCCTTTCCTGTCAATAATTTCTCTGCAGAATTWTTTGATTATATATTGTCACATCAACCTTTATGTATCAAGTACAGGAAATGTCTCTCTCTGTGATCTGGTGGCCAAAAAGAACTGCAACTTAATATTAGATTCACCTGCTGAGCAAATTCCCTTTCTAAATCTGCACAACAGCAGCAACAAAAAGGTCTTGGAACTCCTCAGTGTAGGGGGCAGTTTAATTACAGGCTGGGGATTAATTATAAGTAAGAAAAATTTAAAATGTTCCATTTAGGAAACATGTGGCCTCCCTTTGTGCTTCACAGGAGTGTTTAGAAAGGGTTCTGATTAAACACCCAAAYGAGGAGTCGTTGTCAGTGTTGTGCTGTCAAATAAAAGGTCACTTCCTTCATTAGTCCAGCAATAGCCCAAACTGCTACAKAACCAAAGTGCATTCAGAGCTCACTATAAGCTTTGTTAATATTAGTCAAATTTTCCTGGTTTTCCATATTTTATGTCTAGTTCAGAGCAAGCTGGGRTCCCATTCATGCAGGTTGACTTGTYCCAGGAGTTAAAAAATAAAAACAGCAATAATAGAGATTGTTGTTCCCAGCTCTACAAAGTGCACATGGAAAATCATGTCCAGAACAGTGYAAGTCATGTCCTGCATGGTGTCATCTATGAGCTGGGTAAAATAATCTGATTTCACTCAGACCCCATAAATTGCAGGTATTATTTATGGCATTTTGATCTGTACTTCTCCACCAGTCTATCAGCATTAAAGAAATGGTTTCTCATCATTATGCTGCCTTGTGACAAAAAGGATGGTGCTGAAGTGGCTGACATCACCTCTCCTTGCTCTGCAACATATGAGGTCATTTACTCATCATATTCATTCTCCTGGAAAAAATATAACCAGCAGATCCCATTTCAGCCTGTTTTGGGAGTTCTTCCTTRCCCAGGTTGTATTCTGAGCATGAACTGGATAAACTCAATCAATGCAAAAAAGGCTCATTGATGTCAAACTGGCAGCTCCTAGTCCCAGATGTGTCATGCTCAGTTAGTGAATAACAGAGTGTCAAATAAAGCAATAAATCTTCTTGCTTGCTGACTGCTATACAGGGCTGTCATGAGAACACACTCACATGCTCAGTAATTCTGTGTGATGAGTGAGCCTGGTTGCATCCCCCTAATTTCCAGTGGCCAGCAGAGAGGTGCAGACATAYTGAGTTGGGAAGAGCACTGGATCAGTATCCCTTTCTCAGCACCTTGAGGCCACAGTTGGAAATTTGACAGCAATATGCCATGGAAACACTGTCAATTTTAAGCTGAATTTTAAGCAAGGCTGCTCATGGTGCAAGTCGGTGCCTAGAGCAAGAAGGAATCGTACAGATGGGCTGTGTGTTTCCTAAATAACTGACATTGTTCTCATGTCTCAGCAAACATTCCTGCTGGGAAGCACTCTGGAGTGCCCTGGGAAAAGGGTGGTGAYAGACAGGGCTCAGAGAGGAACTCCAGTATGGACCAGACTGAGTCCCTTAACCATGTCTGGATGAACCCTCCTGAAAGAAAAGTGAACTCAGTAATTGGGGSCAAACAATCTTTGAGGATTGTGTTGAATCCCTGGATAAGAAAGYTGAGCCTATGGGACTGTTAGGCAAAAGCCACTGGTTCACGACAGACAAAAGGCTGCCAAAGAAGTCCCTGGGTAAAAGCATGAGAGCAAGGAGTCTTAAATTCCTCAAGGACATTTCAGTGGGAAAGCAAAACCCCAACAGGTTGCTGCACATTTGGTATCACTGCCACATGGCCATGACTCCCAGTTGATAGTGGACTCCCTGATTCTGACTGATGTCACTTTCTGTTATTCAAACGCCAAACCTGGTTGTGTTAGGACTGACAACTGAGAGACTTCAAAAAACTCTTACATCATGCAAGGACACTTGGTATCAGAGTTGCAACCCATCAAAAATGAGGCTGTAACTTTATCTAGTGTAATGTGTAGGCAGATGTTTATGTAGATAAATCAATGTGAAYATCATCAAGAAGCAAAACCTGAGTTTTAATGATTTCTGGCTTTTTAAGCCCCTTGTTGCAGTGTGTTTTGCCTATGCCCATGCCTGTGTGTGGTGGCTGGGCTATGCTCTATGTATTCCAGTGAAGAATGTCAGACTTGCCCCACATTGTACTTTGCTCCTCTATTCAGTTTGGATAAATTTTTCTGTAGATTTACCATCTCCTTTTTTCTGTTGTCTAAGCCCTGAGTCAATTTAACACTGTGGTGTACTTGAGAAAAGAAGCAATGATGGAGGCAGAGAAAAAACAGGTTTTAAGTTCCCTGGAGCTGGTCAACACTTAATATCTCTGAGGACCCAGAATTACTACTGTCATGAAGTGTCAGTGCTTGAAAGTAAATACTAACAATTAACAAGATAAAATCAGACTGCACAAGTGTTCTGCTTTCAGATAGTTACTGTAGCTTCCATTCACAGAAGCATTTGATTCTATGCCTCATTTTAAAGCTTCATGTTAAAAATTAATCTAACAGGATGTTGGTAGATGGACTTAAACTGGAATAAAACTGGGAACCTTGCTGGGCAGGGCTGGGCACAACTGCTCCCTTTGGCCAGCACCAGTGGGGTTGGAGGGCTTGGGCAGCCTGATGCTCTCTTAAGATGGGCCTGGTAGATTGTGGGGAGGTTCTGCTGTTAATGATAGCACAAGAAGAAGAGAGACAACAGTGCAACCCTGAAAGACTTAGGCTTGTCCCTGGAAGAATTTACAACTTGGCTATCTCTCCTAACTCAAATATTTTGCCACTTTAAAGGAGGTGAAGGGGGGAAATAGAGGGAAAAATGAGGAAATGCAGCAAAGGCTTTGATTTGTCTGTGGCACAAAACTGGATTATAATGTCATTTGCTAACTGACAGATCATTTAGTGTCTTGGAAGAGTCTGTTTTCACACTGCTGAAGCTCTCACAGGGGAATTCTGTGTGGGCTCCTTATTGTCAGAGCTATTTTTCACCCAATTTGTTTCCAAATGATGTCTAACCTGAGGTCTTCCCACTGAGAGGGCTTTAAGCAATGATTAATGAGAAGTGTTTTGCCAGACCCACCTGGGGAATGGCCCATCTGCGAACTCAGGTAAGATGGAGCTGCCTACAGGCACTGGCTTGTGAATGGCAGGCAGCTTCCCATGGCTTGGGGCATAGCTCACAGCAAAGGCAAGGTGTACTCTGTTTGCATCTCAGTGATTCATAAAAGGACTGGAGATAAATGTCACTCACTCTACCATTAACATCTAGTCTGAAGAAACAGTCTCCCTCTCTGGGGACTGATCCCCCCTCTGTTCCATATTCAATTATGCACTCAGCATATGKACAGCACATACCTGGGATATATTTGAAATGGCCTGAGACCTTCAGACATGCTAAGTCTATTTGAAGATGGCAAGTTAAAGCAGGCACTGCTTCACATGACTACCTGGCTTTCAAATACTTTTCTTATTTGAGCTGCAAGCTCTTGTCCCTTCCTTTCAGTGGTGGCTCTGCATGCAGTTACCCATTCACCCCTACCTACCCTATGCAGCATGATAAAGMAAGTGGGGAAACTGATTTTTAGTCTACATTCATTTTGTCAATTGGACAGTTTTGTTCTGCCRGAAAATCCAATTATCCCTGACCTCCAAAACRGGGATTTTTCAGACTTCAGCCTCTTWGTCACATGTAGATGGGACAACTTTATCATTTACTTTCCTGAGAGACTTCCCTTGTGCATAACATTACTAATAGTGAACGTGAATTTCTTGGTGGTTGCCTAAAATGATCATTAAAATGCTCACATAAAAGTGAAGAAGCCCCGAAAATTTGGTTTCTCTCTGTATTTATGAGGCTGAAATCTGAACATATTTCTTAGAGAATAATTTCCYTCCCCTGATTTATGTGGAAGCTCCAGGCTCAGTTATCATCTGGAAATACATTCCTATACAGTCTGTGTCATTTAAATGCAGCATCCTACTGTCCCTTCTGTCAAGACCAAAACATAATGGGCCCAACTGCCTATGAATAAAACAGATTGTTTGTAGGGAATATTTACAGCTGATAAAGAGCAAGAGTTTATATTGGCAAAAGCCGTCCTTCTTGTAAATAGCTGGAGGCTCCCAACATCCCCTGACTTTCAGCAGCGTTTATTCAGTTGAATGTGGATCAAAAACATTCGTCACTCATGGCTTGGCAAGATGAGTTTGACAACGGTTTTCTAACCAACTGTTGTGACACCAGCAGWGCATTTTGTCTGAAATTTCACCTGCAAAGCAATGTCCCACTTTCTTTAACTACTTCTCATGCCAACAACATGTTTACCATGATTTAGATGTCTATTATACGCATGAATGACTTGTCTACATAATTTCATCAAAAAAATGAACCCTCATAAGTGGCACAGATGCTGGTATGATGGTAATCAAATTAGTTTTTGGACAGGTTTATGGCCACTTGCTGTCAGTTAAGCTCTCTTTGGCTATCTTCACTCCTAATACAGTTTTGATGGTGATTAATGGCTCCATTAATACATTGTTTGTGCTGTGATAGACACCACATTATGGTCTTGTTTGCTGACCACAGCTGAGCATGTATTTTTGTAAACTCAGTTCTGAAGAAAATATTAATCATATTTAATATGTCACTGTTACATATTGCCAGGCAGAAGTCACGCAGGGAGACCTTGTCCTTCTACTTTCCYCACCACAAATGAGCTTCTGGGCTGCTAAGAGAGGCAGAAGACCCACAAAGAATGTGGTTRGATTAAATGTTCATCAGGCTTCCTCATTTTGGGAACATGCCAAGGCTACAATGGCTTTTCTTGTCTGTGCTGCCATGCTGCTCATCCTCCTTTTCTCTCTTGCATCCTCCCAACTTAATTTCTTTGTCTTGAGATCCAGGAAGGATGGCTTGGGTTTTTCAGGGGGGTTGGTTTGTTGTGGCCGTTTTTTTTTTAGTGGTTTGGTTCTTTCCCCTTTTCTAGATCTGATCTCTGCTCATTTTAACATTCTCTTCCCAATTCTTTCCCTTTCACCAGCTTTTCCGAGCCTTTCACAATCAACAAGTGAGTCTGGCCAAACCATTTTTAACTCATTTTGATCTATTTCCATTCTGCCACTAACTCTGTGGAAACTGATATTTCACTTGGAGTGTATAACTCGGTAAGTTGTTGGTCACAGTAGTGATGGACAAGTCGTACCTGGAAGGCAACTGAGAAAGGTAGAAACTGCTACTAAATTTCCCATCACACATGCTAGGACTCAGTGCAAGACCAATGTCTGGGTGAAGTTATGGTATTAAAAAAGCTGTAGCTGTCTTTTAACCCGAGTGTCATTGTGGAACAGACGTCATCTGGAAACAGTGCTGTAGAGCCTGGCATTTTGCCATTCACTCTCAGATCCCTGCATGCCCACAGAAGCACACATGTACACTCTCAAACTATTTGCTTGCAAATGAAATAGTGCATAGCTCTGGAACAAACCCACAAGCTTCTTCTTTTCCGTCAGTGAGAAACAGAAAGAAATCTATGACCCTGGAAAGAGTCAAATGAACTAATTAGAATATTTGMGCTAATTCTTTTAAGTAATTGAAGAAATATGTGTGCATGTGTGTGTGTGTTTTGTTGCTGTTGGTTTTTATGTTTTCCTCCTGTAATTAAGCCTAGTTTCTTTCCAGCCATATTTGATTTTTATGTTCATCTGTGCACTCGCCTAAACCCCACCCACTTGCTCCTCTGCAAATATTTATTATGCAAATGGTTTGTTTTGAATTGAGTGATCTGAGCAGCTGCCCAATTCCGCATAACTGTTCTTTAGGAAAATTGAAGAGTAGCTGGGTAACATATTATTGAACTAGTTAAATAGTTATGATTGGTGTTGAATTGCTATAAATGCTCCTTGTAGAGTTCTGTTTTCCAACAGAGATGTTTAGGCTTTTTCTGCCTACAGTTACCTCAAACCATATCCCACTCTTGGGCCAGCACCTGTGATTCTCCAGCTCTTTTGCTGGAAGTAATGGCTGTACCCACTTTCTTTAAATCCAATAGATTTTCTGGAATATCCCTTTGCAGAGTCAACCAGGGTCCCATTGGCCAATAAAATACTTTTGAACTCACATTGACTTTATCTCTGATAATGAAAATCTATATTAAAAGTTGTTACTAAATGTCCCTTCCTCCACAAATTCTAAAACCTATCTGGCCCCCATGCTTCATTTCCTGATGAGTCTAAGAGAAAAAAAAAAAAAAAGGAAAAATTGAGAACTTCTGTGCTTGGAAGAGGCAGAATTGTGGAATGTGATGAGACAGCTTTCACAGCACAGCCATCTAGGTGGAGCACAGGAAAGTCCCCAGATAAGGCAGTGGAGAAAATAAAAATACTAAAGTCATGCAGATGAGATGACKCATTTCATTTGCTCATATTAAAGATAACCTAAGAGATTACTGAATCTCTTTTGCATGCAAACACACAGATCAGCACATGCTCAAATACGCATACACAAGCACAGACACAGACATGCTTGTGCACATGTGTTCTTACATATAAACGTATACAGCTTCTACTAGACAGCTCCCTCATGGGCTGTCTTGGAACTTTCTGTCGCCTGATTCCCCCTTCCTTTTTTGGTCCTTAGCTTTTGCTAAGGTAGTCACTCTCTTCCTCATTCTTTTCTAGGTGCTCCATAAAATCTTAACTCCAGAAAATATCCTCCAGTTTGTCTGATACAGCACTGTTATGAAATCAGGAGGAATAACCAGAAGCCAAAGTTGTGTCACAGGCCATTCTTCATTATCCTTGCTACATTGGTGGTTCTCCCTGTTTACTACCTGCCATGCACAGACCTGTCATGAGACCTTGGCATTATTTCTTTACTAGTTTGTTAAAAAAGTGAAAGAGATCTTGTTCTTCCTTTCTGCAATGGGGCCCCCTTCCCACTTTTCATCCCTTGGCCCTAAAATATATATTATTAGTGTGTTGAAAAATCACTTCTTTTGCATAAGAACAAACATTTTTCAGTCTGTTACTGTCTCAGCTATGAAAACCAGTCTTGTTTTAGTGAAATACTACATACTGATATATTGATTGAGATTTTAATCTAAACAAGATATAAGTGACTGAATATAACAGAAAAAAAAAGGCTTTAAATTTTAATTAAGTGATTCAATACAACCAGCACTTAACCATTTCTTAATTACTCCATTTGGGCCATACCCTGCTCATAACAAATAACAAAACCACCAAAAATTCAGAATTCACTGTTTCTGTATGAATATGTAAATTAGCTTACCTTACTTTATTTGTATAKTTCTTGGTCACTACATTTACTTCTTCTTTCACCTTTTAAGTGTAGAGATWATGTGCTACATATTCACACATACAGTGCAGACATGGATGCACATGAATGGCCACACATATATTTACATACTTCAACTCATAAACTCCTTCATGAAAAAAATAATTAAACTCATTTTTGCTGATGACTTTTGTCAGCATGCTGATGACGTGTTACCATGTAGAAAGACTGGCTGATGGGATGAAATATTCTAGTATAACACAATAATTAAGAATTTTCTGATAATTAAAATTCAACTAAAACTACACATTGATACATAAACATGTTTACAGGTAGGTATACACATATCTAAAGAAAAAAAGTCTGATTGTTTCTCACCACACATGCATATAATATGAGACAGGGAAGAATCCGCAACCCCTTTCTACCTTGGATGTCCAGGGTGACAGTATAAAGAATCCCTGGCACTGTCATCTTTGCCAAAAGCTGGTGAAATACTTTACATGAATGAGTTCAGAATCTGCCTGATGTCTCCACAGCTTTCTCTTTTACAGACACACATAAACATACACAAGATAGCTTTGTGGAAAGGAGGTTTTTGGTGTTATTTTAGGAGGACGGGGATGAGAAAAAAAGAAAAACAGTCAACAATTCACACCGGATCAGAACTGACTCTGGGTGTTTTGAGTCCTCAGAGAAAATGTGTTTCTCCCCAAAACCCAGTGGTCTTCCTGTGTGTGGCTGTGCTGGAAAGAGGCACTGCTGGTGGTGCACATCAGCCACCTCTGTGCTGGTTTCCTTGCTGAGCTCTGCAGTCCTGCAATCTGAACCCATAGGGARCATCTTCACCTGACACACCACGTGCATCTGAGCTCTCACTGTGGGAGGCTCCCAGCATTGGACAATGAAAGATGGAATAGAACCCTTAGATGGTTTGGTTTGACCCTCCCAGACCCTCATATTTTACCCAGATATTCTTCTGTTCCACCAGCTGAYTGTGTCTGGGTTGAGCACAGCTCTTGTTTGGCTACAGCTTAGTCATTATCCAATGTCATGGAGGATCAATTAAAATTTAAGAGACAAAAATCTTCTTGTCTAGAATACAGATTTAGCAATACATGGAGAAACAGGCATCCAAATTACCACTGGATGCTATCACTTTAAAATCAGGCCTTCCTGAGCACACAAGTAAAGGGCCAATAAAGACATACAGACGAAAACTCATGAGATCTTTGAAAGGCAGATTTCAGTTCTGAAGGAAAGGACTATAACAGGTGAGCATGCCATGAGCTTGTCAACCAACTTCACTTAAAGACTGGTCATTTTTTTCTCACTAAAACAGCTTTTGAATTGAAGACCACTGGTTTTGACTAAATRTTTCCTAGAATATGTCCAGGTTTTAATAAAACCTTTTGCATGAACACAGACTAATTTTTAGGCCTCAAAACTCAGTTCCCCAGAGGAAAAGAAACCAAAATKATTCCTATGAGATTCAATAAAGAAATTATTTATACTAAGTTATTTTATTAAGACTGATCTGTCCTTACCTTGAACTATGTGAAGTACATGGAGTCCATTTAAAAGSAGAATAATTCAATAATCCTTTTAACATCCTATTGCCTTTGCTGTTATTCTGACACACCCTTTATTCACCTTTTTGTAGAATGGGAGAGATAGAAAATAGTGTGGCATAACCCTGTTTTTCCTCCCTTCTCACATCCAGACTCCAGTGTTTGCCAGAGGCTGTTTCAGTACGTTGGTATTATTCTAGCCCTTGAGATGCTCAACTGTGCTGTGTTAGTTTCTCAGTTGTACTCATGCTCATTGCGCTAGAAATCCTTCATCTGACTCAAGCTTCTAGCTCATCAGGTCAGTGTGAGATCAGCAGGCTTCATGTACCAGCAGATCTCACCAGATCTCACAAGAGGCAGTGGGGACACATTTACTGTTTGCCATTCACTGTGCTGTGACCTAACCCAGAGGAGGGGTGCAAGCCTTACCCTTAATTACATGGACTTTAATGCAGGCTGGAAATAGCACACCCAGGACAGGGCACCAACTCAGCTTCTGCTTGAGAACAAGGCATGACCAGTCTRTGGCTATGGATGTTATGGAAAAAACAGGTCTGCAACCCTCTTTGCTTCAATTTTGCACGTTCACAGTCTGTGGCAGGTTGTGGTGCTTCTCYGCACCTCTAACCAGATTTTCTTTTTCTGGTAGGGGAAAAATCATTATTACAAGTCTTCAGAAGACAGGAATAATSTTCAAAGAGTTAAAGTACCATCATACCTACTGCTGAGGGTGGTGATATTGTTTGTCTGGTCATTTCAAACCATTTTTTAAGATTGTGTCAAAGTAAAATAGTTTTCTATGATGAAACACATTGTAAATGGATGGTGGGGCTGGGGGGATGCTGGAAGAAAGAGGAATCAAATTACATTTGGAAACAAAAGCTTTAACTTCTGGCAACCAGACAATTAGTTTTTCTTTCTGTTGTTGGTCCTCATGGCTTCATCTGTAATATGTATGGTGATTGTTTGCAGCCTGGCAACAGAGTGAGGTTGTGTGGGGGAGGGAAATCTCCAGCCCTTGTTAGCTGCGATCCAAACTTCAAAGGCTTTGGGGACATTGAGCAGACAGGTTTCAGCCGCCGTTAAGGCAGACATGCAAACAAAAGGCCTCCTTCCATTGCTGTGGAGCAGAGGTGACTTTTTGGCCCATTTTTGTTGTTGTTTTAATTTTGTCAGGAGCCAGGGGGGAGGAGAGCCCCTGGCACCAGGGACGATGCTTTCTGCCCATGACTGCGTGCCCTTCTCCCTTGCGTGTCAGAAGCAGATATGGGCATTTATGGCCCCATAAATCACGGGCTAAACCATACATGAGCAGCTGGTACATGTGCTAATAACTATAATTATTAATCATGTCGATTTCACACCCTTCAAATTTCCGCGCGGGGCTTTCTGCCGCAGAGGCAGCCCCGGCGCCTTGAGCTGCTTATGGTATGAAAATATGATGAGCTGATGGTCTTTGATGATTGTCCTATGACAGTATTGATCTCCCTACAATTGGGTTTGTGGGGTATCACTGCCCAACAAAAGTGGCTCTCCTCGCCTCCTGGTATATATCATTGTCACACATGCCCCATTGTTATCGAGGGGAGTGAATTACTTTCAGTATTCGTCCCAGTCTTTAGCTACTAGGTCACCATTATTCTAGCCTTATGTCAGTGTGGGGACATTTACTTTGATGTTTTCTTTTGTATCTTTCTTAGGGTGAAAGCATTTGGCTATATAGAGCTGCTAAAAAAAAAAAAAAAGTCAGCAGTTCAGGTTGGGGTGCCTGGTGGGAGCCAGGGAAATATTCCTYGCACAGTCTGACCTCCCTGGTCCTTGGTGTTGGCTGCCTTTGCCACTGAGAACTTCACCCCAGCAGCAGCATGAGCACTGTATCCAGCCCCAGCTAGGGCCCTGGCTGGTGACTCCTCAGCCACCAAGGAGGACAGAAAGCGAAGCAATCTCCTCCCAGCCTCTCTGCAATGGCAAACTCCTTCCACTGCTGCGCTTTCCCCTCACTAGTGCTTGGCTCTTTAGCAGACACACAGACAGTGAGATGTGGCAAWGCAACAGAGTCAGCTTTATGGGTGACATTGCTAGAGGACCGAAAACAGGAGAGACAACAATAACCTCCCTTGAATCCAAATAACCCTTTCAAGGTGGAGAGAGCACACCTCGGGCTAATCTGCTTGATAACGTGACACTGTGGTGACCAATCATCTCCCACTGGCCTGAACAAGGGCATGAGACTCTCCCCACTTGTTCCGAAATCTGCATGGCCCCCATCAGGCAGCTTCTAAATTGCTCCTGCTGTCTTTACAGCTGCTCCGTTCCACTGACCCCCAGAAGGGCCTAGGGATTGTCAGGAAAAATTTCTATTAATCAGGCCCAAACAGCCTGTTACAATTTCACACTTTTTCTCCTGTCATTTCACACATTTAATGAATTTTGGGGTCTGCTACTTTCGGAAGAGATACTCTCAAGGCCACAACAAAAAAAATTAATTAAAATTATGTACAAAAATAAAATACTGAAGAAAACAAACACACTCACATTTGCACAAGACGGACAGCACCAGGACAGGGAGGGCTGCTTCGAAAGCATTGCTTAAACAGACCTGGAAAAGTGCTGAAGGGGAATATGGTGCAATCCAGGCAGCAGATTCCCACCTCCTCTGGGCCTGATCTTGCCTTGTTCTTAACAAGAGGAATTTTGCATTTCACATCAGTGTGAGCTAAATGGGTCGGGAGTCAGTTACAGACAAAACACACAAACCTTGTTTGCTTCAGGGCTGATGCCCACTCGCAATTCCCCAGGATTAAATGACAGCCCACTATGTCAAAGGGCTGCATGATCCCACAGCTGGCTCATGTATGGTCTTTTTTTCCTGGGGGCATAAACACATCACGGCTGCCAGTGATCAGGGGTGTCCAGACTGGACTGCAAGTCTCACCCCCTAGACCATCACTTTCGCTCCATATGGTGGTGCTGGAGTCTGCTGGGAAGTGGTGGCTGGGAAGAAGGAAAGCAATGTGAAAGCATGTCAGGCTTCACAGATGTGAAGGCTGAATTTCACAATCCTTATGTTCAGCCTTGCATGTGCTACACAGGCCAATAACTTCCATCTTCAGATCTCTAAATCTACTCTAAGAGTTTATCTTCACAAAGGTCATCAGAGAAGCCAAGAAAATGTCTTGAGTTCTCATGCCTCTGGACTGAGGACAGAAGAAGCACCTCCCCTGACTTTGACATTTTCTCTAGCCATATGAGACATAWTGCTCTTGAGCTCTGCCCATGATATCCTGTACATCTTCCGTTTCCATTTTCCCCCTGCAAGTCCAATATATTGCAAGCAAGAAGCAGCAGACAGGAGTATAAGTGTTTAACCACAAGAATAGTTATCTAGGATAGAGAGAAGTAGAAATCAGTCAAACCTCCAACAAATAAGATTATAATGGTTGGACATCCATTAGCAACTGTAGCCTTCCAACATCACAGTTTCTGGAAGATCCATTTGTTCCCTCCCCATGATTTCTGCCTGCTGCTCTCCCCGTGTCACCAGGCACCACGAGGCAGGCATRCACTACTCAGTGCACCCCAGACACTACAGGAGAGACATGCATAGGGATGAGTGCACTGAGTCTGGGACAAGCACTGAGTGTGGGACATGATATCCCTAAGCCTTCACTCAGTGCTGCAGGGTATCAAATTTACCGTATTATTTAGCAGGCAAATGGACTTAACAGCTAACCAGTGCAACCTCTGCAGTGAAGTCTCAGCCTGATGTTCTTGGAAGGTATGAGCAGACAGAGGTGCTCTGAGTCCACCTGGAACCACTGGATCCATCTCATCAGTGACACAGCTTGCACAAGTATAGGTCGGGTCAAGGAATGCAGACCAGCAATGAGAGGAGACTCTTTCCTCCCCAAGGGTTATCAGAGACTAACAGGATTTTATTTTTTGTCATGCTGATCAGTGTTGAGTACCTTAGGCTTGACCCAATACCTCTGGATTTCTTTTGTGGAAATACATGCTTTTTGAGATTTCTCATTTATCTAGCAGGGCACCACTTCTGATTCTTCCCTGGGAAATGTGGGCAACTATCTAAAACATCCAACCCTTCCCTAAGCAGTGTCCTATCAGGGGCTGCAGATGACAGAGTCTTAAATCCTGCTCTAAATCTGCCACACAATGTCACACATGAGTTATTGCCCACTTCGTGTTCCAGCTCCTTCTGTCCTTCTGGCAGTCTGACCAAGAAACCTGTATGGCAAATCTAACCCCTTCATGACAAGTTTGTCATGTGCTAAATCTGTGGTTTTCAATATTAATTCTGAGCTCATTTGTTTTCACTTAACTGAATTATTTGCCATCTCCTAATTCTTGGCACACTGGCCTGACAATCTCTGTAAGGGGTCTTTCAAATGCAGCAGATTCATCTATAGATCTAATACATTGCTTTACAAAGAGGAAGTCTTCTCTTGGTCAGCCAGCTATCATTATCTCTTCATGCCTCTAGACAGGCCCTCTTTATTGTGGTAGCTACCCTCCTCTGCGTGGTAGCTGTCCCTATCAGAGGCTGGGTGACCATGACTGAACTGGTGACCATGATCAGAGTGCGGCTCAGGCACCACCCCCCCCCCCAATGGTTACACCCCAGCCCCAGATCACAGCTTGTACCTGCCTCAGCAAAGCTCTGTTTGAGTTAGGCAGCACTTACCTAGGCAATGCCTCCCTTCAGAGCACAGTGTGAAGCACAGATTGTCCCTGGAGGGTGCTGTGGGCTAGGTCATGGGGAGAAGAGAACTTCGTCCTAAGGACACGAGCTTCATGTGCCACCTGCAGCCCTCATATGAGCTCCTATGCCTACTGCATGTAAAAAACCTCAGTCTCAGSCTGGGGAGTGACAGAAATTGCCCAGGTATACATTGTCTCAGGTAAATTATTCTACCTTGTCTTTATCAGATTAGTCTTTCCTCTCATCTAGACTACCTTTTTATTGCAAATGGATGGCAATATGGATACTCCCCCCAATAGCAACTCTAACCCACCCCCATCCCCTGACTTTCACCAGCTGGACAGAACAAAGGACCCTCTGGAAATCCCCTGGCAGGCAAGGAACAAAAGAGGCCCTGGAGATGAGCTGAGAGCACAACCCAAATATCTGCACAGCTCGAGTTGCTGAAGATCAGAATCTCCCCTTAAGTGCACATCCTGCTCATCCTGATAAACATCCCTTCTAAAATTCCTGTTGCAGGCCAAGGTGGTGGAGGTCTTTTCTTTGTGTTTCTTTTCAAGTTGCATCACCACGTTCAGGCAAGTGCCCCCATCCCTGCCCTCCCAAGGTGCTCCCTTTATCCCAAATATATCCTGTGCTCTCTGGTTACTAGTAGTGCCATTACAGACACGTTTTAGAAGGATGCTCAGTACCCTTGACTAAACTACTTCTGAGATGTGGCATTGAGGGAAGACCTTAACTAAGTTTACAATAGCTTGAAGTAGACAGACATCCTGGTCCTTATCCATTTAGGCAGTACAGAAAGCCAGAGCCCTCTAGAGGGCTAGGTAATGGTTCTGAGAGTGTCTAAAATTAGACATAGTTCATTTGGGCACTATTGAACATTTATCCAAGCTACAGAGAATCCCCACTTCCTGAACATAACTTTATTGCCAATGTCTATGGCTAAAATGCCCCATAGTTGGTTTCTTGAATAGAAAAGGCATCTATACATTATCCTTTCATGGATGACAGTACTCCTGGAATGTGTTAAAGATTTGCTTACTGGTCTTTGTCTCACAGTCTGCAGTCTCCCTCAGRCTCACACTACCCCAGATTTCTGATGCTAGTGTCCCTGGGCTACCACATACAGCAAAGTGGAGAATCAGATTTCTCTGGCAAAAAACCTGCAAGTAGTGCATCTGCACCAGTGGTCTGCCTGGTGCTTTTCCCTTCCAGGCTGAGGGATCAAAGTGGGTGCCTTTGCTGTACTTCTGCCAGAGCATCTTGGTGCTGTATTGTGGAGGATTGGACTAACAGTGAGGTGCCAGTGTTTAACGTGTTACACAGATCAGACTAAATTTTTGTATCAGGAATCTTTACTTATTGGGGTGTTGTTGTTTCTGTTAGGTTCTTTTGTTTTGCTTTGCTCTGTTTGCTTTTTGGTTGTGTTTTCATTTTAGGAAATCGAACAATCTGAAAAAGGAAGTTACTGCATGTGGTTTTGGTCCGTGTATGAGAGGGAAGTTTCTGAGTTGTAACTAATAGAAACAATAGTTCTTGGCTGTCAGTCCTTTCCTATTCCCACACTGCTTGTTTGCTTTCTGTCTCTCTCCTCCATCCTCCTATTTTTTTTTCTAATGCATGTGGTGCT
>CADDXX010000072.1:1639606-1667270 GCA_902810485.1 Alauda arvensis | reverse complement strand
AAATCTTCTGACTTCAGAAATTCCAGTCTCTTCTTTCATTAGCTTTGGGGAGGTGGATCAAGATGCTTGTGCATGAGAAGGGTGCTTCATTCACTCTCCATCTCCAGGGTGGCTAACTGTTCCATTTCCTCATCTGTGCACTCCCCCGACAGTGACAGTCACAGCAGTGATGCTGCTCTTCTCTCAATTCTGCCCTCTTGAATCTACTTTTCACTTTCCCCACTCCAATAAACAGAGAGGGCAGTTAGACAGCAGTCACTCTCTGCTTTTGGAGGTTTTCCACCCTCCCTCTTAACCAGAGAACCAGCTCCCCTCGCCTGGGAGCGGCGTTTCAGAAATGCATGCGAGGGAGCTGAGGCTCACAAACCGGGGCTGTCATTTGTATTTGCCCACCGCTTCCGTGGGGCAGGAAACAACAAAACGCCGRGAGAAGGAGCGGGGCCGGGTGAATGGGTTTCCTGGAGGCTGGCTGGCCCCAGGGTGCAGTAGGTGTATAAAATGCCATTCAAGAGATTCAGGCCGAGAGGGTGCGGCGGACGGGCAAGGCTGCTCCCTTTGAAGATGCTTCTGTCGGGCTGGAAATACAGGAGAAAAGCACAGCTTCTTTCAGCTGTCCCCTTTTGTGTGCTTTCCCATACGAAACTATGTTGCCACCGCTGCTTTGCACTTTGTTATTATGACAGGAAAAAATGAATTTCTAATGAGGTATCTGTGCCAGCTGCAAGCACCTTGTGGATCTCCGCGGCCCAGGAGCTTTGTCAGCCGCCCCTCGCTAAATGTGAGCCAGCCTGGGGGAGGACGAGACTSTCAAAGCACAGCCCCTGTGAAAAACCCTTTTCTGTACAAATCTGAACAAACGGAAACACCCTGGTTTCCCTAATAAGCTATGCTGTGACATGTCCTCATTTCRCTGTGATCGACTCCAGGGACAGACAGGGCTCCGGGAAGCTTTAACAATGCACAGGGAGCCCTGATTTTAAAAGGCAAGGAATGGTACACGTAAAATTGATTAATACCCTCTGATTCCCAGAAGGCTTTTCATATGCAATGCAGRAAATGTTCTGCTCAGCCCCTAAAATGCAGCTGCATCTCCCAAAGTCTGCGTCAGCTCTCGGGAAAGCCGCAGGAACACAACCACTTCGGAAAACTCTGGAGAGAGGCTACCATCATCCACCATCTCCTTCGAGCTGCTGGGCAGGCTGAAGGAGCTCCTGGCTGTTCCCAAAGACATTTCCAGCAACCAGTTCAGAGACTGAAGTTTTAGAAGCTTATTCAGATATTAGCACTGGCTTAGCCAAGCAGCGCACAAATGCATTTGCTTTCTTGCGGGCTGTCCCATACAAGTCACTCCTCTGTCCCATACAAGTGGCTCTYCAGTGTGCCTTGGGGCCAGAGGCCAGCAGTGCTCTCTCCAGCAGTGGTAGGGTATTTGGGATCTGCTGGGGATCCCACTTTCCCTGCACTTGCTGATCAGGCGTGTTCAGCCAGTACATGTAGTGAGAGATTCACTGCAGGGAGGGGAAACTGAGGGGTTTTGTAGGAGATGTTAGGGTGAGTTTGATCCAGGTCTTCAAAARAGATCACTGTGTTTCCCTTTGATGATAAGACTCTCCTGAAATACAGCTTTAATGTCTTTCTCCAGCCAAAGGCACTGCTTTTTGCATTGATTAATCAGCAGTAGCCTTGGGCATTTGTATGGTGAGTATCAACACTGTACCCTTCCAAAGGGCTTCTTTATGCAGATAAACTAAGCTCAAGGTGCAACTTGCCTAAGTCATCTAATGGTCTTCAGTACCTCCACAGCCTTAAACAAACCTCAAGAATTTTACCAGTTCTGATACTGACTACTGACATCCTCTCCTTCTGCTCATGTTGATGGACAGAAATGAACRACCAAGTGAGTGAGTGACTGGGGGTAATGCCTCTGCAGGTGGTGGTGACATTGATGGAGTATGATGGATGAGGGTGACAGGGCCCCACCCCACCCACTTGCTCATGTGCATGACAGAAGGTCCTGCAAGGCAGCCCCTGATCTCTGAACAATGCCTCCAAGTACGTCTTTGGCAGTGTAAAAACAATGGGTTTGGCTCCAGCAGTGATTGTGCTACAAGTTTGGAACCATTTAATGAGTTGCTAATGTGAAAATAATTTTCTTTTCTGACTTCAGAATGGAAGGAGTAAAGACAGATGGCCCCAAATGCAGGGAAATGCAGCCATAGAATTGGTAATGGCTCTGCCAAAACTTGAAAGGCAGCTCATCAGGAAAAGAGGATGTTTCTGCCACTGTCAGAAGTTGACAGAAACCCTCTGACTTTTTCCCTTCTCACCTCTCTAGTTAGGACATTCCTGCCATTCTTCACCAGACATCATCAGGCTGGTGATTGCAATTGCAAAGGCTAAGCTGCTGTTTCAAGTTGAAATGCATCCTGTAGAGGGGAGGGGAAGATGTTCCTGGCACATGCCAGAGAACACAACTGATTGCTAATCCAGATACAGGAAGAAGTATTAGGTGATTGATCATTGGATCTCAAGTGTCAAAAGAAAAAAACTACAGCTCTTGGGGGACCACAGGAATAGCAAAAATGTCTGCAAGGAATGTCTGTGTCTTCAATAGTTTCTTTTTGTTGTTTTTGTTTTTGTTTTAGATGCAGACTGGAGTTAGGAAGAGACATTTGGCATTTAAATGGGAGCTGTCAGTTCTGTCATGTTTTCCAAGCTCTCTCACACAAACAAAATCTGCCAAAAAAGTTCCCAGAAAAAAGAAATCTCATATTTTCATAAATAAACACCACTGAAATCGTCATTCAGGGAAGAAAAGTCAATGTAATTTAGTGTTAAAGGTTACAGTCAATGGTAGACACATTCTTGGGGAGCAGTGAGTTGTGTATCCAGACTCATCTGCAATAACAAATCCAGTAACATCTGCTTTCCATGAGATTCTAGGTTCTTGCCAGCTATGAATAAGCAGAGCCACACAAGYAATTTTTACTGTCAATGTCCCTTTCAGGAGAGCTCTTTTTGGGCTGCTATTCCTCTTAAAATCCAGGGGCTGAATTTCAAAAGTAATGAATAGTTGTGTTTTTCTTTCATATCTTCTCAAGGAACCTTCATGGCATGTAAAGCCATCTCGTTCATTTATTGAATAGGTGTATTCGCCCAGTCTGACCTGACACAAGCAAAAYGTGAAGTTGTCTTCATTTTCAGAGATRAAGTGCTYARTGTTTCCTGCAACCCWGATCTCAAGGCAAAATTGAGATATCCAGAAAAACTGAAGGAYTGGCARACRCTGTYAATGCCAAGGACTAAAGAAACAAGCTCTGAAACCCCACTTGGAAGTCTAGGAACATTAATAGTTTTCCATTTACCCACAAAACCTCCCAGCTTTATTATCTCACTCTTCCTTACCCAAGCTCCCAGAGAAGAGATGACAGGCCCTTTCTGCAGGGATGGGGCAGTGGTACCTCCACTTTCTCCAGCCACACAGAAGTCCACTTAAACCCAAAAGTACAGTAATCACACTCTCCCTGAGCACAAATACGTGTTGTTTACTGAACTRCATAGTATATATTTCTTTTGAAAATATCTAAGATTATTCCCACAGTTCTGTCATTATCATACCATTTATGAGCATATGAGTTATCATTGTAGATCTTCCTTGTCAGAGCTTATTTCATCTCAGATGAGGGGGACATGGGTAAACAGAGACAGAACTGCCTACACCTCTGCTTTTGGACTYCTTGGTCAGGATCTATAAGATGCTTTAGCTGGAAAGAAGATTGATATTTGCTCAATATCTTCAGATGCCATTCATGKTATAGCCCCTCTGAAGAGATGGGTCTTTGCCCATGAAAAAGCCCAAGTGCTTTGCGGGGAGATGAGGAGATCTGATAGGAGAGACAGCTCCCATCTATCTGAAACTGAAACCACAGGAGTTACCATCCAAAGAAAGAAAGAGCAGCCCTGGTTTGGCAATGCTGAAAACAGGGCAGGAGGAGCCCTGTGCTGTGTGGTCAGCACTGGCAGTGATGGGGCCCACTCTGCAGACATTAGAACAAGCCACAGCAAGCATTGCTCACAGATGTATTACTCTTATTTTAAGCAGCACTTATATTTATTTCTGTGACCATCTTCTATTCCTTCTTCTGACTCCCTGATCCTCTTTGCCCACCCACCAGGCTGATTACCTAGCCAGGTTTGATTCCTGCACAAAACCTAAACCACAGCCACATCATCCCTCTGAGCTACAGCACAGCACAGAGTGCTGCAGCTGGCAGTAGTGCTGGTGGCAGTGCTCTTAGCAGAGGCTTAGCTGCAAATCCCTGTCTTTTCAAGCAAGCTTATTATAAACAATTAGAGAGATGTAAGACAATCCTATAAGGCTAGATTGTGGCCAGACCCGGTCTGAGAGCATGACACAAAAGAGCAAAAGAAGGATCTACTTTGCTTCTCCTCTGAATTCATCCTGTCTGCATCCCCTGGACTCTGGAGAACAGTTTAAGTCTTTCTCTGCAAAGCTCCTGGGGAAAAGCATTCCCTCCTACCCACTGTGCCAGTAAAACCTTTACAGCTGTAAAATTCTGCAGGGAAATAGTCAGTACTTTGCAGAGCAGCATCCCTATTAAAGATCTCTGTGGAGACAGCCACCAGTGATTTGATCCATTGCATGACTAGTTTTCACTCACTCGTTCGTGTTGGAACAAAATGAAGCGCTGTGAATCTGAGGCATGCAAGTCATGGAAATGCTCCTCATGAATGCAAATACCCCTTAAGCTGAGGAAAGGGGCTGTAGCATCACCAGGTAGATATGTGGRATAGGCACTGACCAGCAGCCCTCTGTCATTAATAGATGAGAGAGCCATGCTCCTGCTCCTGGGGAGCTCGCTTGGCGGAGCTGGTCTCCRGAGAGCCAACGTCTACAAAGCGCTAACATCTGGTGCCCATTATTTCACCAGCTCTGTTGTGATTAGTCCATATGATAAGTCTGGCCAATTGCTACTGGTAAGGGATTGCTCCACTCCCTCCACCAGCTTCCTTGAGCTGTCACTTCTGGTTTGTGGCCCCTGCTAATTTGCCACTGCAATTTCCAATATCTGCTCAAATCCCAWAAGGAAATCTCCCTGCCTTTCAGACAGAAGGGTAGCACTGATAATAAAAAGGGAAGGTTTATCAATTAACTCAAACTGCTCTATTGAATCAGGCTCAAATCCCCTCCTATTTCAATTATGTGAGACTCAAAAAATGTGCTGGAAAAACTTTTGCTCAGGCAAGCGTTTCATGAGGAGCTGGTGGGATTTACACAGGCTTTAACAAGAGAAGAGGTTAAAAAAAGAACTCCTCCTGCTTCCCAACGGCTTTTTCAGTCATTGTGATAGCTGGATTGTGCCCACCTGACAAAACGTCTTCTTCTCAGAGGTGTAGAAGTGGGAATTGGGACCTTCACACAGAAGCTTCCCCATAATTTTTCTATTCCTTTCTCTTTTGTTCCTTTGCTTGTTCATTCCCTCATTTATCCTTTCCTTCTTCCTGTCTTTCTTTTGTTTTTCAAATGCTATCAGCCACACTAGAACACTGGTACTATAGGAAATTTCCATGACATTTTTTAGTCATGGAAAACTAAATTTTAGTTTCACATTAGTGGAGGTAGACTAAAATGAGTAAGTCGCTAGGGAACAGAAGGGGAATTGCCAATTTACACAGACTTCTGCCCAAATACWTGAAACTATTTAATAAATGAATCAGATGGATTTACATGAATGTTCCTTGAGAAGATATGAAAGAAAGGGCCTAACACAAACAGGCCTAAATAACTCACAACCATACAAGGACCAAATTTTAAATTTTGTTAATGGGCATGCAATATTTGTTTGATTAAATAATTCCTGTTCTTTCCCACTTTTTTATTTATTTTTTCTATAATTTCTGTACTAAGAAATTAAGAAATTTCTATATTAAGAAATCTTGCAAGGASAGAGTTCCACAAGGTGAGCTCCAGAAGTGAATTTAGCAAAAGCATTAGCTCCAGGCAGTGCCTCATGTTTCTRGCTTTATTACGCATATAATACACTTCACTCCTAAAATGTTCCATTCAGGGCATGTGTTTACCATCTTTATGTTCCATCATAAACTGATGCCTTTCAACAATGGGTGATGTTTAAGCATAAGTCAGATGTCAAACGAGACAACACTCCATGCTTTTGTGGAGATGGATGGCCTCCATTTTTCTTCTGCTGAAGTCCTTRCAGTGCTGAGGTGATAAGCACCACTCAGCTGGAAGGGAAGGAAGTTAATGTGCTTCCCAAATGAGTCACAAAAGCAGAGGCCATGAATTCCCTAAGATTTGCACTATCTTCCTGGGCACTTTCAATATATGATTTGGGTTGTGCTAGTCACTTCCCATTAACTAAGATTTGACCTGTGCTCTGACATCAATGGTCATGGCAAACATGGCATTTCATTCTAATACTGCTTGAGGAAGCAAGGRAAGTCCTGTTTTATAGGTGTAGAAACAAGGTACAGWAGAGTTAAGTGAAATGGCCAACATMRAGAGGRGARTCACTGTTYRTAGYACACCCTCAGAYTTCTCACTCTAAACATTACACTATCCCCATTTTGTGGTCAAAATGTTGACCAAATACCTTGTCTGAGTGAACACAGCATATTTGTGCACACATAGGTACATGGACATACACAGCTCTGTGTATCATGCACGTACACCAAATTCTTGTGATGTTCAGAGATCAGTGAGACCAAGAGAGAGGCTTAATCACAGAGGGTGTCATGTTCCAGATAATGATTCCCAGCATAACTTCTATGAGCCCTCTTGCAGGGATAGGTCTCTTCCCCTTGCTCCTGATCACACTCAGAGCAATCTTGAGCAGAATACAAAMGGATGTGCTCAGAATCCCTCATTAAACCTCTTGTTTCTCACATTTGTCATGCTCAAAATTCTAAATAGATTAGAATGCAGATCTGCAGATGCAGATGCAAACTGTAGAAGAAGCCTGAATATAGTTTCAAAAATTTGATACATATTTAGCTATGCTCCCTTTACAAGCAGGACACTTAACTTTCTTATGTCAGTGCAACAACAGCTCCTCATGAAAGATCTGGTGAGGGCTTTAGAGAACTAACAAGTGCTGGCCATTAGTCTCACTCTGCTGAAGGTTTTGGTCTCTAATGTTTATAAATTCTCTCATCAGACTTTACAACATGCCCAAACATTTTCATCTTCCTTTGGAAGAGGGCTAAGTATGTGAACCTCAAGGACACACAGAAAGAGACAATGAAGATATGGCTGGTTTGGAAAAGAATAGAGGGAGGATGCAGTGGAAGTAGTTACCAGAAAATGTACAAAAGTTCTGCATTTGTGTTACTCAGGGTATATGAAATGGAGACCTGTATTTGCCAGGAAAGCCACTCCAAAGAGTAGCAGAGACCCTCTGGCCCCAGAAGATGGGCTGTGGCCTCAGCTTTGTCTGAGTCCTCAGCCTGGCCCTGGAGCCAGCCCATATTGCAGGACTGATTGCTTTGCACGGTCGTTTCTGTGTGTAAAATATTAACAGAAATTCATATTTACATAACTCCTGAGAAGCTGAGAGAGTAACTTTGTTCCTACAAAGGACCAACCATAAAATTGTAATATACTGAGGTGATGAAGTTTGAATTTTTTGTCTGCCTTCTTGGTTTKCAGAAGTGGTCCTTTCTGGTATTGCTAATGATCCTTTTTTGCTTTTTCAGAAATGTTCCTTGCCAGCTTGCAGAAAAGCGTTCAGGTCCCTTTAAGAAGTCAGGAGCAGAGGCCTACAAAAGGCCTGTTTCACCATTTTACTGGAGTTTGGGCAGCTCTTACCTACTCTGAGCTCAGCTGCACCAGGCTAATTTCCGTAAGCATCATGTGGTGTTACAGAAACCACATTTTGCCAAGCTGTCAACTGTACAGCCTTCTCTTTGCTAAACAGACTCCCATTAAAACTGTCTGCACAATTTGTCAGTTAAATGAGGTACAAGAGGGACGCTCTATTTGCCCCTAATTAGCTGTGCAGACTACCTTTGTCTGTTTGATTAAGTATTCACATTATCAATTTTGTTTAATCTGATTCATTTCACACACCTCCCCGGGGACTCAGCCCATACGGTTAACTAATCTCTGATATCATCTCTCATATCAGCCCTCAGTAGTCTCCCACGGCATGCCCCACACACTCCCTGCTCACCAAAACCTTTGCTGGGAAAGGTTCTTCCCAACCCATGGAATCAACACCTTCTCCCTGGAGCTGGGGGCTCCCACCTTTAAGGAAAAACAAAAAAAACCCAGTATTACGCTTGCTATATTTACTGGGGACCTCTGCAATGACTTTTTAAAATATTTTTAAATTTTTTTAAGCTTTTCAGCTGCAGCCAGCTGACTCCAGTGAGGTGTGATGTGCATCCTGCACTGACACACCCCTTCCCACTCCTCACAGATGCCTTTGGAGCAACCTGCTCAGCTCTTCAGCAGGTCTCTGATTCTGACAGGAGGCAACACCAGTGTCCCTACCACACTGTAAAATAATAGGCAATAATGGGGGATGGACTTTAAGCAGGAGGACCTGCCCAGCCCAACATTGTTTAATAGAGAAAAAGAACCACATGTATTCAAAGATGATCCCTTTGCAAGCTCACAAGTGTCCAACTAACTGCACTTCCGGGAGAACACAACCCATTTTAAGAGACAAAAAGATTATCCTGAAAAAAAAAAAAAAACCACTAACAAACAAACAAAAAAACCAGGACCAAAAAGATGCTCTCAAAGCCACTTTTGTGATTTTGCTCAAGACAAGATCACAAATAGCTGGGGAGAAGCAGATCTGAGCAGAGACCAGACAATGGCTAGGAATGAGTAAGTATTGCCTCATCTTCAATGGATGGGTTACTTCACCACAAAATKTGATGCCTATCTGCTGGGAAACTGAGTGCATTCCCATGCACACAACTGATTACACACATATATAYACTTGCATGTGTATCAGCATGARTGCCATTGAAAATATTTCCAGCAAMATTTTTAAACATTCTAAATTGGAGATATCATTACACTGGCTTCTGTCAAAGATTTTYTTAGAAGGTGTTAGTCTAACTCTTGSCACTGGTCACACTTCTGATAAAAATAAAACTTTCATAATTTTGCAGTGACAAGTTTTTAGTGAACACAAATCAATTTTTGCAATTAGTCAGTGTAAAAACCCTGCCCCACTGGTTTTCGGTGTGTTTCACTGTGGAAGATTTTGGCTCCTAATACTTTTCACAATTGCAATTTTCCATGTCTCTGTTTTAAAGGAAGGCTGGGATGCAACTTGGATTTCAGTAGGTCACTACCCCAAATTCCTTTCCTTGTGGTACTTATATTGGAAGCCTGACAAGAGCAAAAGAAGGGAMGTAATRTACTCAACAATMAGTGCCACCCTTCTTTGGGTCAGGKTTTCTCATGGCAGTATATGGAAAAGACCTTTCCAAACTCTGATCTGGCTTCTGCCCTGAAGTAAACACTCTCAAACAGAATACAGGTACACAAACATTGCTGTTGGTGTTACACTCCCCAGAACACTCAAGGCTCTGAGGCTGACACTGGCATTAGAAAAAAATTTTAAATGCTAGATTGCAACATGAAAATCTATGGAATAGTGTAGATTGGAAAAGCCATGTACCACTATATTTCATGGAGTTTAATTAGTATAATTCAAAGAAGTTTATTTTACAAATCCCCTGCTKACCTTGGGAGAGTGGTTTATAGCTGAAAAACTCCTCAAAATGCTTTGCAAAAAATCTTTCCTTTTATTGCTAAAATTGTTATTTTCAAGAGAATAAACTGTTTTATGGTAAACGCAAAAATTTAACACCAAGATCCAACCTTGTGAATTRCTTGACTGTTCTTCCCTGTATCAAAGTTCAGTGAACAGGTACAAYTCAGGGGACTCAAAACCAGCAAAGAACATCTGGCTTTTGGTGCTAATAAAATGAGACTTAAAATTTTTTTCTTTTTTTTTGAAAGACAAAAGGTTCATAAAATACTTTGGCTTTGTTACTCCTATTTCTACAGATCTTCAAAGAAACAAAACAACTTTTGAGCAATAACTGGAGAGAAAAAATGTCCATTAAATACCAAATTGAGAAAGCATCCATATTTGGAAGACTTTTCAGTATACATTTGAATTTAAATGCATGCAAAAATACTGTCCTGAACCACAAAGATAATGAGCAAGTATTTTGCTGAGTGCATAAACAGGCCCAAAGGCAGRWAGCTGAAGAAATTACATGGTGAAGGAGTAATAGTTAATCTTTTAATTAATATTTAAATCAATTAGTCCCCAGCATCTACAACAATAAATTGAGGAAGTAACAATACCTGCTAGGATTCTGTTGGCATTTCCCCATACTTGTTAATCTCTTTTCTGTGACGTCAGTATCAATACTAATGCTCATTGGCCTTGCCAAAAATTTTGTACCAATCTAATRAGTCACTCTGCATAGACAGAGCTTTAATTAAAAGTGGCATTGAGTATGAGAGTATAGTTGTACAAGTCAGCTCAAGAATTCGAGCCAGTTAGGAAAGAAAGCACCGAAAGTATTTCCTTTTCAAAAGGAAAGAAGATGCATATTCTTACAGCAGTGGAAAATTGAGTTTGAAAAGTAAGAAGTTTTAGGCCTATGAAAATGATTGAATGGAAATGAAGAAAATGGATGTTTCATTCCCTTAGCTATGGCCTGCCTTGTGCATATATCTTTGTTTAGATCTGAGGCAAGACTTTCAGGTTCCTGAAGAATTAACAGYAGTGTAAGAATCATTTTCACCATCATTATTCAATGGTAATGGCAACTACAGAGTAGTACTGAGGAGCCTGAATCATGGTCCACCATATTTGACATCTACACCTTAGAAATACAGGGCTGCAGGAAAATCAATGCATTAAGGAGAGTGCATCTGCTGCTTAGAGTCTCATAGCTCATTGTCACATCAAGTGACACTTTGGCCTCATGAAGATGAGTATCAGCTCTGGACTTTACTATGGGGTTATTTTGAGTTCTGTGTTTAAGCAACTCACTGAAACATATGTTTGCTTTAAGGGTAATTGAAAGCATAAGAACTTGGTTTATGCCAGTCAAATACCTGGATAATAATAATGTCTATATTTGGAAACTTACTGCAAAACACAAGTTCTGATAAGCACTTATATCACTTACATCCTAATCCAAATCATACTGTCTGGGTCAACACTGCAAAGGAGAGTGCTGCTTTTCTTTCTCAGTGCTCTTAAACTCTGTAGTTGAGCTCTGTGTTTGCTGAAGATGGTTTGTCTGAAGGAGTTTTCCCGTAAAAATACTTGCAGAGTGAGGCTGATGAGTTTCTAAACTTACTTCAAGCTCCTATTCTACTGCTGCTCTCAGCTGTACAGATGAAAGCAGGGAAAGGTGCAACAACTGTGGACAGGAGGTTACCCATTCAATTACATTATGAGTCTGGACATACACATCAGGATGCAGTGAAGGAAGAGATATAAAATTAAAATCTCGGATCATCATTAGCCAGCATTCTATAACTGAAACTAATGAAAACAGAGGGTAACACATCTGCACACAATGGGACATGTTCCTTAGGTTTAACAAGATCAGCTTTTGCTTGCTATATACAATGCAAAACTTGGCTGAACATGTGGGAGCTGGTTAGACTACAACTGCACCAATAACATCAGCATCCTCATTTTTTCTAACTGGTGTCATGACTAAAAATTACAAGTACTTCACATTTCTGATTCATGTCTCCTCTGCAAAGTGCCATTCTTTAGGAAGTGTGGTGCTGCTGTCAACCACRTGTCTTGGGCTCTTCTAAGTTTATTTTGTCTTATTGAGAAAAAATCTTACATTTTTTTGGTGGAAACATGGCACTCATCTRCTATCCCAGAAATACCTACAGGCTCTGGATGACAGATGCATTATATTGAGACTAATGGATTTTGAAGATATAAACTATCACTATTCTATGCTCCAGAGTACAAACTTTCACTCCAGTGTTTTTCAATATATTGAAAATTCAAATATCATTATTGCTTCACAAAGCTCCCCAAATGTGTCAGGTTCAAGGTGCAAGCACCAATACAAATTATTCCATCAAGTCTGAGGCAAAATGGGAAAATGGAGTATTTTGACCGCTTGATGACTTTTGAGGGGTTTGGGACCAAATTTTAGGGAGGGCAAGAAGTGGCAGATGTGGTTTGCTGGGAAATTAATGAGTAGCCCAGTTGCTTTTGCTATTTCCAAGAAGCAGTGGYAATTCTGGGGGAATGCAGTGGTGGTTACTTAGCACAGCCAGAGCCTTTCACTGGCATGTCGCCGTCACYGAAGCTTTGCCAAAACTCTGAAGGATTCAGTGATGACCACCAAGTGTCTGACAGGCCTTGATAAGTTCCCCTAATTAACTTCAGCCCTTGCAGAGCTTCTGTGCCCCATAATGAGTCCAGTCAACATTTAAAGCCATGTTGCAAAGCAGATCTCCTCAGTCCCCAAAGGGGTTCCCCTTAATCCCCTCAGCCCCACCAAGATCTTCAGCTGGAGAAACTCCAGCAGAAGGCAAATGCTGCAAGGAATTTTTAATCCTCAGAGGGACACTTGCAGGAATCTGAGGCAGATCTAGTCAGGTCAACAAGGTTTGTGAAGGCCCCATGAGCAGCTTGGGAAAACAAAAAAACCGAACTTTGGGTCCAGTTGTAGCAAGCAGGAGCCCAAGATATGCTAATTAACACAGCTGCCATCAAGGATGTAATCTAATTTACATACTTGGTAGTGAATAAATGCTTCCATATGGCAGAGTACCAGCATTTTTCCTTGACAACTTTATCAAAAAGCTAATGGAATTTGCATGCAAAAGAAAACTTTTTSCAGCTTGACTAAAGACAACAAACCCAGTAARAACAGTGAGAGAAATGCAGAGGGGAAAGATCATGTTAAGCAAGGTTGGTATAAGCAAGCTAAGAAACTATGCTTTAAATATTTTCTRATGAGGCAGTAGGAAAACTCAGAAATGCTCTACAACGTTCCCCAATTAACTTGTTTCCTCATCTTCTTGTCCCAACCAAATCCATGAAATGGCCTTATGCTTGTTCATCCTGTACATCCACCACTGCCAATWTGAGGCAGATGCTCAAATGCTCAGGTGCCCAAAATGAGCCAGATGCTCAGATGCTGTACTACTGGACTTCCTGATGCGTGTAAACCCACAAATCCATCCCTGCCTTCAGAGTCCTGGACYAGCACATGATTCACTGTGTGTGGCAGCAGAGCTTCCCATAGTGCATGAGAGCATTGCAGCCTGCCTCAACAGTTGTGTCATCTTCCTGCTGCAGGCCATCTCTCTTAATCAAATTGATGACTTCCCAAACTCTGCAAACCTCCCATTCAGCTAGAGGAACCAGCTTTATTGACCATGGCAGCTGGATGTTGAGGAGGGCCTCAGTGATGGGCCATAAAATGGACCAAACTGCTCTGAAGTGGCTCCATTTTTTTTTTTTTTTTTTTTTTWAGGAAGTTGGGTTGGAAGTATTTTATCAATCACAGGCTGACCACTGAAGTGGCCACTGTGTTATCCCTGGGCATCACAGCTCTTAGCCAAAGTCAACAATGTGGCTTTCACATTGTGAAAGTGCTTCAGGGGGGCACTTTTCCCTAAGCAGGAATGCCTTTCACACTGAAGCAGAAAGTGGTCGTTTGGGAAGATGTAAACTCACATGGCAATATGCATTCTCCAGCCTTTCAGACACCTGTTGTACTTTCCAAAGGGAAAGTAGAAAATGTCAGTGGTATGTTCTGAAAGCATCCACAAAGCAAATTCAACCCCCATGGACTTTCCCAAAAGAGAATGCCTGCTRTTTGGAAGATGCTAGACTCTCAGTGATTTTCAAGAGCCTTTTCTTTTGGGATCTTTGCCTGAAGCAGAGCTGCCTGATAAATGGATACTCAATTTGTTGTATAAGGCCCTTCACTACGGCCCTAAAATAAAACAAACTCAAGATATTGGGCATGTTTGTCATTAATTTATTCATTGTCTATCTGTAAGTGGTCAAGGATATGACCTTCACACTCGTATGTCCAGTTCATGCACAAACACAGCAASATACCCAAGCAAACCAAAATCTGGACTATATGACCTAGCAGGGAGTAGTATGAGCTGAGCTGGGCTTAAATGAACCCTTATAAGGAGACATACAACTGCTCTAACCTAGATTCTAGAAAGTTTCCCGACTGAAACGTAGTAAGGATATTCAGACATGTGCTTAACCTTAGATATTTGTGTTGTCTCACTCAGAATTTGTGTCTGAACACACTGCTGGATGCAAGCCAGGGCACAAGGCCCCTACTGAGGCTCAAGCTTAGTCTAGTCATCATTCTMCTTTTGCACTCATTCTGATCTGTCATGGAACAGATATTTCCATCATTCTCACAGGGGATCTGAGTTAAAGTCGCACCGCATTCTGCAGGTAGCCTTGCCTCATCTTAGTTCCCTCTTCATTCTTCCCAGAAAATTTTTGTAGCCAAAGGAGAACACAAACAGACTTATTACATATATGAAAAATCAAATGAAATATTTGGTGTGGAAACTAAGGGAAAATTAAAAATTGCTATATAATTATAGATTTTAAGCAACAGGACCATGGTTGGAGCCTTTATTTTCAGCTTTCTTTACAGATTCCAGCTTCAATAGCCTTTTAAAAATCTCTTTTGTTGAAATAGTTGAAATTTCATTTCAAATATGATTCCAATTAAGCAAAATTTTTGTGGATCAAAATGTTCATTGGAAATCAATRTTTGCACTTTCAACTATTGAATGATGTAGTACTTTTTATTTTTAACATCAGTTCAATGCCAATAAAATGGAAGCTGAAGCAAAGCAATCCTGAATTTTTAGTAAATTTCACTTCAGATTGATCATTCTGATGTTTTCCAAGGTAGTCATAATTTCTCTTTTGCAGKACTTTAATTTYTGTTTTATCTATCTTTTTCTCACASAGGATAGATACATTTAAGATTAAAAGGAATTCTACAATGTTATACCTATTCTACAATCTATACTTTGTGAAAGGGAAATTCTGAAAATGGACTTTCTTTAAAAATCTTAAAGCAGGTCAGAACTAAAGCAGGAAAATTACTGTCCATAACTGTCCACAGTAACTGGCACCAATACAATCTGCCTTTCTACTGATAAATATATTTTTTTACTTAGGAGTGATATGTGGAGTTCTTGATGTATGTGAAAACTAGAGCACTGGAATATACCCTGTCACCAGATCCCTTTGGCAGCAGTGCCATGCAGGAGTCACACACACCCCCTCTGCCAGATGCACCTGGAGGGGGCCCCCCCTGCCCTGGCTGAGGCAGGTGAGGCCAATCAACTTTACCAGCCCAGATACCACCTGGAATTTKAAACAGAAATTGCTCTACATGCAGGAGGATCCTGAGATAGCTGCAATGGAGAGCCTTCAGCTTTGCTCCTTGGACTCATCTTTAAGACTTCTGTTGAAATAAGATACTTGGAGTTGTAGCTGCAAGTGTTTAAAGCATGGATGTGCACCAGTAAGGTAATGACTGCCACTACAAGTCACTGCAAAATTTCCAAAACTGTTTTCCAAATACTCATGTATTTGGTCTCCAACACTGTTGTCACTCTTCCTCCCATGCCTCCCATTTCTGGCTGCTGGGACAAGGCAACAGTCACAGCAGATGCTGGGCTGCCTGGCTGCCTTCTCCTCATGCAGCAAACCTGGCTGGTGCACTGGGACCTTCAGCCCATCAAAAGCTTTTTTCCTGCTACRGCGCAACTTCACCAAAGGTCATATTTTTCTCAATGCTCATTCTCAACACTGGCCAARAGAAATCCAAACTGAGCTCAGGAAAGCTGGAAATGCCATGCAAAATCCTGACACAAGCATGCTTGTATCCCCACCTTTCAGCAGAGGTCAATATTTGCTGGGGTAAAGGCAGCTTCTGCTCTGTAACCAGCACTCGCTGCCTCAAAGCAGAGCTGAAGAAACATCATCGGAGCCAGCACAGCCCTTATTTCTTTCATATCCCCCTTGTCAACAGTTTGAAAATGAGATAGCTAATTTTGTGCCTGACAAGAAAGGACGGATCATTTTCTCAGATGCTGCTATCAGCAGAGTCAGTGCTGGTACACTCTCCGAGGGAGTCCCCAAACTACAGGTTACTGGCAGGCAGACAAACGCTCACTGACAGCCATTTGTGACCAACTATGAAACACCATCTGCTGTAGTTGGAGGGAAGGAACATATCCAGCAAGTGATACCACTGTGAGAAATGATTTTGTGTGTTGACACACAGCAGTCTTTAGATAGCCCCAAAGAATAAGCCTACTTTGTTTTTCCAGATTTGTGTATGGGGGAAAGAAACATTTTCTCTTTTTGGGGAGTCCATGAGTGAGACTTCCTGGATCTATTTGTATTGGAGCCAGAAAAAKAAAGGGTTTGATATGTCTGTATTAACAGGTGTACTAAATACAACCGTGAACTGAGCCAAATGCATCTTTAGCAATGTCATGTTGGGGGGTGAAGCACTGTCTGACAGCTAAAACACCCACTGGAGTGTGAATCTGCCACAGACTTGCTTGTGGCGTTGGGCAAGCCTCATCCCTTCTTTCRGGAATTGGCTCTCAGTCTTGAGGAACAGCAATAACACTTTTCTTCAAGTGGGTGTTGGAGGGCAAGGTAGTTCAGCCCTTTGAAATCCCTGGAGAAAGGAGATAAATAAACTTTATTAAACTTCAGAGACAGTTGTCTGGTTCAGAGGCTGTTAAGTGGACCAACACAAAGGCTTTACCTTCAGGTTGCAGAGGGGGAAAAAAAAACACAACAAAACATTTTCAGACTTGTAAAGACATTCTTGAAAGTTTAAGTGGCTCAAGTGCAAAAAAAGTACCCACATGTGTCCAAAATGCTGTTGAAAAGCAAAAGACTTCCCTTAGCAACTAACTCAGGCAGCAGATCCCAAAAGTGTCAGGAGAAGGGATGCTCAGCTCCTTCACAGGGGGAAGGAATCTAACTTGCTCATTARCGTAAATAAGGCATGCAGCCAAAGGCATATGCCAACTCTTTCCTCTATGGTCAGAGAACAGGGCCTTCATTTTAAGAGTCTTAATAGTCCTGTGTCTCATGATTAAGTAATGAGAGCTGGCATCCAAAGTATCTGAAGTTCAGCTGATCTTGCATTATCATTCTAGGCCCTGGCAGACTATAAACCAAAATATTTTCAAGTAAAATATGCAGATGTAGAAATAAATAAAAGATACATCTTAAAACAGCTGATCAGTCTTAAAGCAGAGAAATATCTAATTATTATGGCAGATTATCACCTTATTTCTTTGAATTCTAGCAAATTTTTTAAAAACTCATATATATATAGATGATTTTGTATTTGTATATACATATTTTGGATGTATAAACACACACATAGATACATATATATTTTTCATACCATTTCTTTCTGATCTAGCCTTCATTTCTGTGGAATTGCAATGATAGTGATGTTTGTCATCAGAAGCTTGCAAGGAATAAATACTGTTTTACTGCAGTAATTCTTTCTGAAGGTTAACATAGGATGTCTGGATTCAATCTCTTCAGGCCCATATATATATATATATATATATGTCACATGAAATCAGCTATGGGAGGGCTTGATCCAGCCCCTGTTGAAGCTGGGGACATGCTGTGTGCAGTGTCACCCAGAGAGGAGCAGAAGGGTCTGGACTTCCCTCTGGCTTGGGACTGGACCCAGAGGTGGCCTGTGGAAGCCCAGACCCTGCACATCCCCAAGGCAGAGAGGAACAGGAAGCAGAAGGGGGGCTGTGGCAGGGGCAATGGAGGGGAGGCAAACCCATCTCCAGGGTCCAGCAGGCAAGGAGATGGGAGCACTGCCAGCCAGCTACAGGGGATGGAGAGAGAAAGTGGGATAGACAGGGGCTTTCAGGAAACCTTATTTATGATTTAAATATGCTGTCACTTGTGCCCATGCGATATGAAAACCAAATCTAAACATTTGTCTGTAGAATCAGGTGATGGCTGGCCCTCTACTGTCTCAAGGGGGGCAGGAAAATGGTCCATGCACCTGCCACCTAATTCAGTTTAAAACCTGACACATTTACCAAGAGTGGGCTGGCATAATGAACTTCATTCATGCTGTCAGTGGAGTCAATAACTTATCCCCAACTGCTTTTGTCTCCCTGGCGGCAGTGCCTCTGATCGGGCTGAGGTACTTATTCAAGTAAAATTTATTTTCAATTGCAGGCCATAATACTACTGGCACAAGCCTTGCTTTGACAGAAGCTTTTGCTCAAGGCTAAACTATTGTTAAAGTTTGTGCCCATTGTCTGGGGTCTTTGATCTGTCAAAGCTGCTTAACAAGCTGGTTAAAAACTGTTTCAGATAACAGGTGTGTCCTTTGAGGATGCAGGGCCATTTTTCAACTTCTTTAAAAGACTAGTCCAGTAGCTGACTAAAATTTACATGCTGGTTGGTGGTGATATATGTAAAGCACTTTTAAAGCAAGAAATTCGATTTAGGGGTTTATTTCCCTGAACTTCCTTGTGGTTTGTTGTTGGTTTTGTTCTGTTTTGTTTTGTGGTTTAGGTTTTTGGGGTTTTTTTCTGAAGAAGGTAAAAGATTTACAAGGTGCTTCGCTGTGGCCTTGGAAGTATTTAGCAGAAAAATGACTGAGGTGCTAAATCTACCTGTGGCACTACAATGGCACCCAGTCACAGTGAAGCCGTGTTTGAAGCAGCAAGTGCCAGTGAGCACAGCTAGGAGAAAGCTTATGATGGAGAGGAGCAAAAGTGGGGTCACATGGGGCAGGCTTTGCTGGGGTAGGCTGGCAGGGGAGATGCCCTTCCTCTCCAAACCAAAGCCTGCTTCAGTGCAACTGTRCTGCCCCAGCCCATCCCTGCCCCACAGCTGGGTCTGCTACCACCTCTGAGAGCCTGTAGCATGGTTAGCATCTACAGGATCTACTCTTGCTGCTTAGAAAGCCCAGTTTCTGGGAGAAGATCCCCATCGAATTTTGGGACCCCACTGTATAAGCCCAGCCATTCATGCATGGCCAATGGCCTGAAAAAAATTTCCTTTGAATGCTCCATATGTCAGCTATATTCTTCAGGACGTGCGAAAAATGGTTCCTCCCCTTCACATATGTTTTAAAACACTACTGAGATCCTGGGGGATTTAATMAGTTTTAACCCAACCTAGTTGGTTTTGTTTTTCGTGAGAAAAAAAAATCAAAAAATATGTCCACGGTCATTCTGAAATGCATGGAGCAGGCCTGAAAGTTTAGGGAAAAGGGGGAAGGGAAACTCACTGTGTGTGCACTATGACTGTTAGTGAGGGTGTGGAAGGAAGGGAGAATGAGCATCTTCAGGGGTGGTTCCCCCCATCTTTGGAGCAATACCACCTAATGGTGGAGCTGCTGCTACTGGGATTTTGGTCCAGACCAAGAATTTCTGTGCCTTTCCAAGCTCCAGTTGAGCACATAACCTGAGCAACCAATCAATCGTAACTTCCAAACCTGTGTGTATCTGCACAGCTCTGTCAGAGTCCAAGGAGTGAACTGAGGTGCAATTAGAAGTGTCTCGGACACCCCCAGCCTGCTGACTGCAGGCTGTTGCACCGGTACCCCAAGTTCCCCAGGGATGTAAAAAGGGGGTGCAGATCCCTGGGAGGCTCCCTTGCAGCTCTGGCCAGGCAGCTTTGGTTGTACAGCACATCGAGCATCACTTTACAGGCAGTCACTGCAATCCCCAGTGCTGGTGGGCTGCAGGCTYTCCACAGGAGGGGGCTGAGCAGAGGAGGGCAGACAGCATCCTCTCAGGCAGCTCTGCAGCTGGGGGCAGATCACAAACAGAATGTGTTGTTCAGGAAACACCAGCCCATCTCTGGCCTGCAGGAAATAAGCACCTTCAGCCAGTGAGTGCAAAGCCATCTTCAACAGAAAAAAAAGAGCTGAAAGCTCCCCTTATCTAGCAGGAAAGCTCTGAAACTTATTATCATCCTTCCCCTGAGCTGCACCCAGCAGCTCCCCTTGCTGGAGAAGCTTGCATACCTTGAGGCATGAGCACAATAAACTGAAATAACTTTGCTGAAAAAGTGAGCCTGCTCCCTAGGCACATTTTTCTCAAACAATCCCATCTTTACCAGAAACCTGTAGTCAGCTTGTTAGTYTGAGGAAGCTGGTGAAGAAAGCAAGCACGTAGTAGTTTTATGAACATCCCTTAACTGAATTGAGAATGAGAGTGAAAAGGCAAAGCTTTTCAAATACCACTCAGCTATGCCCACCATTAGGATCATCACAACTGTTCAAAGATTATTTTGGCATGTGTCTGTGCCATCAACTGGCTTCAGAGATGTGTTTAGAGCAATTCATTTTCGGCATTCAGATGTAGCCAGAAAGATGAGATGGAGGACAAATTCCTGTTGCAAGGCTGCCTCTAAGCAAAGCTGTCCATGACTTTACTGGATGGAGCATCGGCCGCTACATCAGCTATAAAATGTTTTCAGCTCTCTAGTGACCAAGTTGGTGTCTGTGGGCAGGTTAAAGGCTTCAGTGAGGTAAAGACCTGTTATTGACCAAGCACAACAAGGTAAGTTTTCACTTTCTTCATAATCTAGGTTAAAACATTTTCTTCTCTGTGAAGAAYGTAGAACAATCTACTAGTCTCACTTCTTCTCTGCATTTTTCTGAGGTGAATTATTAAACATGATTGGTTTTAAAAGCTGAATTTTCCTCATCCATTACAATCAGAGGGCTATCTTCAATGCTGTGTTGAAGCATAGAATAAGGCCCTGTTGTGATATCTCCAGTGGGAAGAATGTCACTGTTGTGAACAAGGGAAATTGAGTAATAGCAAACACTTTTGGGGAAAATGTGAAAATTATATATAAGGTAGCCCAAGAACTCCAAACTATTTTAACATTACAGCCCTCTTTAATATTATCATATAATTGTGACTTGTTAAGTATATGCTTTGCAAGCAAAGAGGATGCTATAACATGGTGAGTGTCCAGTGAGACCACCAGACTATTACAGGAGGGCATCAGTAGCTATTATTTGTCACTAGCTGCTATTGATATTGCACATGATTCCACAGATGGCCAGGCAGATGCAATGGCAAGGTGAGACAGCCACAGCAGTGAAGKCTGGAATAGAGGATGCTGCAGCTGGAGGAAGAGGGCTGCCCATGGAGAGAGATGGATGGAGCTGGTGGTTGGGTGAGGGGATGAGCAGGAGATGTTCAAGCAACTGAACCTGACAGTGTCAAAGAAAGCATCACCTGCTGACTGGGGGGCCCTGCAAGATGTGGGACATACTGAGGTCTTCATGGGCACAGGCCAGGTAAAGAAGCCTGACCCAATATGACCAAGGGAGGAGGAACTGAAATGCTGATACTGCATTTACAGGAGAACTGTCCTTCTGGTGTATTGCTGGAATCAGAGTTAACCCCAGAGACCTCCGATAAAATCCACATGGGCAGAAGTGAAGAAGCAATCAGTGCTGATCTGATTCAGGGTATTTAGTTAGTGCTAGCTTTGTCATTAGGCAGGATTTGGGGCAGAAACCTTAGACACAAAGACACTGTAAAAAAGTGCTGTGACTCAAAAGCATGGATGCATTGCTGCCAAGCTGATGAAATGCACCAGTGGGAAGAAAAAACCCACTGCAACATTTTAGGAACCACAATAAAAAAGATAAAAGTAAAGTTTTCTCTTTGTATTTCAACTTCTCAATAGCTTTGTATTGAGAAGTTGAAATATGCTGAAACAAGTGAATGATGGGGCACTAAGTACAGCTTGGCTGGTCTGTGCAGGTGGAAAGGAGACGAGTCCCAGGAAAGCCCTAAGCTTCTCATTCAGCCTGTGCCTGGAACCACTTCTCCCACAAGATGTGTTACTCTTACATAGCAGAAAGCTCTCTGCTTTCCCCAGCTGCTTACAAATCTGGGAGTGGATTCATTTTTCTTGATGGAGATTTGATGATAGGCAAGGAAGGACTGTCTCTGGACATATGAAGAATTCTGATACTGAGGGCTATTTTATGTCTATGTGTCATATTTATAAACTGAAAAAGTGGCTGTCATGGGCATCTTTTGCCCCATGTTGATGTGAAACCCAGAAGAGAAGAAGGATTTCTTGCACATGGCACAAAAGTAGAAATAGACATTATTTTTGTAGTTCAATAAACCAATCATACACAACTGGGAAAACCTAAGCAGAGAAAGCCAAAAAAGTAATGGAAACAAATCAAATACTGGGGACCTTGATCAGTTAATAATTGTGATAAATATATCACTTCACAAAGAAAATGTATTCTCCTGGTAATGTGGAGAGAAAGACAGAGAGAAAGAGATGACAAGGGCAAAAGCTTTCTGTAAGGGAAAAAGACTGAGACTACATTTACACAAAACATGCCTGTGACCATTACCTAGCTCTGAAGCCAACTGGCACAGACTGGCGTGTGTCCACATTATTAAATTCTTGCTTTCCAGGCAGTGTGGCTGAACACAAATTGCCTGCTGGGATTGGCCTTTGGCCTATGCTATCCCCAAACCATGCCTGGGAAATGTTCAGGAGAGTGCTAGCTGCCTGGAGCCAAAACATGCCAGGAACTGTTGTAACAATTTGACTCTATAAATAATTGAGCTACAGTGCCTGAGAACACTATGTAGCACTGGTTAATTTACTAGGAGAGATGAAGTCCATGATTCCAGCTTGGAATGGAAATCTTGGACATCTTACAGAGCCCTGAGAAATGGAAAACCCTAGAGCACCCACCAGACACAGGAGGGAGCTGATGTGAGGGAGGCAGGCATCCACAGCTGCACTTCAGTCAATTAAGGAAAAGCTCATCCTGGCACAAGTAATGGAAGTATGAACTAGTGGGATGCACACCTTTGGAAAGGGCAAATGGACCATGCTGGAGCAACTAGTGAAAAACAAACCATGGAAAGGAAGATCCTGAAGCTTTGAAAAGACTGTGCTCAAGTGCTTTTGCGGAACACACCTCGTCCTGCTTCAAATTTGAACACAACTAAACCTTCCAAAGATACTCAGTGAGAAAGGCAAAGGGGYACATGCACTGCTAACAGGTATGGTCTCAAGGCCACAAGGAGTAGGCGGTCCAGAGGGCTAGCAGGGGCTGGAGCCTGCTCAGGAAGCACCCTCCAAATCACATGGAGCCCATTGGACCTGACCATGCCTGAAGGTTGGCTGGGCTACAGGACCTCAGGAGACCAAGGTGGCAGCAGTCATTTAGAGAAACCCAGTGAGGGAAGGGGAGGCAAGGCAGGCACCACACACCAGGCTCACAGGAGGWCTGCAGACCTCTCCTGCTGGGCAGCAGGGACTCAGCTAGACCCATCCAGAGGCACAGAGTGGCTGCCCTGCAGTAACCTCTCTGCTATATTCCCTGCAAAAACAGCAAGGATGTGTTGGGACTTCAGTGACAAAGGTCTGGAAACTACTTTGTCCACCTCCCATGGAAATGAAGCCTTCAGAGCCTTCTAGTTTAGGTCCTTTGTCAATTTATGGGACTCAGATGTTCAGACCCTGGCAACAATCTGGGTCTTTGCAGAGAAGTGCATACAAGGCTTCAATGGTTTCTAGCCCTGTGTCTGAGATATTTGTAGCCCACTCTAAGTATCAGCACTTAAATGGAGTCCAAACTCAATACTCATTATGCTCAAGCAAACCATCATGCCACCCATGRCCACCACTGTTGTGACTAATTTCTGTCACTGTCACTTGCAGTTTTAGGAGGCAAGCCAAGTGCTGAAACTGGGGATAGAAGCTGACCCAGWAAATGTTTCAAGCTGCCTTTCTCCTAGTGCCTGAAAATTCATTTGCTGAGTGAAGATCTGACAGCACAGGCCACAGAATCCACCATGGCCAATTCCTCTGCACGAGGTAGGGCAGCACAGGGGACAAACTGCATGTTTAGTTGTCCACTGGCACTTGACAGATCCTTGTTTATGAACAAAAATTAAAAGAAAGAGGATGTTTCATGTGGTCACGTTATTGTTCTTCCTCTGATCCCATGGATGAGGGCTTGCAGCTCCCTCAGGTTGAAGGATAACCTTTGGTTTTATAAAATAAGTTTTATTAGTTGTGAAACATTTTTTCTGCTTTTTAAAAAATAYTAATGAAATCTCATGGTTTTTCAGAGACACACCTAATGATCTACAGCTGAAACACAGCAAAATAGCACCTGGTGTGTGATGGTCAGAGCCAGTGCAAAGAAAGCAATTAAAAGAAAAGTGAAATAAATTAGAAAAGAAAAAWCTACACAGACACATAAGAAAAAAGTCCACAAAGAGTAAGTATGCAGAAAAGCAATTTAGCATTGCCAAAAACACAATCCATTTTTTATAGCACACACATCGACTTCCTTTCATGAATAATTTGTACATATTTCCTCTGGTGGTGTGACTAAGGGACTATTGCATCCTCATGTGCATCCCTGAAATGGGAGAGGTTATTCTGCAGGTGGTAAATGCATTCAGAGACCACAGTTTCATTCCTGTCCTAGCTTTGTGGGGACTGTTATCTATGTCTTAAAAATTTAGTCTTACCTGCTTTTATTAGCTTATAAGGCATMAGCACCAGGCCATTTGCAAATCTCTTGTTTTTCAAGGGATCTATTAGTTTTTGAGTTGTGGGTCTCCACAAAACATCTTCATCCTAAACACTAAATTACTGCATTTCTTGTAGTTTTTCCTTTGCTTATCTGGCAGCCCCTGATGCTACTCTGACAGGTCATGCACATGTCAACAGTTTTTCCCACAACACTTTGGGAAAAAAACAAACATTAAAATATTAAATTAAAATGCAGGTCTACAGCTTTTTTTACCAAGGTTGTATAGAAACCTATCCTGAACCTACCACAAGTTCAGAGACTTGGGGGAATCTAGGCATAGATTTCAGTCACATAGCCTCAACTGATGATACTAATTTTTAAGAAGTTTTGCCCATCCACCAAACTTTACTCTCCTGCAGCTGCACTGTGCTTATTTAGGTGTCTACTTCAATTAATATCAAGCAAAAGGGGTTGGTTTCAACCTCAGAAGACAGAAATGAAAGACATGAGGAGGAAGATTTGTTGGGGTAAGCAGGCTGCAGGCACTTCCATACACCCTTCTGGTGTCTTCAGTTCAGCATCTTCAACTCAGCAGTTTTTGGATGCTGAGCAGCTGTTGGATGGGAGCACAGATATGGATACAGCTCTACCAAAAATTGTATCACCTCCCTGATGTGATGTGAGATGGCCAATTCCTTTTTGTTTATTCATTTGACCTTGACACCTTTTATAGTTTTAATCAAACTGATTATTTGAAAAAACAGAGGACACAAAATTATTAACAATTAAACAACAATTAAGTGTCTTTGTTTAAAAAGTGGTTAAGCAGCTGGGGGAAGATCCTTCTGTGAATGTTGGGGTTGTTTGGTTTTGTTTTTTCTCTTTGTTTAAAGCGTAGCTTTTTGCTCAAACATTCCAATATACAGGGGGGTTTTTGTTTGTTTGYGGTTGGGGGGGTTGTTCTTTGTTTTGTTTTGTTGTTGGGTTTTTTAGGTTTTGGGGTTGTTTTGTTTTGTTTTGTTTTGGTGGGGGTTTTTTTGTGTGTGTGTTTTTGGTGGGTTTTTTTGGGGGGTTTTTTGGGGTTTTTTTTGGTTTTTGTTTTTGGTTTTGTTTTGAGACAATTTTGTTCTTACTTTGTTTCCCTATTCCAAATGCATTAAGAAGAAACTTAGGGACATGGTTTAGTGGTGAACTTGGCAGTATTAGAATTATGATTGAACTCAGTGGCCTTAAAGGTCTTTTACAGCTTAATTTTTCCTATGATTGTCAGGCTCAATTCTGCCACTTAAGCATAGGTGTTTCCTGCCTCAGAGATGCCCTAGGATGTCTCACCCAACCTGTCCTGCTGGTCCAGTAAAAYGAGTGTTCAGCAGGTTCTGGGTCAGTTTTAGGCAGTACAGTGTGGATGTCTCCAGGTATTTCTAATGCACTGAAAGCAAAGCAAGAAACTCAAATCCTTCCATTTTACAGAACTTAGGTGAAAAATGTCTGCTTACATTTCAGTATTTAGCTTCTACTTAGCTACTAGTTGGCTGCTTCTTTTTCAGACCTGAGAAGGGGGTTTTGTACCCCAAAATACCCATTTCTCCCTCTCAATCTTGCCAATTTGTTTTCCCTGGGAGCAGCACGATGTCATCTTGTGACAGCACTTTCCAGCTCAAACCCACACCTGCTTGCTTCTGCAGAAGGGAAAGTGGGGCTTCTGAGAATAGAAAATACAAAATGAACAAAGTTGGATAGGAGCAAGAATGAAAAGATGAAAATTGGAGGGAGGCAGAGCAAAACACGTGCATTTTAAGATACACTCATCCTTAGTAAACTCCTTACTAAACTCCCAGGTTTTGCTTGAAGAGTAGGGCCCCATTCAGGGCAGCTGGGCAGGCAAACAAGATCTGGAGCTGAGGCAAGGCGTAGCAACCTATTAAAAAATCACTCTTTTTTTTTCCCCCCCTTTTTTTCCCCTCTGTGACTTCAAAGAGAAACGATTTGCTCATTTGGTAATAACTGATGGGAACTGTGAATTACTGAGCAAGGCCCCCAGCCCAGTGTTTATCTCCTCACCAATAAATCTCTAAACTGAAGCAATGAAGCTAAGTACTGCTGCTATTTCTGCATTTTATTTCCATATTAATCAAAACACAAGGCTGCCCCCACCTCTTCCCTGGCCCCATGTAGCTGGAGAAGAGGCATGGGTTGAAGACTGTCTGGGTTGGACTTGTCAGGTGGGGGTGTCTGGTGGGATGGGAGAGTGGGGGAAAAAAGAAACCCCACAACTTAGAGGGCTGAACACCAGTGCCTGGCATTTGGGTTTCAAGTTTGTGGCAAACCCCTGAAGGCAGAGGCAGCGGGGTCCTCCCCCACGGAAACTAGGAAGCCCTGGGAAGGGAGGGGTGGTTGCTTTCCCCTGAGACAAGGAGCAGCATCTGCCTTCTCCACAGCGCAGCTGTGCCGGGACCCAGTGGTCAGCAAGGGGACGCACAAGTGGAAGCCATCAGTGTCCATCCACCTCTGATTTCTATTTCTATTTCTATCTATTTCTATTTCTATTTCTATTTCTATTTCATTTCTATGTTTCTATTTATGCAAATAAATGCATTTTATAAATGCGCACAGAGATATTACTCGTATTTGTAGTGGAAATGAAAGAAATTTCCTGAGAGCACCAAGCTCTCCTCATCTATTCCAGAAGCTGGCTTAGTCAAGCTGTGCTGTGCCATAGCAAACCATGCTGTGCCCCATCCCCACAGCTCCATCAGCGGGCAAGGATGAGCCCAGAGGGTGGATACTGCCAGGTTCTGCCCCATCAGATCTTTCCTCCTTTCCTGTTTCTATCCCTCAGCCACCTTCCCCACCCCCCTTTTAAAAAATGTCTCCTATTGATTTCTCGTGTGTGTTTGTGAAGGGAAACCCTCCCAAAGAAAACCCACAGTTCCCCCTTCTGTCCCCATGGGCAGGTCTCTCCAGAAGTTGTTCAATTGTTGTTTGGTCAGAGGGAAGGGAAGGGAAGGGAAGG
>CADDXX010000072.1:1616097-1631891 GCA_902810485.1 Alauda arvensis | reverse complement strand
AAAGAAAGAAAGAAAGAAAGAAAGAAAGAAAGAAAGAAAGAAAGAAAGAAAGAAAGAAAGAAAGAAAGAAAGAAAGAAAGAAAGAAAGAAAGAAAAGATAGATAAAGGGTACAGCAGAACGGTGCGTGGGAATTGTCACTCTTGGGCGCAGCCACGTGGGAGGAGACCCACGGACACTTTCGGCCTGAGCCGGCGGGGAGCGGCGGGGCCGCCCCGTCCCGTCCCGTCCCGTCCCGTCCCGGCGGCGGGCGAGGGTCGGTGCTGCCCCGGGCAGCGCTCGCCGCTGTCGCTCCGCGCCGGACAAATGCCCGCCATCCCTCGGCCAGGGACATTCGGGATAGGGCTGAGGAGAAGTCGCGCTTCAGTCAACAGCGAAACTGCCCCCGACGGCACAGCAACGAAATTAACCCCCAGSAGTCAGAAAACCAAATGTTTCCCTATTCGGGGAGTCGGAGAGGGTGAAAAATACGGCTAGGTCGTAGCTACATCAAATTAACGTGCTCTATCCCACCTTTTAATTCCTATTTTCTTGAAGGCACGGCGATTTGGTGCTTTTTCTGGAAAGACAAACTGCCGGGGGAGACTCAGAGTAGCAGGTGCAGGAGCATCCTGTCCCGCACAGCGCCGGCACCGAGCCGGACCGCGGGGCACTCAGCCCACTCCGCACCCGGCGGCGGCTCACGGGGAGGGCTTTGGGTTTAGAGCCTACTCCGAATCGAAATCGGGCGTTTTCAAATACTGAATTGCAGTTAATGGGTGCACTTTAAGGCAGTGTCCGATTTTGAATTGTCATAGAGTTTGGTATGGAAATTGGATGTACTTTGCTCTTGCACAGTGTCACTATGACAGAATATTAAATCTYGTCTCCTCTTGACTTTATTGATCTGGTCGGCAACATAAAATCTAATTAGTCATATGAAAGCTTCTTACACTAATGTTACATATTTTTCTTTTGGCTTTATTAGAAGCCTATTCAGTTTTATRGTTTACTGCTATTAGTTTTCGTTATCTCTGCTCTTTTTTAAATTTAATTTTGACATTTGAAGACCGTGTTTTCAGTATAAAAGTAGTTGCAACTGTTAGCACTACAAGTAGTTGTTGATACAATCGAAGAAGCAAAGATCGCTGCATTAAAACAAACTCTCAGCCGTCTCTCTCTGAGAGAAGTGCTGCTACAAAGGGGTTGTGCTGCACCGCACTGGGTGMTAAAGCAGAAATTTGGTTGTTTCTAAACAGCACACATTTTATTTTAGAAAGGACGGCTGCTTGCTGCTTTTGCTCACGAGGTACTAATGGATTTMATTTAGATTGACGGTATAATTCAGATTGATAGCGTCTTGTCATCTGACACTTTGACATCGCCAAGGTGACTAGGCTGAAAGACTGTTTAAATTCTTGTGTTTATCACGAATTTGCTTTCTGGTTACAGAGCAATATGAGGGCAGTGACTGGGAAGGGAAAAGAAGGCTGTCCCAGCTGCTGTAGTCAAATTCTGCGGACAGACAGACCCAGAGATAAAATTCCTCTGCCTGGAGAGAGAAAAATTATTGTCTGTTCATATAATTTTAAATTTGTTGGCAACAAGGGGTCAGAACAAATTCTGCCTATTCCTTAAGTATGAAACTGGAGCACCTAGTGATACCTTCAGAGTATTCTGCAGAAGACAACAGGATCAGGTCCATACGAGGCACTGCTTCTGCAGATAATTTAAACTTAAAGGAAATAACTGACAGGCATTCCAGTGCAGTTAATTAAGGATGGCATTCCGTTTTCTGTATTTAAATACTGATTTGAAAAACTTCTGGAAAAAATTTGGCACAAAACTTTAGTAATAAAATCTAAAAAGTCTAAGTCTAATTAATTAGAGATGTGCAAATTTTTAATCCTCTGATAGATGACATTTGCCACTAAAAGTAGGGAATTAGTTTTCATAAACAATAGAAAATACTTAAACAACAGTTTGCATGTAATTCTTTTTTTTTTTTTCCCTGTAGTGACTGCTCCTGAAACCTGCATTCTACAAAGAGAAAAGATTCTAGAAAATCAGTTTGAATGTTTCTTCAGCTATTAGACATACCATAGTAATAGCCAATGGTGAAATATTTTGCTGTCTTTGGAATTCCAGGGGAAAGAAAAAACCCAGAAGATATCCATCCGTATTATTGAATATGCATCCACTAAATAGTTCAATTTTAGCTGGTTGGGAAAACTTGCATTATCTCCAAAATACAGCTAGAGAGCTGAGACTGTGATACATGTTTCCCATGTGTAGTGCTCAGACAGCAGTGCACACTTTAGGAATGCTGAATGGGCTAAACCTGACAGTCCTGGCAAAAAAAAAAAACTTGTCACAGAGTTTGGAATCACATCTGGCTYGACACAGTGTTGAAGGATAATAATACTGCTGAAAGGCCTGAATTGATTTTCACTTTCACCTTTATGTTCTGGCCCATATTCAAAAGTAAAATATCAAATGAGCAAGTTTTTTTTTTTTTTATTTCTGCCCCTCCATGTCATTTGCAGTTATTTGAATTCTTATTACTATGAATTTYCTCCATCTCTTGATACTGAAACTCACACAATGACTTTTAAGAACCTTCTCCCTCACTGCTTTAGATAGTTGATGATTACTCTGTTGTTCTTTAAGTCATAGAGGGTATTTAAATATCAGCTGTAAACATGGTGGGAGATGGATACAGTGTACAGGAGAGCTGCTCTCACACTCCCCCTGTAACCTCTCCATCAGAAACCCCAGATGCACTGAGGTTAAGTAAGCTTCTCAAATATTTACAGTTATCTCAGTGTGAGAGCATTGATGTTCTAACCAATAAAGATTGAAATGTTTTGCCATCTCAGAAACAAGTGTAATGCAATTTAGTTTTCATAGCTATAGTGAAAACAAATAAAGTCGTAGGAATTRCAGAATAATTTTTCAACTACACATTCAAAAGCATGGAAGACTCACTAAAGAGAAAGAAAAAAAAATCCTTGTCTCATTTTGTATCTCAATTTTAAACAATGCATGTTTCCAGTGAATATTTACAGGTTAATAATAGGCTAGTACAAATTCTAGAAGACACAACAAAAATTATCTGCAGTCTATTCACAAACCTTTGCCATGTCTCAGTGTTTGGGGATGGGCGTATGGACTGCCTCCACCACCCTTGAATAGAAGTCTATTGTGTGGGCTTGTTCCATTGGGATCAATGGGACGACATGTGCAATGAGATGCTAATGAACACCAGAAACGATGGTAAAATCTGGCCTGGCTAAGGCATAAGGCTGTTTTTATAAACCACTGCTGAGTATCTTGCCATACGTCTTTCAGCTAAGCTGTTGAAACTTCAGATATTCAGGGAGACTTTACTATATAAGTTTTTTACATCATTTAAATAACATTTTCCCACCCTTACAATGCGAATAATTCTCCATTCTTGTCTTGTTTAAAGTTGCAGATGAAGGCAGTCCCTTTTTTCAGTGACAATTGCACTGTTAATGTAAATGTGATTCCAGAAATGGAAAATAAAATACACTGGAGGAAAATAACACCAAACACAAGTATAAGAGAGAAGCATGATGGTCAGAAAGCAGGCTCACGAGACAGGATAGTGCTGGTAGCACATAGCCTAATGGTCATTGCCCCACTGCACCTGCAGAACCCCACATCAGCAATGYTCCTGTCTCACAGAAGGGGAGTGACAGCCCCAGCCCATCTCAGAGAGCCCCAGGCAGCAGCGCTGGGGCAATTGTGCCTGGTGAGTGCCTAAAGCCGCGCTGCTGGAGGAGATGGGTGGCTTCCTTGGTCCTCCCTTCAGCCTGGGCTGGGACATAGCATGTGTCATTTGAATGGAAAACCTACAAACCTGTGGATGTAACATCAGGAGCCTGTAATTCTTGGCAGCTTGGAGCAGGCTTAGAAGTGCCCAGACACAATAGAATCGAGGATCATAAAAATCGCATCTCTGTCTCTTAAAAGAGAGACAGAGGGAGAGAAGACAAGGTCCACCAAGACCATCTTTTCTCACCAGCTTATGGCAGAGGTTAATTATTAACCATTGAAACACTGACAAACTGTGGTGTTTGTTTGCTTATTATGAGGCCTGTCAGGGCCAGAACCAAATCTTACTGAAGCTGACTGATGTCTCCTGGTTTCAATAGACTCAGAGGTCAGGCCTCTAAAATTCAAATCACCAGTGCTGTTCCTTCCAATAAAGAACCAGTGAGCACTTGGAAGAAGCACCTAATTACTCCAATGAGGTCATTTWGTTTTTAAACAAAAATGCTTTAATTGGGGGCAGACCCTTTCATTTTGTTTCCCAAGAAGGAAATTGATTAGCAAAATGTTAATAATGAGATTTTGAAAGAGCTCATGCCAGCCAAAGCACCAAGCTCAGCTAAGGGAGCTCACATTTTCCTTCCAGCTGCCAATGCTAAGCAGAACTGTTTTCAGGGAAGGACTCATGGATGGAATGCAGGTCATCTTCTCTAGTTTGCTAATACCACTGCTGCTATCATTTTGCCTGTTGTTCTTTTGCACCCTAACCAAAGGTGGGTGGCCAGCAGCAGTTTCACGTGTCCAGATCTTGCCTGAAGCCATCATCTCTATGCCAGGAAGACACTTCCTTGCAGAAGTGCTTAGCTGGGGCCCTGGTAAAACACAGCCTTCATATGGAATTCAGTGGTTTCAGATCCTGCAAGCAAATGTAATTCAGAGAAGAAATACATGGGACAGGAGAGATTCCTTGGTGGAAGTTCGTGCCCCTGGCACTCTGCCTGGTGTCAGAAATGCAGCTGACTGGGAGTGTGGGATGGAACAGGATCTTGGGAGCTGCAGCTTCTTCTCAGCCAGTTTGTACACAGCAAAACAGCTGGCACTGCTTTTATGCTACACCCTCTTTTCTTTCAGTTTTCTATACTCAGGGAGGGGAGAGTTCTAAGGTTCTTCCAGACACAAAGAATGTATTTCTGGAGTGGGATGRCACACATAATTCAGTCTTGCTAACAATTACTGCCTGTAGTATGGCAAGAACAACTGTCCCAAAAAGTGTGGTTGTGCTGAGATGAGTAAAACCTTTGCTATGGGGAATACTGTGTAAATAGCATAGATAGATAGATAGATAGATAGATAGATAGATAGATAGATAGATAGATAGATAGATAGATAGATAGATAGGACTAGGCAACAAAAATCAGAACTATAAAAGGTAAAGAAGCAAGAAATTCTATGTATTTTTAATTTTATAGCTCTGCATGACTGACGATAACAGATGCAGTGGGAAGTAACTATTCTCACCACTTCTGAAAATAAAATTCAATTCAAAATTCATTCATAGGTATGTATGTTTTGAGTTGTCTTCTCATCAGCTTTGTTACTAAGAGAGCCTCTTCTCCACAACTGGCAGGCACCCATAATGGATAATCAGAATGTTGCAGCTCAAGATTTTGCAGATATAACTACCTTTTTCCTAATAGGCAGAGGCYCAGCCTCACATCATTAGTCTGTGTGAACTATTCAGAACTCTCTGAAGATTTGGGGATTGTGTACAAAGCTGACAACCTCCCTGGTTTTCAATATTTTAAGGATTCCCATCTATGTGAAGTCCTATAGAGTCCTTTGCACACTGCAAAATTATGTTACTTTCCAAAATCACTAGAATCCACATACTTTGTTCCTTTGATCCAGATAATCATGGCACCTTTCCCATGTATTTTTATTGAAATAAAACTTGGAGTTGCAAAAATAACAAGGTAACAAAATATCAACTCAAACTTGGTGCATTTTACTAATGAGAAAAAAGACCCACTGGATTTTGTACTACCCTACTCTGATATTAGTAAATTGATATTAACTATATTGACTTCAGCTAATATTCACTCAGGACTCCATGCCTTTTAAAGATAAAAGTAAGCTGAAATAACAAAGAGATCATCTTTGTTATTTTAGCAATATTTCAGTTTTCCCTGAAATTTAATTTCTGGGCTGAAAATTGTAAAACAAATCCATACTTATTGGAAATTTAAAAAAAATCACTTAAAGGACATTCTTCAGGGTATAGAAATTGGTTTTTTCTGTTTGCTTGATTTTTTTAATCTGGTTGTATATGGTCCTGTCCCTCATAAGTCACAGCAAGCAATAYAGTATTCCACAGGAGCTTTTATCCTAGTGAGCAGAAAGTGAGCAGAAAGACTGAACAAAAGAATGAATTAATTAATTAATTGATGAATGTATTTAAATAAGTCTCCACCTGCTCCRCTTCAAAAATCTCTCACTACACTACAGAGAGGTTTGTTACACTGACTAATATCAAAGCCTTCCTCTTGATTTTTGAACAAGATGATTTGTTCACACTTGGAGTGATTGCCAAAATGCAAGATATGTAACACAGATGCTGCCTTTGCTGATGTGCCTAATGTCAGGAAACCAGCACCTAGAGGCAACAAGGAAGGCAGTGTATCCAAAGTGAAATGGGAAAAAGTAGATTTTCCCACTGYTTTTTCAGAAATACCTRATGCACTTGTTTCATCWTAAAGATTTGCCTTGCTAGCATGARCAGTTCACTAACAAGAAGAATTTAACTTAATATGAACAAAGGCACCCTTTTAGGATTTTTTTTTTGCCTTTATGTTCTAAACTCAGTGATGCTTTCTTGTCTTACATTACCAGACAAGCTTTATGGTAACAAACTGCATGAAAAAAGAACCTTGGTTTGCCTGCCAGACACCAGCAGAATTTGCCAAAAGTTTGCAGAAGGRCTGCAAACTCTTCTATAAAAGAGAGAATGGAGAAAGCCATGATAGTTGCAGCTCCTTATTGGGGTTATAGCAGAGCCCCACTGGTGGCACTGAAGAGAAGGAGTTGGTGGCTAAGGGGTGTTGGATTAAGAGGGGTGGGGGTGGGATTTGTGTGCCCACCCCCCAACCCCGTCCCAGACAAAGGTCCCTGTCCCCCGCAGGAAGGTGCTGAAATGCAAAGCAAGCTCCCAGCTCCTTTTCTCTCTCTTGGTGGCATTTGGAAGTGTAAAGCTTTGAATACCAATTGCTTGAACTGGACATATGTGAATCTCTTCTAATCCTACTAATCCCGTCCCCAAGTGCTTCTTTGTATGTGGAGGCAACACACATAGATCTAAGTGAAAGTGGCCGTAATCCTGGAAATGTGGAAAAATGTCCCAGTGTGGGAGTTGGGAGAGGGAAAAGCTCCCCAGCGGAGGGAACCCGCTGGAAGAGCTTTGTGTTTGTGGGGTGAGCGAGGGGCAGCAGTGGGGGCAGGGGAGACATGAAGGGGAGCTCTCACCTTCCCTGAGCCGTGAGGAGGAAAGCAAACCCACCCAGCGGGAAAGCTCCCTTTGCAAACAGCCATCGCACACTTGAGCAAACCCGCAGAACTGAGACAAAGTTTCCAAACGCTGGGAAATTCACCCACCGGCRGCTTTCAGCAGCGTGAGCGCAGCAGGCACGGCACTAATGTGCTGACTTCATTATTTCCCGACCTCGCCCCGCTGAATGGCAGATCTGTGCAGGGAGCGGGGCACTGTCACTGCAGCCTTCTCYGGCCACAAAGATGGGCAGAGGAGCTGGGATCATGGATCTCCCTGGGTGTATCCGGGGGGGACCCTCACCTTGCATGGGTGTGAGGAGYGGGCTGTGTAAGCGGATCTCTGCCGAGCAGTAACAGGGCAGCAGAGACGCAGTCAGCTTGCAAGGGACCGGGTGTGTCATTCATTCAGCCCCTCTGGAAACTGATTCCAGGCAACAAATCCTTTAACTTCACATAGGTAAAAGRATAGAGACGGCAGAAGCTTCTGTGTCTTTGATTCAACACTGATACATCAGCATCTGACCAGGCTGTTATTTAAAATTAACATCCACCTGGATGCTAACAAACCCGATGGGTTTTCCAAATATACAAGTCATATAATTCAGCCACACGAMTTTCCCAAATGTCAGACAGCTAATTTACATTTTCTTGGCTAGTCACTGAATAAAACGTGTTTATACCCCACAGTAGATCGTGTACAAGGAAATTAATCTGGTTTTTGTATGCGCTTTCAAAATATTTTAAAATATGGAGCAATTGATAACATTATTTGCCAGGCAAATCTTTATTTTGCTCAATAAATCTCTAAATAAAACCATGTTAGGTAAGAAAATCTAAGGCAATATATTCTCTTGGAGTTGACATTTTTATTACCTCACCAGACTTTGTGCTTTCATAAATAAGTGTCAACTGAAATTAACCTGCTGTTTAGAGATAGTATAAACCATCCCAAAATCAGCCTGGGGACTGCAAGTCTTTCTCTCTCTCTTTTTTTTGCACATGAACCTCCTGAATGTCACAGGGACAGAAAATGAGGCTAGATTTTCAACTTTGCAGGGATAAAGCAATAAGATTGCCTCTTGGAAACATGTTAAGCCAAACCCCACAAYGCACTAACATCACTTCATTAGCAGGAAGCAGCCCAGGGAAGAGTTTTGCCCTGTGCACCAGAGAACACACAGGATAAAATGGGGTGAGAAGAAAACTCACCTCTCAGAAGAAAAGCCTGGTACTGGTTTGCAGCTCTCTGGACGTGATCCCACTGCTGGCCACAGAAACACAGGAAAACTACTCTTGGCATGCAAGGGATATTGCTGATRTTGCAACCAACAATCTCCTCCAACCCAGCAGTGCTGCCCTGSCTGCAGGCTGCAGGGAGAGGGGCCTGGGAGAGCACAGCCCTTCTGGGCAGAGACAATCCACAGAGCCAGGGCACGTTGGCACAGTTGCTTCCTACTTTAGACTTCCCCGACAGGGAAGAGAAGGAAAACAATTTGTCTGTAGGGAAGTTAGCTTCATTCATTGTAGGAATGCCRCCCAAAACTAAGCAGATGTTTTCTRTATAAGGAAAAAGGGTTCCCATTTCACCTTAGGACTTAAAAGGACAAAGCCCTAGAAATTTCTTTKCTCTCCTGGCAGCAATTGGCTCAAGGCCAAGAGAGAAACACTGATAGGTCTCTTTACCTGTCCCTCAGAAATGTAGCYATTYTCTATTGGGCAGTTTGCCAAAAAACCCACCTAAAATTTTCAGTRCTTAAGGGAGAGCATGAAGCTTCTCGATGCTTTTTGGGTTGTCCTAACAAGGTGCAATGAGCTTGCATGCACCTGTGCCCAGTTTCTATTTTGTTCTTTTATCATTTATTATTTTATCAGTTTATTATTTTATCACTTTATTAAACCTTTTGCCTTACAAAACATACCCAAGGAGCTGTCTCACAAATTATTTTAAGCCATTCTGAGAAGTGCTGGAAACCCTCMGGACTTAAAACACTTCCACATGRCTCASTCTACTCTGGCCACRTGTAAGCTTGTATTAGTTCATATRAAAGAGCCCTGTGCACCAAGGGTGTGTGGTGGTGTCTCCCTCAGGACASCAAACATTTTATGGACAAAGCAAGGGTGCCATTTTTTCCATCTGTAGGGGATCCCAGACTGTCTCCAGGCCTAGAGGCAGCAAGTGTCCCATGCCCATATTGTTGAGGTGCCCTCAAGAAGAAGCTGTCCACAGGGACCTCTCTTGCTGGCTGGAAGACACAGCCATGCAGTAGCCAGATGCCATTTCATAGCATGACTGATAGAGCCTTTGGCCTCACTCGTGCTCCAGCATGTGTGGTGCCATGATCACCCTCAGCTGCTGTGGATGGCATTGCCTCCCCCTGAGGGCCCTCTGTTCCATTTTGAACARGTCCCAGTGCTCTCCCACAGCCTCAGCCTGTGCAGAGGGGCAGCAGTGAGGCCTGAAAGAGACAGGTGTCCTTGACACATGAGCACAGGCTATTCTTGGAGGATTACATCTGGAAAAAGTTTTTAAGGTGCTGTCTGTCCTCCCAGTCTTCATCTAGTCACTCTGCCCACCTAGCTGAGACCTGCCCTGCAGGAGCAGTGCAGCTTCCACTCAAGGCCTGTCTGTTCTGAGGCARTAATTGTTGGGAAAGCTGAAAGTGAGGTCAGTATCTTTATCAGGCCAAGGAGASCTGGTGTTGTACAGGGCAGTGGAAGTCTGGCACATTGGACACAACTGATGTCAGGACAAGRTATCTTGAAAGACAAGGTCCTTCTACAAGTGCTCCTAATGCTGGTTGGCAAAGGGTCATGCCTGGGGGTGACCCATAAGGTAGGGCAGTGCAGGTATGGCTGGATCAGCCTCAGCCTGTCGTGTGCAAGGGAGTGGGCTGATGCCAGTGGACTGGTCCTCATCTGCAGCCAAAATCTGTAGCACAGGCACTGCAGTGTGACACAGTGAAGAAAATCAAGCCTACACGTTCCTATCCGCTTGTCTATCATCATTTTGGCACATCAATTTTTTGGAAACAGGCAATTCTTTTTCTCCTAATTCTGCCATATATCAAGGGCATTRTATTCAGGATACATAAGCTAGGATTCTCATTGTCATTCTTTTTGATGGGCTCACACCAACAAGGGATCTGACCCTATTTCTATAATCTGCCTCAAATGCCAATGATTAGAGTCTGTTTCAGTTTAAAGCAATGAAGCATTAATATCTTTTAAAATAATTTAGTTTCAAATGACTGCAAACAAAATGAAAAGATGTGGCACCCTATAGGCCACTGAAATCAGTTGGGTGAATTTGGAACCTAGTATTTACTGTTGGGATCTACACAAATTCAAGAGCCAAAGGCAAGATTAGTTGKATTAGTGCTTCAGTGGTCCTTCATTATCCATTTCTCCCTCAGTGACATGTTTCATATCTTCAGTTAACTGTGCTTATTAAATGAGAATGATGAAGAACTGAAGTAAAAACACAGAAGTAGAAGGAGGATGTTGAACCTTGTTAATCTTGTTTAGAATGCTACAGGATTTCATTAAATAGAAAATTTCATTGAGAGTTCCTACATGTTCTTCTGGTGTTTAGTCTAASAGCCTCACTCTGACTTTGGAAAAGAGAMACCCAGAAATGTGTTWCAATTTARTTACTWACCACMCCAGAAATAGGCAGAAAACAGAATCAGACCCACCTGAACATGGGTTTTCTGAGCACAGACCACTCTTYTATTCCTCTGTTATACTGCTTTCTTGGCTGTGATGACAACTGGAGAATCACTTGTGTGTTTGAGGGTTCCAGTCTGTCTCCTGTGGGGAGTGTAGAGGGGGAAGGAKCCCCTTAATGGTGTGAATTCAGACTTGGCTCTGCTGYAGACACTCTCAACATTAGGCCAGTTTTAGTCTTGCACAAGGAGATCTTGATGCACTGGAGAATCAGGATGTTGTTCTGGAGAGTAAACCTATTGATCAGTTGGTCCTGTGTGTGGAAAAGTCAGAGACATACAAGTAACTTGACCTGAAAATTTGTCTCTTTTTACTGGATTATCAGCTGATGTGAACTATAAGGTTGGGTCCAGTCACAAAGTAAAAAGAGGGAAGGGGACTTGCAAGTGGCACAGACAAGAGAAGCGACATGAGCAAAATATCTACTCAAGTCTTCAGTTAAGTCAGCAGCTGAATCTGAAATCATCCCAGCTAYTTACTCATCATGTGGGGAGAAACTATTTCCCAGGGCACATTTCAAACAGCCTTTTAAATAGCCTGTTAAACCAAAATAAATATGACCACATTACTTTTTAATTTTTCACTGTTTCAAACCAGGTTTAATTAGGCACACTGCAACCTTGAAAAAATCTAAGAAACAGGGAAGTTATATTGATTCTTTATTATCACTTTAATTGTCTATTCTGATGTGTTAAAACTGAAACAATCTTCCAGCTGCAATGTCTAATGAACTCCAAGATCAAACATGATCTTGCTAATTATGGAGTTAATGAGGACAAGTTCACAGGCAGAGTTAAGTTAGTAACTACATGTTTCAAAGCATCTTGAAGCTCAATAAAATCTTCATTTGGTGTTATAATGGTATACAGTTTGCATTTCTTCTTTCTGAACATGTTACAGAAGGGCACCCTATGTATGTTATATGCTGCTAATCATGTGCAAACGACACAAAGACAACTTCAATAAATTAGGAGACTGGCTGTTTATAAATCAACTCAACATCGAAATCTCATTTACATTTCTGCTATCCCATGTAATGTGTTTACACACAAATAATGTGGACATTAGCATGGGAGGGGAACAAATTTAAATTCCACAGCATGTTTCTGAAGCCAAACCATCAAGAAAAGGCAATCAACATTGTAAATGAGCATACAGGCATTTAGATTTTAAAAAACAGAAGCACTACTAAATCAGGCCTTTGAACCCAGACAGCAAAATGAACCTTACAGCTGTATCCATTTCAAGGGCATACTTACCCTGGGCACGAGTGGGATAGGACAGTGCTGTGTTTGAAGCAAGCTATTCTTCTCAGTCCTGCTAGGAAAGCTTGTATATAAAAATTATTATTTCTAGGACTGTTTCTAATTAAAGTTTATTCTCTATTTATTTCCTCTTTTCCCTGGTTTCTTTTTAAAATTGTTGATAACCTTGGAGTTACAGCTGTTCCTTCTACCCTTGCCCTTTAGACTCTCCTAAAGAGTCTGTAAGGTCTGTAACTGCAATAAAAAAACCCCACGGACAACCACGTTGCTGCACCTGCATTAGCAGAAGTAGCAGGAGTTTGTCACAGTGGCAAGAGTTTGTCAGCATCCAGCAAACAACTATGCTGGATTAAGCAATAAATTTCATGTGCTTTACATTAAGGAAGCCATATCTTATGGAAATAAAGATTATCTGACAACACAGTGTGAATACTTTAGAGYTCACAGTTCTGGACACAGTAAAGCAGGAGGTATCAGATAAAGGCTCAGAAATACCAACAATGACCATGAATCCATGAGAGGTTCAGACAAGCAATAGAGCCTGCAGTAGTGCTGTGTAACATGACTACCTCTTGATTCAGAAATATATATTATTTCAAATTTATCTTACAAGTACCTGGCAGATATATCTCCATTCAAGTAAGTGGAGAAGGACAGGTGCACATCCCTGATATGCAATTTTACTTTTCCATTAAATCTGGTTTTATACAATGTAGTTCTTCAGGCTGTGGTTATGTGAGCCATTTTTTTTTGCATCAGTGCTGCTTTATTTGCTTKTTTTTCCTGAGTCACATCCTCCTCTATACTACTGCAGCTGTTGTCATGACCCCTACAGCAAACCATATCAAGGAACTGATCTGGGTGAGAATAAAACATTGTTATATTTTCTGGATTATTTTKCAATCAGATTAGTTAATGTCTTCATTTACCACAGTGCTACAAAACTCTTTGTGCTAACGCAGGAGGGGACAGATGGGAATGGAAGTAGAGGTATAAAGGAAGCAAGGAGGACAATGAGAKGTGGTTTAAACAGCACTGCCACTATATGTATCACAGTCTCAGTTTACTGATTCAAGAATAGTTCCCTTCCCCTTTTGTCCTCCCCAGACAAAATTCTGTTCCTTCATAACTCTCAATATATGAATTAATTTTTCAGCATCTGCTTTTATCCAAAGTGGCATCACCCAGGCACCCAGCATGAGGTTTGGGGAGATCGCTGTTGCTTAGTGTGCAAACTAAGCATTACTTAGTTCCATATTTAAATAGATTGTTTAGAAAACAATTTTTCAAATACTCATAGGTGAGATGGCAATGTTAAGATGCTTTTATTTGTCATCAACTGACATGGCCCAACAGTTTATAGCCTTTTGACAAAGCTTCATTCAGAGGTTGTTATTCATGTCAATCGGGAGTTTAGAATAAAAAACAAGAAATTCAGTCTGTGGTACTGGATCCACATATACTGAAATCAACCCTCAGAACAATTTCCTTTCTTACAACCAGCTTATGTCATCCTGTCTTACTGCCCTGCATTGGATCCTTCCTTTCCCAGTACTGGCAAAGGGAGGTGGGACAGCACTCGCACTTCTCTCTCCTTTGCTGCTGCTCCCATTTGCTGCCCAGTGTTCAGCTCCTTGTCATTTCTGTTAATKGGTCTAGGTAGTGTTTTTCTTGGCCATCCTCACTTCTTCAGGGAAATTGGTTTCCATTTCATGACTCTCGGTGTGAAACTTGGCACCTGAAATATGTGTCTCTGCAGTCCCTTGTGAGCATGGAGGAGGGTGTGAGGTGCCCAGTCAGCCCCTCTCAGCATTGTGGCAAAGCCTCCTCAGGAACGTTTTTGTCCAGCATTCTGGCTGCTGTTCAGCTTGGTCTGTGGTGCATAACTCTTCCCCAGGCCTGGTCTGAAGAATTTAGACCTCTCACTGAGGGGCTGGRAATAGCACAGTGAGGGAAATCACCGAGCCAGCAGTATAGTGATGYCAAGGGTGAGCCTCTTATTCCTTGTGCAGATAGAGCTTTCTCTGTGGCAGATACCCCGAGAAGTCCAAATTGGCTCTTAAGAGTTGGAGCTACAAAATGCTCCTGTAGAAACTCCTGGGCAGGGGAAGGGATATAAGAGACAAGCCAAAAATTAAGGGAAAACCTTGAGATCATTCTGGGTAGASTGACTTATTGATTTGTGTTACACTTGAGTAGTCTGTATGAGCAAAAACTGGTGCAGCATGACACCAGTCATTTCCAAACTGAGGAGAGTGCTGGCCATCYAATAAAGGAGAATCTCTATCCTATTATGTCTTCATGGAACAGAAAAAAAATCCTCTAAAATAATTTTAACCAGAATTATCACTTTCTTTACAACATTAACTCATTTCTTTGCATGTTGCTGTGCAACAAGTCCTTTTAAGCAGTCCCTCAATATTACTGAAGGTTTTCTTATACCCCTTAAAACAGGGAATGTTTTCCCATCCTACATGGCCTTTGGTTTCCACTCCTTTCAGTGTGATTTCTGCTTTGTTTCTTTTCTGTGCTAGGAGATGATAATGAGGTTCACACACCTTCTGCTTTGGTGCTTGGAAATCTACGCTGGGTTTAGCTCAGCTGCAGCGAGCTGAGAGGCTTCCCCCTCCACGCCGCCAATTTTCAGTGCGCTCATATGGGCCTGACGCGGTGGGGGGCTAATCCCAACAGCAAACATTATACTCTTTCCATACTCACTTACACTTTGGAATCAAGGGTAAGAAGTTCTCTTTGAAGCCCCTTTTCTCTGAATGGTCTGGCAAAGCTAACGTGAACTTCCCAGATTCTGGCCAGAATTCAAATGTGTCACAGCGCAGCTCAGTGACTGTTGCAATTGTTCCGGGCCCTCCCAGTACACCAGCCTTCCTGTAGCATGGGATGAGAAGGACACACTTCTTTTACAAGAAGCCATTTATTCAAGCATGGCTGCAGCCAACATTCTTGAGCAAAGTTTACCCACAGAAAATTTTCGTCCATCTGCTGTATCCAGTGACTTGTATTTCAGCGTGCACCATTGTGGAAACAGAAAATAAGTGGTTTAGGGAAATTATTTCTGATCACTGGACATAGGTTGAGCYAGCAAGTCTGACCAATGGAAAAATGTTCAAAAGCTCATGCCCTTTTTCATTTCAATAACAATAGAGACACATTCTGTGCTCAATCTGGAAACAAATGTTGCCCATATTTGGATCTCAGTGGGAGCTGTGCATGTGGAATTTGGCCCAAAGTGTTGTGTTGCAAGATACTTGTTACTCTTGCCCTGCTTCAAATCTTGATTCTTCCTATTTGATCTGACTGTGACAGAGTCTGTATTAAAGTAAGTGTCAGACTGAAAACAGATTTTTGCTGTGTATGTGCACAGGGATGGAACAGAGTAAGTTTGCTGATCTTTGGGGGGTTGCCCAGAACAGGACTGGCACAAGAACCACATCTGTTGTGTATCACTGTGGATGGGTATTTTTGTA
>CADDXX010000072.1:1554098-1615929 GCA_902810485.1 Alauda arvensis | reverse complement strand
TTTCAGATTAAGTGTACTTACAAAAGTGGGTATGCTTTATGCATTCAGTTTCAGCTCTTTGAAACCAAGACAATAAAAGGAATCACATGCAGGCTTTCTGGGGAGAAATCTGCTTTCTTCCTTACRTGCAGGAATGGGAAAGCTTCCAATCAGACTCATTCAGAAGGCGGGCAAAACATCTTCAGCATGCTCTCATTTTTATCTGTGAACTTTGCTCATTTACAGATACATGAATAGTGAAGAGTGGAGTTGGACAACTAGGACATGGTTCTAAAAWCTGTGACGCAAAGGTGTATTTCCTTTCAATAGAAAGAACAGCTTACATCTGTGGCTTCCAACTCTTCTGGGTGGGCAAAATTCTTGGACAGGAGGAAGCCCAGCTTTGCAAGAACATCAAGACATTAGGGAATCTTGTGATTTTCCTCTGAACTTYTTCTTCAAGGCACATCTAATTTCTGATTTTGGCCTTTTTCAAGTAGGTTGGCATGATGCAGACTTCATTCAGAAGTGAATTTCTTAGTAAGCAAATTTTCTTTGGTACTTCCCTCTCCCTGCTACATTTGCAGCTGAGTCTTTAGCTCAAAATGAAATCTTTGGGACCACTTCCYCTTTGAGAACCACAGGAGGCCAGACACAGTACACTAAGGGTCACAGCTCTGCAGCCAAGCAAGCTTAAAAGTGATGGGTTTGCTTCCCCATGTGGCTTACATCCTCTGAACTTCACAGATACTCTACTTTAAATTATTGCAGGTAGGATTAACATGGGCCCACATATTTCTCTTCTTGGTCTGTTACTTGYCTTTGCCTTGTTGTGTTTTTCTATAGGAAAGCTCTTTATGGCAACTCTCTCAGTGCAATATTCTCTAGATCTGCTGCACGAATGTGGCTCTGAGAACTAACCTGAAAGCTGCTGGTGAACCATGATCCATCTGAGTTCATTCTGATCACTTAGAACCCATTCAGTAATCCTGAGGTGTTATTAGAATTGAACAAATGCTAGAGGTGCATTTCTCCATTTTTCTACATAAGCATTCATGGTACATTTAACAAAGAATAAGCAAATTAATATAAAGCTTATATAAATAAATGCAATTGTGAAACATTCATCAGTCACTGTGCAATATGGAGCCTTAGACTTGACAGTAATTGGGCATTAATGTTATATTTCTCAAGCACATTCCCAGCCCTCCAAATTCTGCAAGTGGAAGAGCAAATGAAGAGGCTAYTCCTGTGTAGGAGGATGCAGCGGTTTTCTGACATGTTACGTGTTAGATTTCAGATGTGTTGCACTAATGAGAGCCAGAACTTCCCTACTCTTGAAGGCCCTACCCTACAGGGCTTAGAAATCCTTCCTGTGTAACTGCCTTTTCAGCTTGCTTGACTGCTTACCAAGGTCTTTATTTTTTCTTCCAGGGAAAGGAGGGAGGAGGGGACTTTTTCCCTAGACCCCTTGTTCTCTCTATTTTGCTTTGAATGTTGCGGTGTGTTTGGTTCCCCCCTCCCAATGTGCTCGGATAACCCAAAAGAAAGAGAAGTTCTCTCTTTTTTTTTTTTTTTTTTTTTTCATCCCTTTTCCCTGAGGAGACAGAGAGAGAGAGAGGGGGAGGAAAAAGAAAGATTAAGATGTAAGCTGGCTAGATAAGCCTGGAACTGGGTTTATTACTACTGTTGAATGAGAGTACAAGGATATAAAAGCAAACCTGCTTTACTGGAGCTGGAGCGAGGTTGGTGGGAGACCTACCCTGATTGTGTGCCACTCCGAGAAGGGATGTTTCATTAATTACACATTAACTATGTGCACTGAGGAGGAGGCAGAGGATAAAAAATGCAGATGTTTCTGCTGCCCAACAGAATGAAAACCACTCTTGATCCTGTCAAAAGAACATTTTGAATCAAAGGGCTCCACAGAAGTGGAAGAATGAGTTTTGTGGCTGAGTGCAATGGTGCGGCCTTTTAATCATTAAACCCTTTTATAGCGGTAAAATGAACATCCATTGTCATGGCCACTCCAATGGGGCCATCGGAGCTGCTGAAAAGGGAATGCTTTACGAAGGGCACTAAAACAGGACACAACCAGCCCCGCTGCTAGATTTCTAAAGGTAACAACAGCAGTGCATAACAAAGAATGAAAAGATGGCCCAGGTTGGTTTGCTTAAATTACTTTCCTTCCCAAACCCTYCCTACAAGCTGAACATGCACCAGATATAATGAGCATTAGGACTTCACAGGCTGGCAGTTCCCCTCCTTTGTTTTCTTGGAGTTTTACTGTCTTGGTTTAATTTTTTTCTGTTCTTTAAGTGAAGGCTCCTTAGGAAAATGGATTGAAATGTTGTTTTATTCGTAATCACTCTCTACAGTCCCAGTAAAGCCATTAGCATTGTGAGAGGAATGATCCTCTCTTCTTGTATAAACTCCACCCCCACCTCCCCAAGYAAGCAGGAACAGTACTGTTTTAAGACTGTTTCAGATAAAACATTTCCAGCCCATTTTTAGAAAGCAGACTAAATTTTAATTTGTCAGGCCATGACCCTGGAGTTTTAGTTATACTACTTCCTTGCTCTTTTCTTCTCCTTCCCTTTAATTTCTCAGTAGAAATGATTCAATGAACTATTTCTCTCGTCARTCTAGGAAGAATTAAAAGATTTATTTCCCAGAGTTACTGTAAGCCTTGGAAAACTATATTGTCAGGTTTTTTGGAGCAGAACTTTTCAGAGAAATGTAATCTCATTTCATGGCAAGTTTCATATCTAGGTTTTGTTCCAATAGGAGACAGAAGGGAATCAAATCTCAGCTCCTAGGTAATCCATCTGATGGACACCCAGGTACCATGAATCTTGACATTCTGGACTGTGAAAGAAGCCGGAAGAAGATGAAAGTTAAAGATAGCAAGGCTTTACRTCTCTCAGCCAGTCATCCAAATGAGCTGCTGAGGATCTGAGCACTTTGGGAGCTCTGMCTTTGGATGAAGCAGGACATCAGCTAGTCAGAGACTTTCATACCATCAGCATTTTTTTGAATTTGAATGCTGAACTCTGAACAAACTGTGGAAAAATATCAGTGAAGATGAATCRGCAGAATGGGAAGAAAAATATATTTATGGACTACTTTAAACRTATTCCTTACAAATAGTTTCTAGTACAGAACTAATGGTGAGAGTTTTATAGTTTCTGTGACATTTGAAATGCAAATGTATTTCAAACTATTATATAGTAATCCTTATATCAAAGATAAAAATTGGTGAATAACATGATTTCTCAGGTGTCCTTGAGGCWATTTGTGCACCAACTGTTTAGTTATGAATCGTATTTTATTTTTAGTTCAGGAGAAAAGGCAAAAGCACTAGTGTTATGATGCTTGATTACTATACAACCTGAGCCACATGCTTATGTAAAGGGCAGCAGTCTGGAGAAAGTCATCATAAATGTCTATATGAGGATAAGAACTGCATGGCTCATCATCTGTGAGGAGGTTTGATGAGRTTGTTCCCTGGGAATATTGGTGCAGGAATTGTCAGCACACTTGAGATGGTGCCAGCTCTTCAAAGCTCTGGAGAAGTTTAAAGTGTGCAGGAAAAACAAATCTGCTTCTTTGCAGATTTCTCAACTTTTGTATCAGCTAAAAATTTCTCAAAGACACTTTTGGAGGGACTCAAATGGCAATCCTTGCTTGTTTAGCAAACTTCAGAAGAGGCTGTGTGACTGGTCAGTACTTTGCTAAAGAGAAAATTCAACCCCCTGCAAAAAGAAGTAGCAAAATMCTAAAGAAAGCACTTTGTTCAGAAGCAGCAAAGAAAACACGTGCTATAAAAATGCTTCTTCCCTGGCAGCAATCTAAAGGGATTGACAAATAATTCTGGGTGCTGCTCTGAGGGGTAGTGAGAATCAGATGAAAATAAGTCATTACAGAAGGCTGGCCAGGGTGGCAGGGTAAGAATCAAACTGCTGGGAGGAGTGACCTGCAGGAGGTATGGAAAAGAACTGTTCAGAGGCATTCACTGGAGTTACAGGTAACTCAGATGTACAGAAGTGTGRCCTCTGTGGCCTATTATGAATGGCTAATTCTTACATAAACTGTGAATTACAGTTCAGGGAAGGGCTTGGACAGCTACAGTCACTGCTAAAAATTGATTCAGGATCAAATATGGGTGTAAGGTGATAATGAGACAAGAGAAGATGATGACCACCTCAATCCCTGTTCAAAATATTAAAGGCATCTTCAACTTCTTCATTACCTAAAAAAGTTAAGGATGCTGAAGTGGACTRAGCATAATAAACTCCAGCCTCTGACATGGACTTCATAAGGACAGTGTTAAGCAGCAACAGCTCAGGCTGTGGGCTGTATACCCTGAAATTCTGCACTGATTCTGACCTAGAATCATGTCATAGAGATTATAYACCAGTTTAAAGTATTTCCAGCTTTTCTTAGTTTCCTATGGTAAAAACAGAGCATTGCAATTATTAGCTTTCTGATTTCCCTTCCCTAAGCTATCTGGAAGTTTTTAGCTGCATTTTCTGAAAAAAGTTTGAAAAAAAAATGGCAGCTTCCTATTATTTTAGCATCAGTTCTTTCTTGCTTCAGAAATATCTGTGGCTTATCAGGAAGGAAAGAGCTAAAACAAGACTGGTCCATAGAGGTGAAACAAGCATGGTCCAAATTAAACTGTGACTTGTGAAGAGGAACGATGYTTTCCCTATCCTGGCTGAGCTAATATTCCTGCCTTTGCTGAATCACACCAAGCTAGCCTTCTGCAGTTAGTAGCAAGCAGCAATGCACCAATCCTTTGTTTTGGCTGTGGTCCACCTATGAAGCAGACTGGTGCTTCAGTCATCCTCATCGTGACATCTCCCTGGGCAGATGGCAAATCACCTGATGCCAACAAAAGGCTCACACAGGTGGAGCCAAAAAGAAACMTTGTGTGTCCCAAATAATTACAAGTAAATTAAAGCAAAAGTAAAKAAGGCAAAGAACWACATAACCAATTATTTCTWYTCTGCATTCAGAATCCTAAAGGTAWTTCCAACAAGAAATTTTTGGTGCTCAGCATAGGTCGAATTAGGGCACTCTGATTATCAGTAGGGGTAGACTTTGAAATTTGGGTACCTCAGTTTGGCCACCTAACAAAAAGAAGGCACCCCCATCTCCTGCTGGCTTTGAAAAACCTCCCAGGGCTTTTTCAGASATGTAACAAGTGAGGGTGTTGAGAAAGTCACTTGTTTGTAAACAAAGCATTTTACAATGCCTTGAGAGATGTTTTAAGTGAGCCTRTGTCGCATAAAGCTCCTCAGGGATCTGTCGCAGCAGCAGCAGTGCACAAAACAAAGTCACTTCTTCTGTTGCACTTTATTCTGTTGTCATGTTAAAAGCAATGAATTTATTTCCCCCTCTCAGCCCTCCCTCAACTACTGCAGCCCTGCAGTAAATCAAAAAAGTAAACTCTCATTCTCATTGTGCAGGGCTTACTTCCAGGCCTCTACAGTTTCCACAGTAACTAATTAGAAATTTGCATCTCTAAGAAAGAATTATTTAATACTGATGTAAGCCCTTTTATTCTTTGAAGCTTGGCCTTTTGCTACTCAACTTCTGGTAGATGTTGGGCCTTAAGGTCATACTGTACAAACTCTGAATGTAGGTGGCCCTAGTGTTGCTTTTTTTATTTCGGATGATTCATATCCTGTGAAKAAAATGTCTTGCCAGGTTTTTGTTGAATGGCAAAGATTTGAAAGGCAGCACCCAATTCATTTAGTAGCCATTTGTTTTAAACTGTAACATCTTCCCCATTCCTCGTTAGCTAACTCTTGTGTAATTGAGTCATGCATTTTTAGCCTTGTTAAACCAGTGGAGTTAGGTCACAATGATGCACCTTTCCCATTAGTTCCATTTGCTTCCCCTGGCTTTCTGCCTYTAAGCAGGCCTTTTATTTCACATGGCAGGAAAGAAAGCCTTGGACACCCTGAGTGTGCAGATATGTGTTTTATAGCTCAGCCATAGATACTGTAAATCCAAGACACTGTCCCACAGTCTCCGAGCAGATGTAAATACTGAGAGAAGAGGAAGTGGAGGCTGCAAAGTGAACAAAACCCTCATGTTTGTGATAGAAAATGGCTTGAAGCAGTTTTTGTCCCAGACTGGCAACTGCCCCTCACAAAGCTGTGCTACCTCCAGCTTCAGCTGACCCCACTGGGCTTTGCATTAGGCTTGCAGTCAGTTTGCCAGCTCAGGCTCAGCAATWTTTCAGCTTTTGCACTTTTCTACAAAAGATCTGTCAAGAAAGATGCACACCCACCACCATCCCTTCCTACCATCAGATGGATCTTGCCCATCCTCTTCTGTCCAAATTCTGTACTGCTGTACCTGAAAGGATTTCAGTAGGACTCCTTTTATACCCTTGTAATCTTATCATTTTATAAACTTACAATTTTATATCGAATATATTATGTTTAAAACATCAAATATGTGAACATAAGCATTTAAAACATTAAATATGCATACAGACATATGTATCTGTGTAATACTTTGAATATATAATTATCTAATTATACATGTGTGTGTATACACACACATATATGCACACAGATATATATATATATGTAAGATTATATAAGCTCATAGTGGAAAAGGAACAGGTATGCTGGCTTTTTCTCCCTGCAATCATTTCCAAAGAAGGTAYCATAATTGAAGGGGAGTGACTGCATCAGCCAATAAACTTCTGATTCTGGAGCTGCAAATTACCAATTACTATAACTTAACGTAGCTTAAATTAGTTGAAATTGAAATAAATGCATCTCCAAGACAACCTCCATTCACAATATTGTCCTTAAGAGAGGTCTTTGAGAGAGATAACAGTTCTGCACATTTGTAAATGAATTGCATCACAGATCCCCTTTTTTACTTCTTTGTTCAAAGGAAAGCTGAATTTAGAAATAACCCTCAAACACTGCACACACAATAYGATCCAATGTGATCCAAGCATTGAGAAAGGCAGCCCAAAATCATAATTATGGGCATCCTGGGTGAGACCCCAGACCCATCTATGTCAGAATACAGCTTCAAGAGTCACCAAGAGCTGATGCATAGAAAAGGATCAAAGAGCAGAAATGCAATGCTTCCTTTGGTGCATAGTTCTGTGCTGCTGTAGGAGATTTTGAACAAAAGTGACTTGCTTGTGTTTCCTAGTATAATGGTATTATAGCCTTTGATAGTTTCATCTTCCATGAATTTCTCCAGTGGGTTTCTGAGCTCAAGTAAAATCCTGGTACCCACACCATCCTGTAGCAAGGAGTTCCACAGCTAAATACAATTGAAGAAGTTTCTTTTGAATAYATTTTCCTGTGGCAAGTATTAAGACATACCATTAGTCTGTTATTTATTCCAATCCATCTCTCCTTAAATTGGGAAAAAAACACCTAGAGCTTTTATTTTAAAGATAGTCTTCACTATGGTTGTGATTCAACCCCACTGTTTCAGTGTCTATTGTCAAAGACTGAGTCTGCATTTCATATTAATAGGTTAAGCTCAGGATTTGCTGAAGCCCGACTTCTCATAGTCTCATGACTCTTGCTGTGACTTAAAGATGCTATTGCCTACACACAAGCATCTAATCCATTTAAGAGGCTTTAGGCATCTTGTAGGCATCTGTCTTGTTGCCAACTGCTTCTCCAGAAGGTCCACTGTCTCCTTTAGGCCWATCTCAGTCTGCCACCCCCTTGTCAATCCACTGAATTGCACCTTCAGGGCAGCACCTCTCGATATTTTCAAGAGATCACCAAGATCCGATATTTCTCAGAGGGATCTGAAAAGCATTTGCTTCTAGAAGCCTAGGATTCTGTTGCTTCTTCTGCTTCTTAGTGCTGAAGGAAAAAATCACACAGACAATACTATGGAAATGTTGAAGGAGGAAAAGCAATCTTCCAGTCCCTTATAATGACTGTCTTCTTGGAGTCAGTTTGTAACAAAAGCAAACAAATTAGGATGCAGAAAATTTATCAAGGTTCCTCTGCCTCATCTTGTCAGGCTAGCAAGCCACATCTGAAGAGACGTCCTGAAAATATCTTTTATTATGATTTAGGTGCTATCCAGGTAAAAGCTCAGSTCTATATCCAGGTGGGCAGTTCACTAAGTTAATATAAGAAAGAGCTCGAAGAAACAGAAAAGCTTTAAAAATTTTTAAAGTATCTGTGAGAAGATAGTCCTATTTTGAATAACTAGGTGTTTTCCTAGTCAAAAACAGAGAGGCAAGTTTAATAAGAATGACTAAGTTCACATTAAGGACTCCTGTCATTTATCAGGTTAGGTGAATAGCCAGAATACATTGGTGCATTCTGGTTTTGATGCAAAAAAAAAAAAATCTGACTTAATGCTTTAAAATTGCAAAGAACAGTTTTAGATACATAAATAAGTATGGAAGCAGATATTCACATACAAACCCACCTACATCTCCAAACTTCATTCTGACTTGGCTTGATAATTGTTCAATAAATGTCTCTGATATTTTCAAAATCAAAGAAAAGGGCGTCTTTAGGATGAAGCAAGGCAAATAAAAACTATTGAGGATAATTATTATTTTTTCAACAATTATTTTTGAGTGGATGCTGAACAACATGGTCACTCCTTTGCTTTTCTAAGAACATTTACTGAAATGCATGTTTCCATGTGTGCATGTGGACAAGTGGCTATTTATTTGCATTGCCAAATGGATATAATTAACACCAGAAAAAAATCCCCTTCTTTGTTTTGTCATACTTTCTAAAAATCCTCCTTTCTTTCTAAAAACCTTGCCATAGCCTCAAAGAAATCATGCAGAAATAAATCATAGCTATAAAACTGCCAAACTCCAGGAGATGGAACTATGATCCATGGAATTTTCAGTCAGTGTTTACCAAGTGGGAACAGGGGCAACCAGGGAACTTCAGCCATGTTGTYATCCATAACTCAGTCACTCCATCAAAATCATAACCAAAGTGAAAGAGGCCACTGACCTGAGTCGAGGCTGTCTGTCTGTCAATCACCTTAGCTGCATTCCTTAGTCACTCAGAGGCAATGGAATGGGAATTCCCCATTAAGAGCAACCAAACTTCAGACCATTGCACATTCCCCTCCCTGGAGACAACTTCATTCAAGCCACCTCATTAACACCCWCACCTTGAAAGCCATTAGGTGTCCAGGTAGATGAGTGGGGTGGGAAAGTCCACTSAGTTTTATGTGGCATGGATTATGGAGCAAAGTCCTTAGAGTAAAGCTTGACAGTGCAAACACCTGCACACCAGAGCTGGAAACTAACTGGCTTTACAGTGGAGAAAGAAGAAAATGCATAACCAAGGGCATCTAATTAGATTAGCAGGAGTTTTGTGCTTTGGATCTACCATAATTCAATCAATTAAACTGTGCTTTAATAGCAAGGTCTTTCATGGCATATGTCCCAAGGTGCCACACAAATAATAAAATTAATAGCTCATGTAATTATTATTGAGAGAGATCTACTACTTTCTATGTAAGATTTTATGCTTTCCACCATGGCCAGCCTGGTGCAGGCCTTGCTGCCACTGGAKCTATCACAAGAAATTCTCCTGTTGCAGAGTAASGTTGAAAGAGACTAAAATGGATCATCTGGTCCAACCTCCCCKCTCAGGCAGGATCAAAAYTGGGTCCTGATAGCTCTTGAATATCTCCAGTGAAGAAAAGTCAACAATCTCTCTGGACAATCAGTCCCAGTGCATAGCTACACATACAGCAAAGAAGTTCTTCCTCATGTTCAGGTGGAACTTCCTGTGCAGCAGTTTCTGCCCATTCCCTCTTGTTCTATTGCTCAGCACCACTGAGAAGAGCCTGGCTCCAAAGCTGCAGCTGTAAAATGTAGTCAGAATTCTCCATGCACTCAAAAACAGTGCAAGGCAGATGGATGGCCAGTTCATCACCACAGAAGCTGGCCAGCTTGATGCAGCTCATCTTGGCACTTGCAGACAGTCCAGCACTGATCTCCAAAGTGAGGACAGCAGTTCCTTGTCTGTGATGTGGTGCTGACTCCTACCCATCACTTTGTAGGCCGCTGAAAGATGGTCAGTGGGTTTTAATCAGGGCAGTACTGGACTGGTTTGCAGACTGAGTGCGTTATCTCCTCAATCCTCCTAATTGGAGGCCATTCATATGTCATGAATTAGTATGCTGCCAGGGCAACCTGACAGCTGATGCTGTGTTCCAGGACATTTTCATACTGGGRTAATATAGGATGAGATCTTTAGTGACTTTAACCTGGGAAAACTGTGGTGTAGACCAGTGGAGCCAAAGGCCAATGAGAATTTYGATGTGCCAAGGATACTACTCAGTCCATCTCTAAATATTTCACACGGTACCAGCTGACATAAGGAGGCCGTTATGCAAATTTTCATTTTTACATTACAGTTCTGCATTTCAGACAGTTCAAGTTGTTGCTCTTATTTAAATCCCCAGTAYAGCTCATACACATTGTCAGGAGGAGATGCCCAACTGAAAAAAAAACAAAAAGGAAAAAAAAAACAGCCACCAAAAAACAAACCAGGACATCTAAAACCCAAATCAACTAGCCCCTATTTCCATTTACTTCTTACAAACAACCAACATTTAAGCTGATTTTCTTTGAAGCCAGCATGGTCCTCTGCTGCAATCTCATATGCCAAGTGTTCATTCCCAACCCCATGGTTTCATCTGAGCCACGAGCCCTTTAACTCATGTTAGGGATATGAACAGCTGCTSCACTTTAACTGTCCTTACCAGTGTTGTCAGAGGCAACTAAAATGTGCTGTRCTGGATGGCTGGGAAGTAATTCTCTATAGTTCAGAACCTGGTCAGATGACTTCTGCAACTTGGAATTATTTCCTATCAAAGGGTCTGTGTTCTTCCTACACCACAGCTGTGACGAGCCTTCCTGAGACTGCTGTGTAGCACTGAGAGATCTTTAAAGTTCACAGCAATGSCTCTATAAAGTTCAAGATTAAAATTATAATTTTAGGAAAGCAAACAAGCATCATAATCAGGGGAGAAAAAAACCCAGCCACTTCCTACTCGCCACCGCATCCCAAAGAAATTATGCTGTTCCTCCTTATAAATAATAGGGGTGTGCAACGTGTCATTCCTATTCAGTGTTTGTGGGTTTTTTGGTGCTTATTGATGCTGCATCTGTTTTGTCAGTGCGTCAGCTAATGGAGAAAGTTAATTGTGTTGGTTGTAAGGCCACCTGTCACACACATGCCTCATTTCCATACTAATAGCCCAACAGTGGCAGGCAGTGTACTCCTCTGCAGTAACACACACAGCCTCTTTGGCAACCTGGGCCAAATGTGCCTATGCAGCAAGCGCAGCCCTCCTCTCTGAATGCCTCCAGTGTAGTGGCAAGCCCGGCTCTGCATTAACCCCCCGCGGGCCTCCGCAGCCCAGGGGGGTTTTTTAAAACCCTCGCAGACACGCTGGGTGTCACGTTTGAGCGTGGGAGGGCGGCGGGCACGGCTCTGCTTGCCGGGCAGGATGGGTGCCTCTCCCCGAGCAGAATATTCTGCTCCCTTTGCGATGTATGGCCAGCAAAGCCGGGCGAGCGCTGCCGGGGGCGCTGCTCACATGGGCGGTGAGGAGCAGTGCAAAGTCCGTCTCTTTTGTCCCTTCTGTTCCGAATGAGGGAAGCGATGCGGATCGGAGCCAGGGAGAAGAAACGTGCCTGCAGYTCAGACCGACACAGCCGTGCTGGGCTGCAGTGGGACTCAGAAAGATGTCAATAAAATTCACTTTGGTGATAGAGCCGATGCCAGAAAAGCTATATTTTATTAATATTTTATTTTAACATATGGAAAACCGTTCTGATCGGCCAACGGGAMAAGGTTTTCCTTTCTTCTTGCTTTCCCCACCATTTTTCATAYAGAAGATTATGTGAGTAAAGGGGTTTGTTTTGAACTATCAGCTTGCTCTTGATCAGGATCCACGACCCTTGTTCGTGTTTTCCTACAGCCTGAAAAAATCCCCTGTAAAACTCAGACAGAGTTTTGTGCTAAAGGCATCTGTCATGAATTAATACCTGGAATCCTGATTGCTTCAGGGTAAACTGGTCTTTGTGCTTTTTACATCACTGTAGCAGAAATTAGAAATGCCATATGCAGCTATTGGGCTTGCAAAGGAATGTTCCATAGGCTAAAAGGCAAGCAGTGAATGAGCTGCTATTTCTTTACACCTGAAGCATTTTAAAGCAAATACTCGACACATAAGGTACTGCCTGAGGGTGTCAWCCAGTGACACAGGGATTACACCTGTGCATGCATCATGCTCAGGAAAGGAAATATCTGTATCTGTCATGGCCAAAGGAACAAGCTAGAATATTCATTGCTTGGTCCACGTTAGATGCAAAGATGATTAATGGCCCAGGGAAGGTGCAGAGGTACTGCAGTACCTGCCACCAGGCTAAAGGCAGATTGGTTTCATCTGCAAAGSTGCACAGTTGTAGGAATTTCCCATTTCTGTATTGAATTTCTTCAGCARAGCCTGCAAGCATCTGTTTGGCAGAGGCTGTTGCTCCAGCTCACCCTTGGGACTGAGGTGGGGGTGGACATCTCTTGCCAGCCTCTGCATGGAGCATTCTGCAGGAAGATTTGGGCAAGCACTCAGCCRAAGTGAAAAGATTCTTGGCTCTGAGACTGGAGGGCTACCAAGGAGTTCATCCCAGGTCTCAGCCAGACTGACCCAGTATCATCAGTGATGTCTAAATAACAGCAGGGTAAAAGATGGTCCATTTTTCATCACACACATTGTGAGCTAAGCCCACACAATCATACAGTTTTTTGGGGGTTGAGTCCAGTTGCTCGTTTCCTGGTTTCTCACAGTGATCAAGCAGGCCAGAGGCTTCCCCTTACTGAAACAGGGAGTGTCACAGACACAATGCTTTTCAGATAAAGTGGAAACAAAACAGCATGTAGGAGGAGAGTTGACTGCACTTATTCACACATAAAAAGTAACCTATTTTAGAAATAAATGAAAAAAAGTTAAGACTTTAAAAAATTCTATAGAAAACTGTTGTACAAAAAACCACAAAAACAAAACCAAAACCAACAAATAAAAAACCCCCAACAAAACAAAACAAAACAAAACAAAACAAAACAAAACAAAACAAAACAAAAAACTCCCCAACATGTAATCTCCATGAATATATATCTGTGTTTTTTCTTTCTGCTCTCTCTTACACACTCTGCAGTCAGGTCACCCTGCTTGCTAGGCAGTCCTGTATCCTTTGAGAGATGTGCTGATTAGTTTGAGAGAGGATGCACTGTGCCATAAAATGGGTTTTCAGTCTGCTGTATTCTGTTATCACTATGGCTAGTTTTGTGCAGAAGAGTACTTCAAAATATTTTGGTGTTTAGGTTTCTTTATTTGTTTTATGTGGATTGGCTGAGTTAAAACATCAGCCAAACATTTACAGTTGCTAAAACTTTATAACCTGCTCATCTGGGGGAAAAAAACTGCCACTTCAGATTGTGTACACGCTGCTAGTTTGCATTTGGCTGAAGCAGGAGGTTTATTCTATAAAAAAAACTTACTATCAGTGTCACACAGACTTTTCTTGTGAGAAATATATGTCCAGCTTGCTTTGGTGTGTATGTGGACACTTGRAGCCATGATGCTGAGGAGGTGAGCTCCCCTTTCCCCCTGCTCCAGCAGAGCAGAACCCACTCTATCTCCTGARCAGGTCTGAGGAATTCATCTTCTAAGTCTTCTAACTTCTCCCTATGTCACTGTTGGTCTCTTCTCCAGGGAAAGGGCATCAAATTACCTGCAAAAAGGCAGCATAGACTAAATGGGACAAAAGAGTATTTCTGAACTCCTGTATGCAGGCACTTGCATCTACCACCTTCCAGATACACAAGAAGATGGAGAATTGGTGCACACTACAATGGCACCTTCTGTGGTCCGGTTTCCAAAGGATGAAAGCTGGGTAGATCAAGGCAAGAAGCACACAGTTATTTCAAACAAGTCTCCAGAAGCAGACCCTATTTGCTCCACAATCTGGACATAGCCATGAAGGTTATCAGAACTTTACAAACAGAGACACAAGGATCCTTCAACATGGATACAATTTCAGTTTTCTACTATTGCTAGCAGGCTGAAATTTTCTCAGAGATTTTTTTCCRACACAGCACAATCTTAGACTTGCATATCCTAAGCTTCTGACATGAATTTACAAATTTAAAATTAGCTGACAGCACTGCCAGCCTTTCTGTGTTACAGGGACTTTGATTTGTCACCTAAACTTTGTGGCTGCTGAAATCACAGTGATAACACTTTGACAAAACAAGGGGATATAGTTTCCCACTCAAGTTCTGCCTTTTTAATGAAAAGCTTTCCAGGGTGAAGTCTGGCTCTTTCTAGATATGTGGATAAACCTGAGAAATAGTTTTATCTTACACACATGTGTGCATACATATCTGTATAAATACATATATATGTAAGTAATTTTTACACACCTTTATAAACAGTTAATRATTGTGCATTATATTTAGAAATACTGAAAACATATCTGATTTTTAGAAATGGCAAAATAGTTATTGTTACAAAAAGTAGTGTTCCAAACAAAAGCAACACAGTCTTCTGTTCCTTTMATTTCTTCTCTTTTCATGCTCTGCTGTTTTCTTGAGTGTAAGGCCAAATTTGAAAATCTGAGTTTGAGCTTAGTAAAAACTGTCCCTAAATTCTCTTTCCTCCCACCAAACCCTAGCATTTTACTTCTGGCATTTGTTTTTTTTCTTCCCCCAGAAATACTTACATGGTTCTGAGACAACACAATAGGTGATCCTTTGCTTACACACCCACCCACCATACTGCATGCTGTGTTTTCTTCATGGACCTCCTGAGATTGTGTGATTGCATATAGAACCTGGCTCCACACAGTGTCACTATTGTTCTGGCCCTTTTTTTCCCCCCACATGAGTTTTTATGCTCAGCATATCTTGGCATTGTGAACTCAAGGCTTGCTAAAGAAGGGCTCAATTTACCCCTGATTTACCCCTATAAATCAACTAATAAACCATTGTGAGCACCGGTGTTGTTACACTTCATAGTGACAATGGGGACAGAATATGCTGGCACAGAGAAAGGCCTTCCAGCCCTGAGGGCTAAAATGAGCCGGATCCTCCATATTTTGAGACTGCACAAGGGAAACCTAAAGAAGAAAAAACCTCTACATGCATGATTTCCAATGGTGCTTCATTTCAGTGTTACCAGTGACCAGCCAGGCAAGCTAAAGGGAAGTTTACTCATAACACAGGTACTCTACCTCCACTTGTGATCTATCTTTGAACTGTCCTGCTTTCTCTGGGTGTTCACTTCTTCATGTTGTTATTTCCACAAGCCAGTGTAGCCAGTCAAAAATCACTATACTGTCCTGCCATAGGTAAATTAAAAATCTATGTTTTCTGGTAAGAARTGCCTGCAATAGAGATTAGATTGCAGGTGGCCTAAAGATGTGATCTTGCCTCTGTACCATGGCAGTGAGGGGAGCATCAAACCTGCTCCTGGCCACCAAACCATGTGTCTCCCATCCACCCTCCCCTGAATGACACTTGCATAGAAGAAGAAGCCATCTCTGCCAGGAAAGAGCAAGGAGGAGCCCAGGCCTTCAGGAAGATCAGGGATGAAATCAGGGTTTTCRCTTTATTCTGACACTGTTGTGTTTGTCCCTGTCAGACACAATCCCTCAAGCAGGGCTCATAGTCATGATGCCATGGGGCCCTTAATGATGATGAAGAGCTCCTTTGAACTGCTTTTAGTGACAAAAAAACGTCAAAACTATTCAGCCAATACCCAAGCCCTCAGTTATGTCTTTTGTGCCATCACCTTTCCCCAAAGAAAAATTTCCTAGTGGCACAGAAGTGAAGCAAAACCAAATCTGGTAATTCACAYTTGAGACACTCATTTTTCTCCTGGGGAATCCTTATCYAGAAATGTTATAATTGCTTTAGATAAACCTAGCAACAAAGCAATCATCTAATTCCTCAGCCAGCCATACCAGGAAGAACCTGCTAGGTGGTCCATGGGGCTGGGTCATTAGCAGTCAAACAAGACAAACCAGACTGGTACTTCCTCTTCTTTAAGCTGAGTGGGGAAGGCTCAGTCGGGAAAGATGTCTCAGCCAAAGGAAGTGTCACTCTCGTTTAATGCAGCACAATGCAGCTCGGGCGCCTGCCAAATCCTAATACACTGGAACAGATGGAAACAGAGTGTTGTGGGAGGGGCAGGGCAAACTGCATCAGGGTGCAGCACCTAGAGGAGAAACTTCCCTGCACTGGCRGGAAATCCTTCATGTTCCAGGCTGGGGGAATGTTTTGCATGTCTTTTCTGGTTTCATGTTTTCCTTTCCCCTCCACTTTTCAAGRCCTGGTCTCTTGGCAGTCAGCCCAGCCTGATGAAACATCACGGGGTCCTGCTTTTACAATACTGGTTTTGTTCAGTGAGTAGCAGAAGATAACAGTGTTCCTGTTTATGTGAGTGCTGTTTATAGCATTGATTGTGCTAAAATRATTTTATTTTAAAAGTTGGTGATAATAATACTATAAAGAATTCCTGAGTTATTAGTAATAAAWGCCAGCAGCAGCATGGTTGGGATATTCAGCCTCATACATCAGACTTTAAGGCTGATTTCTCCATGTCAGTGTGGGCCTACTCTGAAGGCAGCAGGTACAATCCTTTGGAGTCGCTTGTGTAATACTCTGCACCATATCCAGACACTTTCATTAATAAGAAGAGCTGAGATTTTGTAATTTGTTACAAGACTGTCATTTTATCCCTGTTGCACTTGTGTCATAATAGTAGACAACCACACACAGATAGACAAACAGGTTCATTACATTTTTGGCACAGAATACATCTTGACTCTGCCTCACTTCAAAGTGGCAACCTCTTCCAGATGGACATAGAGCCAGTAGTACAACCACAATGATATTGGGCAATGCTATCAGTACCTGACTGACTGAAACTGAGGTTTCTTTCTGAGACAGAGCTTTTCTGACAGTCACAGAACAGGAGACTGGTTTGGGCTGAAAGGGACCTAAAAAATCATTTAGTTTCAGCTCCTCTGCATCTTTCCACTAGACAAGGTTTCTCAAAGTCCCATCCAATCTGTCCTTGAACACTTCCAGAGATGGGATATCCACAACTTCCCCAGCAGCATCTCACCATGTTCACTGTAAAGAAATTAATCCTAATGGCTAAACTAAACTTACCCTCTGACCTGCAGCAATCAAAGCAACCAGTTGGAAAAGAGTCTGATTTCTAGTAAATATTACAACATTATGGTGAGTAAAAGAAGAGAAGCATAATGGTTAAATAGACTCTTAAGTAAAAAGAGACAATACTGCCCTGGTGGTGGACAACTGCTGCAAGAAGTGTCCTGCTTTCCCTGAAAACATCAGCATTTACTGGAAGATTTGGTCTCACAAAGTGAATTAACAGGTCTGGCATACCATGTAAGCAACCTGTATGTGTGCAGCCTTCCTTTTAAAACAGACAGAAGTTTATAAAGATGTGTTCTAAAGTACTTAGTGCCTAGCCTTGATATGCACAAGAACACCTAGCTCCAGATAGAACCGAGCTCAACACAATTTGTCCCTGCACACTTCTGGTACTGGGGCTTCCCTGCAGCTGCAGACAGGCCATCATGCTTCAGCTCTGCCCACCTTCCTCTCCAACAATTTGCCCTCAGAAGGTACTGAGAATCAGATTTATCTGTCCACAGTTTAGATCCATCTGTGTTTCCAGTACCCTCTAATCACTCAAAACACGTGTGGTTACGGGTGATGAGAGAAGTGAGGTTGGACATGCAGGACTAAACCCTCTGCTTTGCCTTGCCCAAGCCCACAGGCAACACTTTAGCAACAGCACTTTCTCCCCTGTCTTTCCCCTGCTTCCCACTGCAGTTTTCCCAGCCCCAGAACTACCTCTGCTTCCCCAAGCATGAGAGAAGGGGTCGATCTGCAGCTCATCCTGCAGGCTCCAATAAGGGAGTATTTTGGGGCACCCCTGAAGGCAAAATGACATCTGCATGCTTGACGCTATAGAATGAGAGCACAATGCTTTAAAGCCTCTCAGAAAATCTACAGGACAGTTAATATGATTTAAGCCTATATTTAAATTTTATGGGACTCATTTTCAAGGCTAATAACCCAGTTTACTGTGCACAATATCAAATGCAAATTTTATTACTGACTTGGTAAAAACCAAGATGATATTCATTAGCATATCTCAGCGCATCACCCTTTTTAGCCAAAAGGTGCACCAGGAGTAACAGTGGGAGTTTTTATATGTGCTGTAAATTACAGTTACTATCTCATTAGATAAACACATTTAAAATCAGGTTATCATTCACTTATATATCAGAAAGTTGTTTGTTCAATTGCAGCTAGTCTCGTATTACAACATATGGTGCATGAAATTCTTAGACTAATAAAATTTCAAGGTACAGGGAGCTGGTGCCTTGGAAAAAACTGTTTCTGCTCAATGAATGGCTCGATATAATCTGTAATTGCTTTGAAACAATTATGCAGCAGGCTGTTTTGTACTTAATAGTATTTACATCCTTGGGTTTATTAGCAACAAAATCTAAGTGGAACTTGTGAAAGAGAATTAATTTTTCTGCTAAAAAGATGTRAAGTTTTAAGTTAAAGATCCAGCAGATTGTGGAAATCTAAAATATATGCAATAGTATCTAATTTAAATTATTTCTCATTGAAATGTTYCATTATTCTTTTAGATACCTGTGGCAGATTATCAAGCAATTCTTCAGCAGCTGAGTTCCCCTGAACTTTTATCACTCTCGGCAAAGTTTAGGTTTTTGCTCAGTGCATGCACTCTGGCTTTCCTGTCTCCTGGAAATAAGCACAACTAATGTCCACATATAGTACTTGAAATCAAATTGAAAATTCCCATACTTGTGAGGTTCTGCCTACTAAGTTTAACAGTGGTGACTGGAACGCAAGCCAGCATTTTGTACTTCTTTATATGTTGGCAATTGAACAAGCAGCTCAGTACACAGTGACACAGAGAGGCAGGCTGTATACAGAGCAACAGTTATGCAGGTACATAACAGCTCTGGATAAGACTTTCCTGTGGTATGGACTGCTGCAGCTTCAGCAGCTTCAGCAAAACTCAGCCAGTTTGCAGAAGCATTGGCGTTCTACCTGACTGAGGTACTTAATTATTCCTGCCATTCTGGACATTCCACATATGCTCTGCTGATAATATACAAATCATCATATACAAACCTAATGTCAAGTGTATTATTACAGTGTTCACTTAGGAGCAATGAACTGCACACTCCTGCCTCATTGCATGGCTCCTACTGAGCTCAAATCTGTGAGACAGCTTGAGGGCGGTTGCACATTTGAGGTTAAGGTGGTTTTCTTGCCTTTTGTCATTAACTATTTTTCCTYCTTTTGTTTATATCTTGGATTTGCCTACACTGTAAGCTGTCTCCAATGTTAAAGCTGTATTTCATACAGACATGCTTTCCCCTGACTGYTAACTAACTCTGTGCACCAGCAGCAGCAGAATTGGAGAACAGTACTGCTAACTTCAGGGTAACTTCAACCAAACAGCATTAACACCTTTCAGTTGTTCTTGTACTAACATGTTCTTAAACACTGTTAGAAAAATCTCTGCCTTTGTGTCCAGCTTTATCTGTCTTTCTCTTGTGCTGCAATCTGACTAATTTTCCTGTTGCTCTAGTCTGCAATGGACTGCAGTGAATTCCTTGCCAGAGCCCTCACCACCTTACACTCACACCAGCTGTACCCCGGGATGCTTTTGGTATAAGAGGTGCTTCCTATTACCATCATCTAGGAGGGTTTGTTAAACTACAGCATTATAAAACTTTGCAAAAAATATCTTCCCTCCTCCTTCAAGGGAATGTCTCTAACTGCTGATTTCCAAAGATCTGCAATGAAAAACCGTTATAAGAAAATCCTCACGCAAAGCCTCACAACCTTGCTAGCTAGTGCTGGTAACAATGCTGTAAGTTGTTAGGAAGTACACCCCTCTGTCTATAAAAACCACCTTTAGATTTTGCAACATCAAGAAGCATGCCTAACCTGATTTCAGCACTGCTGATGGAATAAACCACGGAATACCACAAATTACATTGTGGAGCAATGCTGAAAACCCCCACCAGACTGCTTGTAGAAACTAAATCCCAGCACATGACGAATGCAATCTGTTCCCACTCAACCCCCTAACAATCCTCCTGCAAAGGTGGCTTTCCCCAGCCAGGGCTGGGACCCCCTCCTAACTCCCCCCTGCCAATTGCTGTGATTTGGAGCAGGTCTGGGGCTGCTACTGCATTTTCTAATGAAGGAGAGGCCAAACCTAGTTGCTAACTGTGCATTTGGGATTTCAAGCACATTTGGGTTTCTCCAAGTCTGTCTTCAAGTGATTTCCAATCTGCAAATTTTCTTACGTTTGTGTAGAGCAGTGACACCTTTTTGTTTGTTTTTTTTCTTTTTTTTTTGTATTCATATAGCACCTAGCAAAATGAGTGCCATCTCCAAGGTCTCCAAGGTTCTGCTGCAAAGTAAGCAATGTTAATAATGGTATTGGATGTATTTAATCCTTGGCACAAATTATTTGTTGAAGGGCATTAATGTATTTGTCAATTAATAACATCTATGAATAAGTGTTTACAGACTGGAATTGGGTCCATGCTGTATTACTTATGAATATGATTTTATCAATCCATCACTGTCTTAGCATGTTGCTTTTTCCAAATTCAATTTGCCTGAATTGTATTCCCTAAAAATTACCTCACCATACTGTCCCTGCCCATATTAATAATGGGAGAAGTGAGGTTTAGGGAATACATCCATTTTAAAATGGACATTTTTGGCTTTGGGCAACATGGCCAAACAAATATTAGCCATGGTGAGTGCAACCATAGTGAGATGGGGATAAAGTCTACAGCTGTGTGAACTGGGTGTAGTACACCATACTAATGAAGATTAAAAATCCTTGATTATTTTGTACACTTTGTCATTTCTTTGGCAACCCCAAATATCTGCTCCACTCTTACGGCTTTTTTGACTTGGCATTTTTCAAAGCTCTCTCAAAATAAGAATAAATGTGGGCACTTTCCAGATACTCTACCCATTTTTTGGAATCCGGGGTCAATCAGGGCCAGGGGGAAGCATTCTCCGATGGACTGAGGATGTCCCATGGAATCGGACGGGGCTGTTAAGGGCTCCCAAGTCCCCGCGCTCCCTCGGCTGCTCTGCAGATGCCCGAGGACRGCCACAAATCCTGGACCAGCCTTTGGGACCCCTCAGATGCTCCCACCTCCCCAGCGGATCAGCTCGCAAGAGGACGGGAGGCGTTTCCAAACCGGGATCTGTGGTTTTACGGATGCAGGGGGGAGAAGATGGAAGGGAAGCTGTCGCCTGCCACAGGCTGTCCCGTTCCGGCTGCTGAGGGGACGAAAGCCAGCCGCTTTGGGGATGCGGCGGGGACGGGGGAGCTTGGTTGGTTTGTTTTAATGACAGCTACTTCCATGAAGTCCTAGCAGGCAGAGCCGAGCCTGGCCGAAGTGCCCGACTCCAGCAGCGTGTCCCGGCAGTGCCCGAAGCTGTCACACCAAACCAAGCAGTGCCATCTATCGCCTGCAGTGGCTCACGGCCACCAGCGCAGCACCCCCCGCTCCGCCTCCCCGCGCAGCGTCCCCCAGGAGCGGGGATGGATGCGGGGGCAGCGCTCCCTCTTCTTCCCAGCCGGGGAGCCCTCCCCTGTCCTCCTCTCGCAGCTCGTCCCTGCCATCCATCAGCGGCTGCCGCTGTCACTCCGCCASCGCGGCTGTCACCCGGCAGTGACTGAGGCAGAGAAAAATGAGCCGTTTAAGCGCGGCAGAGCCCGCGACGCTCGGGAACACGAGACAAATTAACGAAGTGCGAGAAATTAGAGTGCATAAATCTGAGCGCTGTAAATCATCGTGCGGCTGCTCATAGCTAGGAGTCAAGAAATCGGAGTGCCGTAGTTAAGCCTGTCTGATRTGGACCTGCTTTCCTACGGGATGCTGGCACCCAATTCAGACTCCGTATCTTCATCCCATCTGGTCGTTAACTCACCTCACTGTTTTTTTTGAAAGAAAACACTACTTTATCTGACCTAAAACTCAGTCTTCATGTGATTTTTGTGCCTCCTCTCCTGGGTTGTCTCATCCATAGTCCTATCCGTAATATGATTTCCCTCCACAGTGGAGGAGGGAAGTCAGCAGCACTGACTTCAGACACATGAAGTGTTCCAGAGACATTAAGAGATTATTTAAAAATATAATGAAGTTTGTTGGCTTGCCATGAAGTTATTCTTCTTGTCTGTAATTAAAATCCTATGGCAGCTCTGTGAACATAATTACACTATACCCCAAGCATAACACCAAAGAAAACCTAATGTAGGTAAGAGGAAACAAGAAAACTGCATTTCTGATGCAATGCTGTAACTGAAAGCTCCATTTTTGCATGAACAAAAATGACAACCAACCTGTTTCCTCTTCCCCCAACACATACAAATTAAGTAGCCTTTGAATCTTTTAGTGATACCACCACTTGTAATAATCTGCCCCAAATCACTGTGGTGTTAAAGTTACTGATCTGTTTTTCAGAACAACATACAGATATGAAAGATGAACACATCCAAATTTGATCTAGATGCTCACATGAAGTACCAAACTGGGTAAAATTGCTGAATACTATAATCCACTATCACCTCTTATAAAACAATGGCAGGGAAAAACAGCAGCAGAGAGGAATAACCTACTCACTATTTTGCAGCTGCAGTGAATTGTAGGCAAGCTTATGTTTTGAATTAGAAACTCATTACTATGTCAAGTTCTTTTCATTGTAACCAGAGCTATTGTTCTTATTTATATCATTATTTTGGCAGGTTTTTAGGCAGATTCTCTTTGGGAGAATGAGCTATTTGGTTAATACTAAACTTTGCTTCTTTCTTTCCATTACAGAAAAATGTGGTATCAACCCAGCCTCATTTAAGCTTTCTTCATACTTATTATCTGCTTATTCTTAAGCCAAAACATATTATTTATCATCTTTGAGATCTGGATGACAATTAATATGTTTTGGTTTAAGAATTTTTGAACTTCTTTTGAACCCAGACTTTTTGAACTTCTGTTCTAGATTTTCTTTTACTTTTACTTTCATTATTCTTAGCGTGGCAGCGTGGGTAACAGTGTGACACAATAATAGTCCTTAATAAACTACTTTGAGAAAACAATCTTATTTAYGTTCAATCTCTTTTTGTAACAGCCATCTTCCTTCCTGCTTTGGAAACAGAAGGAACTGGTTGTCCTCAAGAGAGCATTTGGTATGGCCATGTGCCAGCATAGTGCTTCAGGCACTGGAACAAGAGATCTGAATGACTGATACTATTTGGTGATAACACTTAAAATTACATTGCTCATAATTCCAATAGGAAATTCTTCATTTRGCTTGGGGCACTGAAATGGTCTCAGGTCTGATCTGTCTAACCCYTCTCACCTAGCTRTATTTCTGTTATTCAATACTGTGCAAATGRTTTCTCTGCCACCACCCTCATGGGATTTAACTTTCCTGATGCCACAAGTTTTGCTGAGCAACAAAAGAAGAGTGGCTTTATGCACACTTGAGATGTGCATGTAGAATTGTGATGTTATGACATCTAGCAGTTACTCAAAATGCAAGAATGAAAAACACAAAGCAACACCAACTGAAGATGCAACTGTACCATATCTTGGTAGAAATGCCATTTGTATGTATATTAATGTTTATTACATGGAGATTATAAAAAGGAATAGTATCCTTTTTTTCAGATGCTGCACACCATCTTGTTACCTGTGACTTGCAGATGCTGTGGCAGTGATTTTCAAAGTACTCTTTGGAAATTATTTGGAAATAATTTAATATTTGGAAATTATTTAATTTATAGTTGTCTTTTGAGAGAGTTTAAAGAAAAAAAAACCAAAAACACTATCTCATGTGGTGACTTCAGATAATTTCCATGACTGAATAATTGCAACTTTGAAAGCAAAAGCTACTTTGAGAGCTTCCAATCGTCACAAAATCTTCAAGAAACCTGATCAATTGGGCCTTGAGTTTGGAGCTTGAATGTTGAGAGCTGTTGCACCTTGTCGGTGACATTTTTTCACTCCATGAACAGTCTTGATGCTTTGGGGAAAACTTTCTGTTAAATTCATTAAGATATCTGCCTGATTCCAAATGTTCTGTAAGTTGAGTCACTCCACTTCTGTTTAGACTCAGTCAAAGATGATTTTTCCTTGATGATTCATGCCTGGTACATGACCATCTCTGCTCTAGGTACTCAAATTCTACACAGAAGTTTCACAGAAGTGACCAAGCAGGGGAGGAAGCCCAGGAGCTGGAGAGGACTCCTGTCTTCTTATGGGGTTCAGCAGTTCTGTTGACATTTTGCAACACGTTATATTAATGTCACAGCTTCATGTTGTCATCCTTAAAGATATCTCCAAGTTTGTGCTGCCTGGAATTCCCTGGTTAGTACTGTTAGGTACTTCCATTACTGTAAACAAGTGCCAACCATCCTCTCACATCCCTCACTGCCATAATCAATAAAGCTGTACCACGTTACCAACATAAACATTTGTTTGTACCCACACATGGGTGAGAGTGTGGGGAAGGCTTCCCCACAGTGGCATGACCCAGGTGACAGTAATTATTTCTACTGAACACCAAAAACTGCCAAGTTCTTCTGCCTCCATTCAGGATCAGAAATTAGAGATGTGAAATTGTCCCCAGGCTTCATTACTTTACCCTTGCCACAGTGATAAGTAACAGTGAGTGGTGACCCTTGCCAGGTGGTCACTTGTCCTTCTTATGAGGACCTGGACATGGGGTTGTAACAAGGAGAAAGATGCAGAGCACTGTCTTGGCTCAGGTGAAAACGAAGTTAGGCACTTGTCATATAARTTGTCTGGATGAGCAGATTGAAGGAAACAGCATGGTGAAGGTCTCCCAGAGTGATTAACCTGCCAAGGACCCTTTTCCCCATCCATAGGAACTGCAATGCCATGTGAAGGGATTCTTCTTCACAGGAATGAAAGGGACAAAGTGGAAATTGCTACTCAGATGTGACACCTATTGGTTTTTACCTTTTTTTCTTTTATATATTCTCTTTAATAAAGGCATCAGATGGCTTACTCATCCTTCTCCTGGCACAGTCTCTCACCTGTGATACAGGGGGCTGTATTCCTGTGTTTTCTACCACATTTTAAAACGTGAAGATTGCAAGAACCTTCTCACTTCTTTTATGTCACCCCTTCAAAGCCAGACAGGGTCACTGCTAGGAAGTGCTTCCTTTCCTTAGATTATCTCCACTCTGTTGTAGAGAGAAGTTGACCCTTACAGGAAATGTATTTGTCAGGTGGCAGAAAAAGCAGACAGATGTCCAATGTTTCATGGGCCTCCCACTTAAAACTGCAAAGATGTTACTCTCAAACCACGAGCTATGTTTTTGGCCCATCACATATAGGAAACCTCAATAAAGTAATAAAGCATGACACAATATTGCATAACACAATATTATGGTTTAGAAATGGTATTCTCCAATTTAGTACTAAATGTGCTAAAGTGCTACTCACTCCCCCTCCAAGTGGATGTCCTAAAAGCATAAATTATGGATTGAGAGAAGAACAATTCACTGGAAACAGCAATGAGATAAGAAAACAACAGCAACAATAATAATAACAAAGATGTGAGACAAAGAAACAATTTACATGGAAAGTCCACAGCAATACCAGATCTTCCCTGGCACATTTTCTCCTGACCAGAAGGAACCCCTTCTCCTCAGAAGCAAGAGAGAGTCTCTTCCTTTGGCCCCCCATGACTGACATAAGGTGGTATCAAATAATGGCTGGGCCTTAGCCATGCCCCCTTCCAGATACAGAGAAAATTAACCCTCTCCAAATCCAGCATGCATGATATTTTGTATCTCAAGAATAGAGATAGTCCATTGGGCTGGGTTCAGAAGTGTTCTAGCCCAGGAGCTGAGGTTTGAAGCTGGACAGTTCTTGGTGACTGTTCCCAGCTTAGCAAAGGACTCGTTTGATGATTAAAATCCTTGTCCACACCTATTCCCCAATATCTATCGATCTGAATATCCCTCTATCCAGCTATCTACCCAGCAATTCATCTCTCTATCCAGTTGTTTATTTCAGCTGTTGCCCTTAATTCTTTGCTGATACAGTCAGGGAGAGGCAGCTCAGTGATTAAGTAACAAATTACCTCTGAGAGCCTGAAGGGGGGCACACCGTGTTTGCTCAGGGGCCTCTTAGCCTAAAGGCAGGAGTGAGGGCAAACATCCCTTTGTGAGGATTGGATACTATTTTGGAAATGACCATTACTGGGTCAGAGCTAGTGCTGAAACCATTTCTTCCATACAAACTGTTCTCCTTTCTGTGGTTCCTAGGAGTTGATCAGACCTGGAGGAAGGCCCTTGTGTTGTAGGAGGGATTGCATTTGCCCCAACAAATCTACTTCCAATCCCATTCCTCCTGCCCCACAGGCTTGCCAGTTTGAGGATCCCTGCCTGGGATTCCCCATGCTGCTTTTGCTTCCCAGAACCCCACTGCCAAGGGGTTTTCCACAAGAAGGTCAAGCAGGTCAGATCTTTTGTTTTTGTAAAATTAATCTTTAATTAACTTTGGCTACAATGTATACTGATGGAATTTCTGGTCACCTAAGAAATACTTTAAAAAAACAACTGAATCAATTTTTCCCGGTCCCCTATTATGTCATAAAAAAACCAAAACAGACAAACAACAAAAAAACCCCACTTCAGTAGCAGCTCTAATCAAGTGTATAAAAGATCAAGGAAAAAGAATTATGAACAACAAGCTTTATTTGACTCTTTAAGATTGTGAACAAATAGCAAGACAGTGACTTAAGGCTTTACATTACTTTACTTTGGCATTCCAAATAGCAGTCAGAGATGGTTTTTTCCTTCTAATTTTACAAGCTGCTTTCAAAAACATTGTTAAAATTGCCAATGCTTGTCTTGCTAGCATRTGTCCAAAGCAAATGTCCTCACACTTCAGCATCAGTCCCAATCACAACTCTCCCACCTTGCTTGAAACTGCAAATTCTGCACGTGAAGCACACACTTGCTACAAACACCTCTGCCAGCTCCACAGCAGACCTCAGCTAAAAGCTGCGAGCAGCAAGGAGAGGGCTGGGCAGCCAGAGGCACGTGGAGAAAAAGCGATGTGCCCTTTGTGGCAGGTGGGGCACACAGGGAGCGCAGCTGCACCCAATGCCCTGCTGCAGGGGGGAGGGCACAGAACGGACCCACGGACAGACAGACAGACAGACAGACACTTGCAGAAAAATACAACCCACCGAAACCGTGGAAGGTGTCTAATTAAGCCCCCCCTTCCCTGAAAAGCTGTCGCTAGGTAAGCAAAACTGTTTCAAACGTGCTCGTCATTAAAGTGTCCCCCGACAGCAGGATGCGGCGGCAGACTCGGCGACAGAAGGGAGAAGAAGAGAGGCATATGGACCCCAGCCCTGTCCCCTGCTGACAAGCTGCCTCGCCGCAAGCCCCCTTTTCACTGTCGGCCGTGCGTGCAGCAGATTGCAATGGCCCAACTTTCCCATCTGCATCCCAGGCCTGTGCCCCCGACAATGTGGCAGCCATGCAGTTTTCATCAGGCGGGGAGCAGGGGAGGGGGAGGCTGCGGGCAGGGCAGGGCGGCAGGAGAAGGGGGACATATTAACCACCAATAATCACAATGCTATCCATAATGCATTGTCTCCGTGAGATTACATGGTATATTTCCAGTGGGGATTAGCCCATCCATCACGGCCCTTTATTGGCCCTTTTTTTGTTGTATAAAGCCCAAACACTGTCGTAAAATTCTAAACCGCTTAATTGCTGTGCTGTAAAAATTTGCATATCAGAGATATGTCATTCCTTCGTTAAATGGCACTAGGCATTTGTTACAAGGCCCCAACAATTGCAGGAGAGCACCCCAGAAAAAGGTCACCTCTTGGCATTATGCAAAGTTCTCCGCTGAATTCTAATCTGCAGCAATTATGGCTTGAATGTATTGCAGCTTAATGGATTTTGATTTTCTGTGATTCAAACTCCCTGGACTCAGAGAGCCCTTGCTTCATCTGATCAGATGAGGTAAGCAATGTGATGGTGGTGGTATGGTCTCTGTTTCTGTAAGGCCTGCAAGCTTCACTCCTAAAAGATGTCTTCCTAAGCTGAACTATGAGCCTTGGTGCAAACTTTCCATGATGGGCATATGTCTGGATTTCATAGATTAATAGCCAGGAGAGAGTACTACAGCCATGGCATTGCCACTTCAAGTATTCATCATTAAAAACAACCTGAAGTTGGATGTTTATGTATGTGTACTAACAAAAAGGATAATTATGGTAATTTTAACCCATGGATTTAAAAGATCCTTTACAAAAGCAAGAACACATCATTGTCCTGAATTTGCACCTTCAAAAACTGGTTTTGAAGAGCTGGTTTGAAGCCGGGGGACCCTGCAGACCCCAACACTGAGCACTGCTCTCAGCAGCCCCAGCAGTTGTCCTCTGCTTCTTCCTATCTTCTTGCCAAGGATTGAAAGGAGCAGTAATTGAACCTGTGATCAGGTCTTCATTCCATGTCTTCTGCATTAACTGCTGTAGAAGTTCTCCAGATGTGCTTTCAATCCACATAGCAATTTTTCTCTTTTTTTCAATGTTTTAAGAGTATGCTTAATCCAGGCCATTTCACCCCCATCTAGCATGATATTATAAAATATTACATAACAGGAGAAGTGCAGGTCAGATATTTTTCTCACAAAACAGAGTCTAGAAGCAGTGTCTTTGTCCTGTGTAATAGCAGGTAGTATGGTTCCTCATCTTGCCAGGAACATGTAAAAAAGGAGGGGAGTGGAGCAGTCTAAAGTGATTTTAAAAGTCCCATAGAGATCTGGGGGTCAAAGTCTGTGTTTCAGGTTCTGTAAAACAGGAGAGCCCCTTGCAAGCTCTGATACAAAAATTAGGAGAGAACGAGGAGAAATTCTGGGCTGTGTGTACCTGGTACCTTGGTTTGAGCTGGCCTGTGCTGAAATAGTGTAAGTTAGCTTTGAAAACTGTTCAAGATACAAGAAATGCCCATTATAGTCAGGATCCAAAGCAAACTGAGTCTTCTTTAATCATCCACCCTGTTCCTCTTTCCCCCAACTCTCTCCCTACCCACAATCATCAATACCTGTGCATGGGATACAAACTTAYCTGTCTCTGCTTGTCTGAGGCACTGTCACTGCTCATCCTCCCCATGTGGTCAGGTGCAGCCTAGCAATATGCTTTTGGATGTAGGATACGTTTCAGTGAGATTTAAGTGAGATGCATCTTTCTCCAAGGGACTGCCACACTCTCCGTAGTGACTGAAAATTTCTTCCAAGAAGGAAGGAAGCACCTCCAAGAGGCACCAGGGTGGTGTTGGCATTGATGTGTCTTACTCCTGAGAGACAAAGGYAAGTGGGCTCCTGCAGGTGTGCCCCAAACACAATGGTAAGGGAGCACACACTTTCACACTTTGGAAGGCTTGCCAGTACCTTCTAAGAGTTCAAATCTGGCCTCTTTTTCCAAGTGAAGCAGAGATAGGAGAGAGGGGAGAAGTTGGCCAACAAGAACTTGCACCTCCTGCCAGTGTACAGGAGGTCAGTGCAAGAATCTGCTTAAGCCACACCAGCTGTTTGAACTTCCCTCAGTGTGGGCAGCCTTGTTCCCTGGACATAATTAATATCTTATGAATATTATTGCTCCAGGAGAAGTGGATGAGAAGATTATATGTGCCACAAAATCTGAATCTACTGCAGAAGCTCATGGGCCTTCCTCAACAGAAAGCAGGAGGCAGAGCTGAAGTACTGCAGGTACAGGATCAAAAATGGCTTTCCTTCAAGGCATCTTGTTTATTTTTGTATCCCAACCCCATAACTCCAGGAATTTGGCAACACATTTCATCTCCTCAAGGAGACTTCTAACAGTCTCATTTCAGTGAGTAATTTATTTTWAARKATATTTATTTTACRTGTTTTTTCCCCWTTTTTCTTCCTACCAATAAGTACATTTTTCAGGTGTGTACCTCTTGTGTTGTAAGCATTCATATTTAAAATCAACYTCATATTGTATTTAATCATCACATTATTATATTAATATTATATTTTAGTCTGGCCGGAGGTTTACTAACCAGAAGGAATTCTAACAAGAACYTGAATACTCTAACATAACAAAACCATCTTATCTTTGTTTTCCTTTAAAATGAAAAACTAATATCAATGCCAACTTCTCGTCCCGCCTGTGAACTCAGCCATGGTGGCTTCACTCTTATCTGAGTTCTTAATTAAGCAGGCCTTCTCTAAAGTAGCCCCATGTACCTTTGCTAAAAAAGATTTCAGACCCTGCTCTCGTGCTGATAAAACCCTCTCCCCTCTGTGGGATCAGTGCAATTGCTGGTATGGCTGCAGATATACAAAATCATGAATACAGGAAGAAAACTCTCCAAACAAAAGGTTAAACCAGATTGTTTCAGGTGGACAATTCACAGCAGTTGCCAGGAATCTCTTGAACCAGCTTATTTTGCACCCACAASCCTGTGCCTCTTTCCCACCACTGTCTCTGCTTTACAGGAGAAGCAAAATCTCATCCATCCAAGGTTTTCCAGCATTGCTGTGACAGAGCTGGAAACAGGTCTGGAGTCCTATATCACAGCACCACACATGATCCCAAGGTCCATTTCCTCCCTTCCTCCTCTTTCACCCTCCAAAGGCTTCCAACCATCAGGAGCAGCCTTCCAATATCATAGCAACAATCTCCAGAGCTCAGTGGACACCAGAATGGGTCTTCAAAGGGCAGAACTGGAGGCTGGCTTGCCAGCTGCCCTCCCTGCACATCTCATCACCCATTGACATTCACATCTGCCTTGGAAACAGATTTGTTACACAGCCCATCTCCCAGTCCATTTTCTGCCTTTCTTTCTCTTACATATTCTGTTCTTACCAGATCTGGAGGAGCATTCCTGCTGCCTTCACCRAGGCTTCAGGTGGGACTAAATACTCTCTAAGTGCAATTTATTTTACTCTTATTGAGCATCATTAATGTTTCTGTTAGGGTGGAACAAATTATGTAATAATGTGTCCTTTTCTCCTGCTTGATTCATTATTTAAAATTACCCAGACAATAATTTATGTGAATTATTCTGCAATTAATTTGCYATGAGCTTCTTGCAAATACCCTCTGAACAGCATCTGAGCACCCTTGATTGGTTCCAAAGGCCTATTTTATACCTGGGAGTGGGGCTAGACCAGATACCTGCACATTTTAGGGAATGTCTGCATAAGAACATGAACTATTTCCAAAAATTAGTACACAACCCATTGGACTTTTTTACTTTTTTTTYCCCAGATGTTGGAGGTGTTTTCTGTGGTTTAACATAACTCTGTTTCTAAGTGAATTAAGGGAAATCATTATAACCAAGGTCACATAAAAATAATTCCCCTGTGCTTTTTGCCCATTTTCAACTAAATCAATGGAAAGCCTCAGCTTTCATTTAGCCAACACTAAAGTAAATAAGCATTTTGAACCAGTTYTCTAACGTGTTCATTCCATTTTGCATCCTCAGCATCTGTTTCCGATGCCTTTTGCTAATTTATTTTAAYAATAATTTGATATTTTGCATCTCTCCCAAAGTCTTTTCAACCCAGTGAAAAGATTTCCTCGACATTCATGACATCTGCACCGATTTAACTGAGAGTGAAGCTCCTTATTTGATTGGAAGAGCAGAAGTCCARCTGATAGAAGTGCCTCCACCTTGCAGACTGCAGGTACAGTCTGATTTGCAGCACCTGAGGTGAGAGGTCCCAGGTGGAGCAGCGTGGCTGCAGAACCACCTGATGATGCAGGATATTCTTTCAGAGGCTTCGGATTAATTTGCCAACAGATCTGCGTTCATTACATTTTAATTGGTTCCTAGTAAATGTGCCTTAATAAGCTCTTTTCAAAGAAATAAAGTAACTGCCATATTAAAGGCATCTTGAATAAATATGTGGAAATGGGAAACAGCCCTTTCTTAACTTCCTGGGTCTATAAACATTAACATACTCATAAATACATTTGCATGTAGACACATGACTTAATAAAAGYCTTTGAGGATACCATTCATCCCTTTTGCACAAACATATTCCAGTTATCATTAGCCTTGTAATTAAAATCCTTTTAACAGCACTAATCAAAGGTTTCACCACCATAACTTTGTCATCTTAAAAGCTGCTTTTTCATGCATAACTATTGGAAGTGCAGAAGAGTGGGAGGGTCAAATGTTCCAGGCCAGGCTTCTCATCGCACAAGTGGGAAGGAGTCAAGAGTTAAGAGGCCAGGAAAGAACAAAATCCTGGCATACACTAACAGATTACAGGAAAACCAGCAGGTTCCAGGCACTGCTAGCTCAACAGCAGCACTCCCCAGCAAGGCCTATTAGCACTTGATACTGCAAAGGTGGTGTTTTCTGCTCCCTCCCCCTGGCCTTTCAGTGAAAAGGTCTTGCCACAGCAAGCTAGGGCTCTTTCTCCAATAATTAACTGGAACAGAGTTCATTAAGTAAAACAAAGGGCAAGCAGGCATTGGAATGTCATGCCAGCCTTGCATATGGAAAGTGAAGCCAATCCATAATCCATTGAAGCACAGGGTGGGGTAAAGGCTCACATGTTAGACCAGTCACCAAGGTGTAGAAATATAATAAAGTTCCACAACTGTCTTATTAACATACCAGATTTGATTTGGCTCCATTATATTTCATCAAATAGTTTACAAAGCACCCCGCATAAAACATCATCATAATTGTAATCATATATTTGGCCATTTAACGTGTATACCATAATGTACCATTAGTTACACAAATAACTAATAATTTGCTAATGACAATATTATGTTAAGTCAGTTTAGGGGCAATTAAAGTGAGTGATATTTACATATGCCTAATGAATCACAGTCGATGGCAGATTAAGAGATTCTAATGAATATTCATCCAGACATTCGCAACCAGCTTCACAGTTTATAAACTGAATTATGGTTGATTTGCCCTTTTAAAAATGAATATGTGAGTATCTTCTGCATGGGAGGAATGAACAATTGGGGCTGATTGTAAAATTTTTTTTTAAGCAATGTACTGGTCAGGACACAAAACATTTTTATGCACTCTCATACCCTTGGCTTCTCAGCTCTTTTTATATCACATATCAGCATTGATGAACTATCTCCATTTTCATTCCTACCCATGACATGAAATATAGAAAATGTTTTGTGTTGAATTAAATGCAATAGAAGTTTTATGCAGACTCACTAAGGAAGTAATTACACAGGTAGCCTGCTTTCCCCAAGCAGAGTAAACAAACTCTCTCTGCCATGTGCTAACAACATTCTGCTTCTGAAGGCAGCGTTTATCCGTGCTCAAGTGACAGACCAAAATGTCATTCATTTAAAAAGAAGCAGTAAAAACTTCTCATAGGATGAATTTAGAGTTACTTTGACACACCCCATGCCAGAAGTTTCTGGTATTATTTGTATCAATAATAGAGGGAGCAGTAACAATACTTGCTATGAGCATTAGATACAGTTTTATGGTTTGGTTATCAGATTTYAAAGTGAGCTCAAAGAAAGGTGAAGCATTTGAAGTTCAGAAACAGAGGTTTTCCTTGCAAGTCCCCATGAAGTGTCTGTGTGATTCTGAACTAGTCCTTCATGGGGCTGGTCCCCATGACACAGGATCACAGGATGGGTGAGGTTGGAAGGAACCACAGTGGGTCATCTGTTCCAGCCTCCCTGCTCAAGCAGGGTTATCCTGGAGCACATTGCACAGGATTACACGCAAATTGCCCTGTGTTCAGGAAAAGATCAGCTACAGCTGGGAAAAATGCTGCTGGGATTCAGAGGACACTRTAATTGCAACACAGATTTAATGAACATGCAGCTCTAATAATTGATTTTACCTTTCTACTTGTTCTGATCTAATCAGTTTACTAGAGCTGGCCAGAAGTCCTGTTTCCCAAAATACTACACAAAATTTCCTATGTATTTTGCATACTTTCAGCCACATTTCTTATTGAGAAAAGCAAGAATTAATTTTTCAATGAAAACTGAAAACACAGCAACAAATRCAACGTGATGGGGTTTAAAACATTTTAAAATCAAGTAAAACTTATTTTTTTAAGTAACAATTTTTATTTAAAACATCRTTCATGTTTTAATTTAATTTTTCAAGTTCAGTTCTCTAKTGTTTTTAAATAACAGGGATGTTACAGTTTTCTCAGTTGCCTGTTTCCTTTTTATTGCATTTACTTAATGCAATGTTTTATGAGGATGGCAAACTAACACAGCCTGAGAGAACTACTATAATCCCCCACACTGAGTTTGAGAAGTACTTGAACTTTCATCTTTGCCTGTTTCCAAAGCTTCTCTTCTTCTCTAAAACAGATCTGTTCTAAAGTGCTAAAATTACAGCTTCAGGCTGCTGTACTATCAAAACCTCTGTAAATTCACCCTAAGAAGCAATTTAAAGTTTCCTGACCTTCTTTAAGCTAAACCTCCCACARTCTACAGCCAACAGCAATACAGATTATTTTATCCTTCCCTCCATATTTCTCACTCTTAAMAGTAATTAAGCTCACATCACTTCCAAAGCCCAGAAGTCCCTACATTATTGTTTCAGCTCCAGTGCATGTTTGCTTTACCTCTGTAAGTTTGCCTCATCACTGTGACTGCAGATACAAYCTGTACCACTCACACTGCTGGCAACTGAATCATTTCAGAAAACTTCCATTCCTTACATTTATTAACCCCAACTGCCCTCACCTACTGCAGCAATTCATAGAAGTGTCACMAATAATTTGATCTGCCTTTTAAACTGTGCTCTCCTGTGACCTTAAGTATATTTGTTTCAAAAAGCATTTTGCCTTCTCTCTGCTGTTTATTATAGAAATTAACCATTTCGTCCCCAAAACCATAGGCCTTTTTCTTCAACCATTACCCTCAGAAGCAAACTCAAGGAACCAGGGCAGAACAGTTCCCATTTTAGCTTTTATTGACATTGCCATGCTGCAGATCTGTCTCTTCTTGCCAGTCAGAGTCTGTGTTAGTATTTGTAGGACTATTGTATCTATCTCTGTACAGAAAGTGAAATCTCAGAATTAATGACTGGCACAACCTGCAGCAAGGGCACTTCTTAATTGCAACAGGGTCAGAGTTTCACCCAGGACCATTATTGTTATTGCCCACAGTATTAAAAGGGCACTGGATTGCACAGGGTTACATTTTTCGTGGGCCCTCTACACCAAAAAAAGATGTTTTTCCATCAGCAGAGGAAGGAAATTACTGCCTAAAAGTTTTGTTTGTTTCTCACATATTCAGTGGTACAGAAAGCCTCAGGGCTTTTCTTAAAATGCAAATTTTAATAACCATGAGCCAGATTTAAAAGAAGCAGAGGAGCCCGGTGAATGAGCCCTGTTGTACACTTAAGAGACCAAAAAGCAAGGGCTGCTTGTTTTATACAAGAACTGCTTAGAAATGAAGCAAAATGACTCAGCTAGGGTAATGCAGAAAACACAAAGGGAGGCATCTGGGCGCTTCCCTGCCTCATCTCATCCAACACCCTTCCTTCAACCTTTAACCTCTGAAGGATCCCTGGAGAAGCACTTAGGTGTGACAGTAACAACCAAAATTTCCTGTAGCCCTTGATAAAATGGATCAAACGTTAAAAAGGAAACAAGCAGTGGATAAAGTAATTTTCCTGGTGTGTAGGTTTTTACCCAGGTTGGAAGTGCATGAAATCTCCTTAATTACACTGCTTATCTGGAATTTATGGGACAGCTCTGTTTATACTGTGCCCTCATGTTAATCTCACCCTCCAGAGCCTGTTGCAAGTCTGGTACTTAATTAGTTTCATATATAAAGAATAGCAATCTGCAAGTTATGCTGCTTCTGCAAACTCCTGATGCAGGGAAACATGAGAAGTAAAAGAAACTACAAGCTGAAAAGAAGTRCTCATTTGGCTTAACAGTGGCACTGAGGATGAGCTCTGCTTCAACAGGTGCAGTCCTACAGCCTTCCCTGTCTCCTATAGCAAATGAGAGGACTGATAGGCATTTAATGAACCTCATTCTAACCTGTGTGGAATAATCTTTCCGTTAATCTTCTCACTGGTTTCCATCCATCCAGCAACAGCGGTGCTTAAATCTCTTGTTTGCACTTTACTGGCTGCAGATTGTAAATGTTTCATGAGCCGCTGAGCTTGCAGCATTACTATTTTATTAGAATGTTGAATATCTCGTGTTCATTGCTGTCTTACCAGCAAATTTTATCTAAACAAAAATTGCCTCCATACTTCTTGTGAATGGCAATTTGGTGGTGTGATGGATGCTGTTGTTTCAGCTTGTTTTGCATCAACAGTTTGAAAATAGCCCCTTCTGTCTTGCTGAGACGCAGTGGTGCACCTGTGGTAATGCCAATAAAARTACATTCACATCATGAGTATATCCAATTTGGCTCCTGATGAAGGGACAGAGGTCCTGCCAGCCTCTGCTCCTGGTGTTAAGCACAAAAGAAAAATTCTCCTGCCTCTGAAATGCAGAAAAGGTTTTCCTAAGTTGAGTACTCTCCGTAGTTTCCTTAAAATGGGACYACATCATTACTGAATAGATAAACTGGACTGGTTCAGAGTTCTGCTGCAAGTGGATTGGTGTAACATCAAGTACTGGTCTTCAAAGTATATGACCATCCTCTTGGGGCTTCGCTCAGTTCTCCCAAATCTCGTGCACTGTTGGTAACATCTTGTGATGCAGACGAGTCATTTGAGCAATGAAAGCAGCTGGGAGTTGTTCATGGACTCCAGAAACTCYCTTTTGCTGACCATGCAGTCAAAACACTCAAGAAGGAAAAGAAAAAACCACAGAGATGTTCAGGGTGCAGCCCCACTGAGAGGTCCCACCAGACCTGGTATGGGGAACAGAGACTATAACAGCCAAGCAGTTCAGAAAGGGAAAACTGAGACATAAAAGGCCCTTCCTCACAGTGAAATAAATCAGAAATTAGCTCTCTTGGTTATCCCTTCCCTGTAAATTTTGYCACGGTAAACTTTGAGCAGGAATCAATTCTCTTCTCTGGAAGTGAACATCAYCAAATTGTCTTTATCCACATGGAGGCTCTGTCACCAAGAGCTTCTGAAGTCCCAGGCCCGCCCAGATCCCCTTGTGCAGTCTGGTGGAGGGAGGAATTTACACCAGTTGCTTATCTCCTTTTATTTTCATGTGTTAGATGCAAGCACTGGGAAGAGCTGATTTGGAGAGCTGAGTTTTCAGGAGCAATGGAGGGATCAGCACAACCAGTGAGCTGTAATATGCTCTGGCACTGCCAAGGGTGCCAGACCATTCTGCCCCTTGTCCTTCTACAACCACTCCCAGACTGTTGGATCTCCAGTGTCAGCAACTCACCCACCAACACACAGAAAAACCCTGCTCTGGTCCTGGTGTTTGCAAACCAGGCAGAACTCGAGACTTCCATGTTGAGTTAACAGTTAAGGAATGTATTCTCCAGTTAAACAACTGAGATGAAAGAACTGCATAAGCCTGACAATTAAGCTCCAAGAGGATGACGTGGTCAAGTGAGTGCTGTGGACAGTAAAGTACTCGACTTGCCAGCATGGCCAACACCCTGTCCTCTTTCTACAGCAGCCAGGCACCCTGTCTACCACATTTTTCCCAATCAGCCACAAAATAAACATTCCCATATCTCCTACATCCTCTTCCCACTACTTTCTCCCAGTCCTGATACTCTCAGTCCTGCCCATTTAAAGCATAACCTCCTCTCCCACTTGTTCCTTCTGTGCAAGCTGCCCACTCACCACACATCTCCCCCTGACACACTGCTCCATCACAGAAACACCTTTCACCTTCAGTGCAAAGGCTGTAACAGACCTCCCCATTGGCACCCACCAAAGGAATTCTGGCAGGAGGAGGGCCTGCTTTCAGACAAACAGCCAGACAATGAGATATATGAACCTCCCAACTCATATAATTGGCATTAAATCATCTTTTGAGCACCAACCAGCCACCCAAAACCACAGGTGGGGAAGGTATCTACCCACACAGCTCAGGGCCAGGCTAGACAGTACCAAGAAAAGTTGATTACTGGTCTACAGAGCAAAGCAAAGGAATCCCAGTTTTGAGGACGCTTCTGGTTTCCTTCCTTACATGAAGGTCCTTATTTCACATCAGAAGAAAACAAATCTGACATTCATTGCTTATTTCATGCAGTGGTTTCCAGTCTGGTTTGCAAGCAGAAATTAAAGGTATACATGCAAGCAACTGGGAGATTTCTGAGAGGAGTATGACTGTGATTCACCCAATTCCACAGTGAGCACCAGCCACACAAATAGTGTGTTCTCCTCAGAGACTGACTTTGGCAATCCCTGGTGCATGGAGGTCTGCTGCAGAGCCAGGGTCAGGCTTGAGGTTCTGATGCCAAACATGGGGGGAAGCTGCTGCTTCCAAAGCAGTTTTAGGAGGCAAAGCTGCTGCTGCCATCCAGGGCTAAGCACTCGTACACCATGTGAAACAAATGTCTTTTGTCACTTTTCCAGCTCTTCAACTCTTCAAACTCCAGCTATTAACTCTTCAAATTGTTCCCAAAACCTATGTCTTGACAATCAACTAGCTTGATTTGCTGCCACCTGTCACTCCTAATATCCTTGATTGTTTGAGGGGACTGCTACTGTCCTTTTCATATACACTGGTTCACAGTTTGGAGCAATGTTTTCCTCTGTAGAAAATAAAGCCTGAGTTCAGCAAAGAACCTTAAATTTCCCGAGGGCTGCTGCTCCTGCAGCAACTCTGCAGCAGGCGACATTTAACCAGACAGCCTCTAAAAACCAGCATGAATTTACCAGAGGGAGAGAAAGCAAACACCACAATGGAAGGCTATGCACAGGAGCAGACTGCCAGGCATCCCTGGAAAACTACTGGGTCTGTTCCCCCTGACCCCACACCCTGCATCCCTCAGCCCGCAGCTTCTCTCCCACCCTGCATGCCCCGGACATTCTCCACCCTCATCCCTCATCCCTCATCACTCATCCCGCATCCCACATCCTGCATCCCACATTCTGCATCCCCCATTCCGCATCCCTTATCCCATATTCCTCATCCCTCATTCCGCATCCCGTATCCCGCGTYCCTCCTCCCTCTTCCCACATCCCGCATCCCACACTCTGCATCCCCCTAGTCTTCATCCCGCATCCTGCACCGCCCCCTGGCGGCCGCACCTGGCAGCGGGTTGGGCTCCGTGCGGTGCCGGTCCGGTTCTGCGGGGCCGCTGCCCAGCCCCGGCTGCATCCCGGTTCTCCTTCCCGAGTAACACCTGTATGGGAAGAAAAGCACGTGTTTACAAAGAAAAGCCGATCTGCTTCCCTTTCCTGACTGAAGGCAGAGGAAGTGAGGCCACTGCAGTGCAGTAACCGTCCGCCACTAAAATATTTATGTTCTGCTAAACTCTGAAGTTGCATAAAACCAAAATAACCCTCTAAATCTGCTCAGAAATACCACTCTATATATGCTTTGTTCTCCTGTGGTGGGGGAAAAAACCTTTCCATCCACTCCCCAGAAAATTCCCAACAAAAGAGAAACTGCTAAGGGCTGTCTTCAAGGAAATGCTTCCAGCTGCTGTTGTCTTTATTAAAAGAAGTAAAGAAAGAAACACAAAAAGGCCCCTACAACTCCTGGGAGAATGTTCAGCTATTAAAACCACATACCCATTTATCTCCCAAAAGAAGTCTTTCATAATTGCAAGCAAAACCCACAGCTGAACCAAGCTCTTATTGCTTTTCCCCGTCAGACTGCATGTGATCACTGTAAAACTGACTCCTGAGTGTTACTTTATGGCAGAGGCTACAAAGGAGTTTGGCGAGTGCACTAACTCTGATTCCACTAGCTGCTGTAATCCCCAGTGTTCTTTTCTGCATGCTGAAAAGGAAAGTTAAGGATGCAAGAATTAAGTCCTTAAAAATTGCATGGCAAATGAGAGGCATCTAGATAGCCAAGAGGCAAGTTAATGTCCTTGATTATTTGGGGGGACTGCTATTGCTGAGACATATGAGGGAGCTCTGTCTGYGATACTATGCCTGAATAGAGCTCTCTGACTGTAGCCATTTCCTAGAAAGGCCTGCTTCTTCTTCCTACATGCTGGACAAGGTCATACACAACTCTCTGGTTTGAGGAAATCTCTCTGCAACAGTGTCTTACAGTAGCACCCAGCCAGCAAAGCTGTTCTGCTACTGAGTGCACATGAGCAATAATACAACTGTTAAGTTCATTTGATGGAAATTGTCAAGGTGACAAGAAATAGAGCTCCACAGACGCAGGATCCTTCTTCCACTGGATGATTCGCCTATTACCATCAGCATGTGCTTGAATTACAACAGTAAAACACAAATCTGACTAAGAGAACATAATTTTCTAGATGAAACCCTCCCGTTCTTGACCAGTTTCAGAACTCAGGTAAGGGTGAAGTCCTCACTTTCAGTGATTGCCTTTCACTTTCCCAAGTCCCCATGTCACTGGCACCAAGGCAGCAGGGTCTCAACAGTCATGGCACCTTTACAAATGCCCAACTCAGATCACTAGAGAAACTGGGAGGCAAGCACAGCCTCTCCTTTTTGGCACCTCCCCTGAGTGGCATGGGCCAGGAATCGTTTTAAGGTGGTATCACCTAGACTAAGAATACAACCTCCCCCTTACTCAGAAACAATAACTACAGCTGCCAGGACTGAATTAGTGAGGTTTATGTGGTATGCCCATGGTGTGAAGTAGTGATGCAAATCTATCTCCTTTTCCACTTACATTCATGCCCCTCACTCCTTGAGCCCTCATTCAAGCCACTGACTTGTTTAAACATAAGTTCATGCACCCTTCCTCCTTGCAGGCCAACCTCTCTGAAACTATTTTCCTGCCACAGACTAGTGGGAGCTCAGCAGGTTCCCCATACACTGCCATTCCATGGCAGGCTCCCTTCATCACAACCAGCTGCAGRGATACTCTCTAGGAAGATCTGGAGTAATGAGCTGAGAGAAGCCTCGTGAAAGTCAGCACAGACTGTGAAATAACCTCAAGACTCATTCAGGACTGGAGAGGAGGGCAAATTCCAGACAGGCACCTTCTTGTGGTCAGAGCAACTCAGTAAGCAGCTCTGTTGAATCCAGTATGTAGGATCAAGCTGGGGAGCAGTGCTGTAGGRCAAATAGGTAAAGACAGGTAGGTAAAATATCAACTTACCCCTGTCCTTCGAGGATAGTCAGGCTTCAAGAAGACACCTGAACAGGGAATATGTCATCAGTGTGCTTAACATGCGGAGCAGATGAGAAAGAACCCAGAAGGTTCCCATCCAGGCCACAGGTCAGCTTCTCCCTAGTCATTGTTTGATGCTCCACCTTCTGAACCAACTGCAGTAGAGATGAAGAGCTCTCTAAGTGCTGGGGGTTAATGACCCCTCCCAGGCTTAGAGCTCTTTCCTGCAGCCAGGATGTGCCATCCACTCGTCCTTGTCTGGGAATTCTGCTGCTTGCCTCGGGAGGATGAGCAGATGCAGAGTGCTGAGGTCCCTGCTCAAAGTACCTCTGCCTCTGGAGGTGCACCAGAGAGTGCCTGCATGCACAGTGCACCTCTCTTCAAGGCCCCAAGGTATTCCCTGACATAGGTGCTGGRGGCTGAGGTGAGACACAGGCAAAAGTAGCTCCTGGATGCTTGGAGGCACTTGGAAGCCTATTAAACTTCTGTCCAAATAGATCTTAACATTTGCCTACTCCTGGAACACATCTCAATCTGCTGAGCAGCAGGTCCTCTTGGTGGTCCATTGGTTTCTCTGGCAGCTGTAATGATGGTTGCTACCACTGTAGCAAAAATCATTATTCAAAGAACTAGCACGGGGTTTTTCCAGAGGCAGAGACTTCATCATCTGGTAAGGGCTCAGGTTCAAGTTAATTTTCCAGACAGACTGTGAACTATCAGGAAATTTCTCCATAATAAAAGCTTTCTGCAGTGATACAGTTGATTAATTACTCTTTGCTCCAACAACAGTTTGGTGCCTACAGGGTCATAGTATAGGATATTATACGGCTATAAATGTTATTACTACTAAAGGCCTTCCTGTTTCCAGCCTTCCAGTTTCTGGCAACTTCTCTCTCTCTCTCTTTTCCTCCCTTGTATCATGTAACATCTATGAATTACTGAAGTGATTTGCTGGTTTCTCTGATAAACAGTCTAGGGGTACTGTGATGCTTGCAGTGCAGTAATGTGACAATGCAGACTTCCTCTTGCCAATGTTTCCACTGAGTGAAATTTCACCTTGTACACACACACACTCGGCCTGTTAACACAGGGTAAGTACAATGCACTCACCAGCCACAGAACATCAGAGCACAGCTTTTACGGTGCACAGCACGAGAGGAAGGAGTTGGTTTTTCCCACCACGCAGACAATGCTAGCATTCCCTGACCTTGCAATGTCCATGAAGGTGTTTCATCAGTCCTGACGAGAGATTGAAGATGGAGGGATGGATGGATGACTCAGGCTCGCTGCCTCTGGAAACCAAGGTACTCTCAGAGGAGGTCAGAGAGGGTGAGGCAGCCTCACAGGGTGCTGAGAGAACCAGAAGAGGAAAGTTGGTTGATGTAAGGCAGGCTCAATGATGAGTGATATTTTGGGATGTACTGGGAAAGGAGTAAGATAACAAGGTCACTTTCTTCACATGAGTACATGTAAAACATGGAATGGTCTTCGAGATAAATGCTTTTATTTCCCAGTATGGGATATATTCCACTTGTTATGGTCTGTCTCAGGACAGGGATAAGCAGTACCTCYTTCTGCCTCTCTGGACTGCAGAAGCGCTTCCCAGTGCCAAAGGGAGCCTGAATATCAATTCCTGATATCAAAGAGTGGACAGGTTAACACCATTATATTTGAAAATGATGCCCAGGCCTCGTGGATGAGCTCCAAACTCATCGCCTCTTTCCCCCCTTGCTGTGCCCTCGCCCCAAGGCTGTATCCCTGTGCCGTCCCGCCTCTCCCGCAGCAGCGGCGCCGAGTGCTGGCACGGCAGGGCAGCGCATGTCACGGCAGGGCAGCGCATGTCACGATACGGCAGCCATGTCGCGACAGCGCTCGGGAGGGAGCTGCCGGAGGTGCGGCAGAAGCCGTGTCCTGCGATGGCTCCCGTGGGCCCTGCAAATCCCATCTCGCAGAGTTACAGATTCATAGAACAGTTTGACCCTTTTAAGGTCATCTAGTTCCAGCTTCCCTCTATGTGCAGGGACATCTTCAACCAGACCAGGCTGCTCAGGACTCAATCCAGCCTGACCTTGAACACTGCCAGGGATGGGGCATCCATCACCTCTCTGGGCAGCCTGAACATTCTCATCGTGAAAAAACTTCTTACCAATGTGTACTCTAAATCAACCCTCTTTTAGTTTAAAACTATTTCCCCATCCTGTGGCAACAGGGAATTCCTCTGGCATGGACCAGAAAAAGCAAGAGGTGAATGGTTACACAACTTTCTCACTAAAAAGAGCATGTGGGACAAAAAGAACGTGTTTTAAACCATCTGAACCCATGGCAGGTTGCTGCTCTGCCTTGTTTGGCAGAGGGATTTGTGATTTAGCATGACTCAGCCCTCCCACCCCACCTTCTTGGGCAGCAGGTCCCTCCACCCCACTCTCACCAGCCACTGGAGGGAAGCCATGGGCTACGCTTCTGGAGAAGTTCTGGTGGACCTGAACTTTCTGCCTTTTTTTTTCCCCACCAAAACCCAGAAACCTGGCAGGGTTCTGTATTTCTGTTCTGTTGAGGCCTTCTGAGCCGAGTTCTGACCGGTGTGTCTTGTGTTCCAGGGCACAGAAGTTTACTGCCTCAGAAACCACATTTCTCTCTCAGTTCTCCATTAGGCTAATTAATGCCACATTACTCGATTTCTGGATTGAATTACAACTATTCACRAGTATAGTTAGAGCCAGCAAGAGGCCATGACTCGTTTTGACTGGATCTTTGTTAGGCAAACGTAGGGGTGAGTTTGCTGTCGCAGGAATTAAATGCATTTGAGCAAGGATGGAGGGAGGTTGAAGGGTGAGGAAAAAGTTGCTAGAATCATAGTTTTTAGAMTCATAGAACAGTTTGGGTCAGGAGGGACCTTTAGAGGCCTCTAGTCTAACCCCACTGCAGTGAGCAGGGACACCTTTGACTAGGTTGCTCAGTGTCTCATCCAGCCTGACCTTTCCAGTGTTGGGGCACCCACCACATCTGTGGGCAACCTGTCCCAGTGTTTTAACAACCTCACTGTAAAAAAACATAATCCCTACATGTAATCTATATCGACCTCTTTGAGTTTAAAAACATGACCCCTTGTCCTATTGCAACAGCCCTGCTAAAAAGGACGCAATTTAACTGAGAACTGAAGTATGTGCTTTAGTCCATCCCTATTCAGGCCCTCATACAGAAAAGCAATTAGGCACTTAATTAACTTCAAGCACATGGGCTGTTAAGCATGTGTCTAAGTGGTTTGTTGAAAAGGGATAGCATTAAAAGCAYGCTTAAAATTAACTACATACGCTCAGCTAATTTCCTTGCCAGCTAAGCCCACTTTCTAATCATAATGGACCAAATTCAGCAAAGACAAAATGACATCATTCAGAATTACAGCAAGGTCAAACTTGGTCTGTGGATTTCTGTCCTATGAGAAAAGGAGGAATTAAGCTTGAAGCAAATAAGAAGAAATCAGACAGGTACTGTGAAGTGCCACTGCTGCACACTGAAATGGTATCAAGGGTAGGGTATGTACAGGTATTTATGAGAGCAGAATGTATCTTTCTTACCTCATTAACATTCTCAATATATTTAAATTTTTTCTTCTTCAGGACAGAGGGGAGAAGTTTAAATGGGAATGTTTCTGTTCACTGAAAAAGAAAAGACTGCCTAAATTTTTTAAGTTTTTGTTTAGAAGAGCTTACATTTCAAAGAAAAATTGCTCAAAATTACAAAGAAGAAAAACTTTTAAAATAATTTTCTAAGAAAAAATATTAAAGAAAATAAAAGAATTTCCATCAAGCTTGTAATATCCCTCCAGGTTTTTCTGAGGGATGTTGATTTTTTTATTAATGAAATGGGTATTCCATTTTTTAAAAAGCCAGTCATTTTCCTTAAGTCCTATTTTTCACTTCTGCTAATTAATAACCAGAAAAGAAAAAAAAAAAAAAAAAAAGTGCACTGGAACACACTGTCCCTTTTGCCTTCTCATCCTAATTTGGGCATTGCAACCCCCGGAAGAGTTTTGCCAAGAAAAAAAATCCCAATCCACAAATCAAAATCAGGTCAGTTGAGGCAGAGGATCCTATGTATTTTCTAAAATTACGTGGATACCTCCAGGCACTGATGATAAATGATCTGAGTTCCTGAAAACATAGGGAGTGTTCGCACGGGCGTGCAGGCTCACATGGAAACTGGAGTGAGATGGATTCAGTCCCCCCAGCTCACCCTGGGGAAAGCCTGTGCCATGCCYGTCCTGAGCAGGGGAGCACACAGGGATGGGGCTGCTGATCCTTGGCTGTGACAGCAGTGCTGGGGCTCAGGGCTGCCAGAAGCCCACGGCCATGCCAGGATGTGACAGCACCAGGACAGTGGAAAAGGCAGGAAAAGTGGGCACCTTCTTGCTCTCAGTTGGTGACAGGTAATGACCCACTGGACCTCACTCCATGGGGGCCACTGTGGGATCAGGAGGCTCCACGTTTATTTCTACCTGCTCACTTGACATCCCCAAGCAAGGAGGAGGTAGCCCTGAGGCCATCAGATGCTCAGCATAAGGGTGCCATCAGGGGAAACAGAGAGACGATCAGGAGTGAGAGACTAAATGCACAGAAAGCCCACCTCGTTCAGAGAGCAAGCAAAATGAAAACTGCTCAGTAATGTTTGACATTTTGTATTTTTTTCTTCCACCTCCACAGCACATAGAGCATTGCCTCAGATCACTACAAGACCTTTTAGTCCAGTGGTGAATATCACTTCAGAAAGATTGGTCCTCCTTGATCACGGTCAGTCATATGACATTTAGCTCTGACAAACAACTCTGACTAAAATAATAATTTCTTCTGACAATTTGCAGTCAGAAGCCACARTTGGTATCACAGCTGTCTACGTCCCCTTTCTGGAGCAGATAATGTTTCAGCTCCTCAACACAGAGCCTTAACCTCTTCCTAGCTTGATATTCATGTGCATTTTTAGCAAATGAAAAAATGGATGTACTTTTTTAGACTATCAAAACCTTTATGCTCATGTACTCATTCTCCTATCTTGAAAAAAACTTCACACTTTACCCCTACAGACAGACACAGGTATCTGTTTTAATAAATCCCTTGGTTGTAATAACACAGGTATTGCAACYCATCACTTTTAAAGATCTAGGAAAATTATTTCCCAGAGCTACTGAGGTTTGGGCATAGATTTTTTGTAGCCTTTTATTAATACATTGCATGGTGTTGCTATCAAATATAACTTGTGATATTACTAAACATAACATCAACTCTCAAAACAAACCATGACTTTGGGGGAARACTATTCTGCTCATACCTGTTAACTGAGACCATGGGTAGCAACAAACTCAGTGCCCAAGGCTCAGCTTCCTTACCACTGCAGACTTACAGATCTGAATGGACAACAAAGACCTGAGCCCTGCCACTGTTTCCTGCTCACAGGAACAGGGACAGGCTGATACTCATCTGTCCAGAGCTGCAAATCTCTCTCTGCTGCCACTTCACACAGACACTATCCATGGGCACACAGGAGAGGTCAAAACTGCACGATGCACMCATAGAAGGTTGGGAGCACTGGACAGTGGCATTGGTACTCATTGTTASCGTGATTATTTGGGGCACAAAACACAGACAATGAGATCACATCTTGTCCCTGCTGGTCTTCAAAGGGAGGAGGCTGCTTTCAAAGCATGTGGTTTCATGCCCATGTTGTCCCAATTAGGTACACTATCCCAGTGGGATCCCCTGCACTTGCTCAACAACCCTAGGAAGACATCCACAAAGCTGGGTAATTCCAGTGCTCCCAAAACATGTGGTAATAATACCTTGGCTCTGTCTAAGAAAATTTCCAGACCAGCTGAACATTTCCAACAAAATTTTGTGGAAAGCACAAGGTCCAAGATTGAGTGAACAAACATTATTCGGGACCAAAAATTACTCAGAAGTATGTTTTCTTTTAATAATGAGTAACACTGAAAGCATTTTCTTCTYTGATGGTAAGCAAAGAGGTCAGAAAACAAATGAAATGTAAACATAGCTCTGAACAGCACAAGGACAAGGTCATTATGACGCCTTCCCTTTCCTCTCAGAGTTCTCTGGGAAATTCTTAGGATCATTCCCTTGCCTGAAAAGTACCACATTTCTAATGGCACCAAAAATGGAAGTTGCATTGTGGTAGGAGAAACAGTTTGTGGTTTATTTAATACAATAGTGGTCATGTCTGTGGCTGGAGTACAAGGCAAATTTGAGTCAAAACCAATTTTACATATTTTTGAGAGTAGATCTCAGACATGCTCACACACAGGACATATATATGTTAGTTCCTGAATTTATTTTGTCTGCAAGGCAGAGGCTGTCAAGAGGTTTTGACTTACATGAAAATACTATCAGCATATCAAAACATATTTGTGTTTAGACTATCAAGATGGATTTATAACTAGAAYATGTTTATAAAATATTCTTTTCAAGGGAAAGTGGTTCTTGACAGGTCCTTAAAACTTTTTTGCACATTATTCTTCAAATTATGATAATGGGAAAACTCATAAGACAACAAATGCCTTTTCCTCCTTAAATGGTGACATTTACTACAAAATTTCAACAAGGTGAAGAAAAACAGAGGTTACATTTTCATCTTCTTGTAAAGCTGGCTAAAAGCTCTCAGTATTAGGTAGATCTACAGATCTGCAGCTCAAGCTGAAAGGACTGGCACAAGGATATAGGACAAAGGCTTTTTTTTTCCTTTTTGGAAGGGTTTTGGATGCTAAGTAGAAAAGAATGTTCTCCCTTCTTAGTTTCTTTAATTTCTTTTTTTTTTCTATACAAGGAACAAGAAAAATAATTCAGTTTCTTGGTCTGTTTCGTACAAGAAATGAGAGAGAGTATGCAAGATAATGTATCTACCTGAAGGTCATGGAATATGTGATTACAAGGATCTGCTATGCTGAGTCTTAAAATAAACTSCTTGATTCTTCATCACAGTACTACTATACTGAATTACTACCAAATTATGCTATATCCAGTTTTTCACCTAACCAAACATATTCATTCTGCTTTTAAATGCTACCTCTTTTAACATTCATGAAGAAGACTGGTAACCCTACCAGACGTGAGACTTTCCAGTTCACACGAGGTTATTCATCCCCTGGCCCTTTSTGTCAGTGTGACAGACCACACAGAGAATGTCCCTGGTGGCTCACACTGAGTCTTGTGGGTGGTTAAATGCGTGGGAGTTATGCTCTTTCATTCTGAAGTATCTCCAGCAGAAATCACCCTCAAATCTATGCTGCTATTTTTGTGTGACTTGTCTGCAGTAGAAAGAGGAGTTTACCGTGTACTTTTGTGCTCTACTGTAGRCATAAAAGGAAGCATCAAACTTCCACTGCTTATTGCCAAACTGAATAGAGATATCAAAGGGGAAGTCCAAGATGGGTTTTTTCCCCTCCCTTCAAAGTCATTACTTCATAACAAATGGCCTTCAGAGAGACAGCCAGTGATTTACCCAAGGCTGAAAGCACAACCTCTCCCCAGTGAGCTTACAGCAAACTCACAAAAACTGAGGTGATTTTGTAGTGATGCTCTGCAGTGCCAGGTGATTTGCCTTTGAACTCTCCAGGCTCCTGCTTTCTGGAGGCTCAACCTTTAAGAAACACATGGCCCTTCCTACCCTTTTTTCAGATTTGACTCTACCAAGAAAAAAGTCATAGTATTTATTCTCCTATACAGCAGAGTGTTTTAAATGAAAACATTATGCCAATGCCTGTTTATGCAACTGTCTAGGAGCTATATAATATAAACAAATAGCTATTGTGTGGAACCTCAGCAGCTCTAAGCAGATTCAGTCATCCCAGGTCAAGAYCAGTGATGTTAATTCTCTTGGCACACACAGAGATGCATGGGAGCAGTGTTACTCACAGGTCTATGCCCATGCCAGGCTGAAATGGGTGACAAAACTTCCGGGGAGCACAGCAAGGCAAGACAAAGTTCCAAATGCCCTGTGAAATTATATTATCTATGACCACAGGGCAACCACAGCAGTGGAGATAAGAACCATTCCTAAGGCTGTGACTGTTCACCCTGATGGTTAAATGAAAGAAAAAGCAGGAAATTATTATACCCTTGGGGAAAGGCAGAATGAATCTGGGTAGCCAACATGTAGGTGCAGAAACTCTTTTGACTCTGACAAGCAATGCCAAGGAACCAGTGCCTGCTAGGTGTGCAGGTGTAAATGTGTATTTACTGCTCTGTTCACCCAGTTCCCATCTGCTTYATTAGCTCTTATCACCTGGCACAGCAGCTTCAGCCATCAGAGCAGGGAGACAGGCATCAGTGCATGGGAAAAGAAAGAGGGAGGATGGAAGTAATGTGCAAAACCAACACAGCTGGGAGAGTGAGTCAGAGACCTTTGGCTCTTGACAGTCACCCACCTTTGATGACAGAAAATGGACTCTGGGTTTAATGCTGTCACTTCTGATCACTGAAATGCGGCCAAAGGGCAGTGCTGGGAACAGAAAGCATCAGGCATTAGCTTTCTGCAAACAGGGAAATTAACTGCTTCAGAATACTCCACTGCTAGCAGACTGGGGATAAGAACCCTCAGGTCCATGCCTCCCTTTTCTGTTACAGTCTTTGGGATTACATTCTGCCTGGTGTGCTACCACAGAAAGCCACATCTTTTCCAGGATGAGCACACATATGCCCCTGTAGTGAGTGTCTGTTTTGCTGCTGGTGAAAAAAAGACATAGATATTTGATTGCACAGTGCTTTTCTGTGATTTATGCTGTACCCATGCTCTATCTATCAGTTCTGGTCTTTCTAGGAAAAATCAGCTGGGAATAGGAAGAGTCCCAACACTCTGTGAGGCACTCTGGCTTTTCTCTTGAGCAGGGAGGTGAGAGTTCAGCATGGAGAAGGGTTGTAGAGTGAGTGGGCTGGGTGTGACAACAACTCTGGCTCCATGTCAGGGCTGTAGGAATCCAGGCTGGCTGCCACTGGCACATGCATGGCACCAAAAAGGAATTTTCCACACAATGCTGAGAATTTCTGAGCCAGCTTCAAAGGCAACTGACTGGGACCCATTCACCCAGATGTTAGGCCTTAACTGGCTTTTGGTTKTTATACAATAAAAGGTATTTTCTCCATGTCCCATGCAGCCAAAAGGTCAGCTGTGGTGAGAGAGCTGATGAAGCTGCCCTTGCATCCTCCAAAACTGGAAGGACCTGTGGTCAAAGGTACTCACCTTTGAGTCTGTTCTGCTTTATTATGCGGGCCATATCTGTAAGAAAATCATTTTGCTTTGGTAACATGTTCTGTTAACAGGATTGTGGGGGAGAACCATAAAACATTTTCTTTCCCTTTGATATTTGTGACTATGAAGCACCTCAGCTACAAGCATTAAATAATAACAGAGGTGTTGAGTACGTGGCAGACAAACAGCAAACCTGAGGTTTCTCAGCACAAGCTATGCAGCCTTGCAAACTCAGCCAGATCTGCTTGGCCAGCACCTGCACACTTGCTTTGTTGTTGTTGTTGTTGTTGTTGTTGGTACAGATCAAGTCAGCCAGAGAGCTGGTTTGCAACTGGACCAGGGCTTCAGACACTTGGGCAAAGAGCCCCATCTCAGGTTACGGCAATCAGGCATCTCCCCTCAGATGTGTTCAAAGCCCTGAGAGTCCTGGACTTTCCCAGCAAATTCCTCTGGAATGTAAATARTCTTCAGATCCCTTACCAGGTGCCAGCAAGGCTTCTTGAGGTTGCTAAAGGGGAAGTCCTCATGACATATTCCAACAACATAAAAATAGTAGTAATAATAACAGTAATAATAGTGATTGTGGTGTTTGGCTGGGGTACTTTTGCCTCRGGAGAAGTTGTGTGTTTGGGAAGAAGCAGTGGTCAGCACTGGAGAAGGTTATTCAGAACAAGTCAATTTRAAACCATATTTGCTGGATATTGCTRACATATCTGCTCAGASGTCTGGCTGATGATGTATTTACAAAGGAGAGGAATGTTTCCTTTAGCTCTAAGTGGAAATGTTAAAACAGATGTTTTAAATAAAGATCCTGGCACTGCAGATATGTACCATCAAAACACGCATTTGTATGGACTCTGGAGATTCTAAAGAAGTTAAAAGCAGTAACTATGGCTCCTTTTTGACTCATGGACAGTCAAGGGGACTCCAAACCTCTGGGCTCTGGTCTCAGTTCTGCCACTGCCTTCCTGGATAACCTTGGCCAATCTTGTGCTCCTGTTTCCYCAGACACAACCCAAGGTGTCTGCCACAGCCTCCTCCACAAAGCAGGCTGTGGAAAAAGCTGTGCATGAAAACCTACCAGTGCTGTCAAGCACAGTCAAGAATATGTGAACATGGGCACTGCTCCTGAGAGATGGGACAGCATACTGGAGGTGACATGTAGCAGGAACAGGGCTTACAGAGGGAGTCCTTGCCAGCTTGGGCMCCTGAATCAATGTAAGGGTAACAGGACTGCTGCCTGAAAGGTACATTGGCTGGTGCTCAAGTATTCCTTGGAAATTTTTTTTAAATGCAGGTCAAGGAGTTCTTTGCTGTGAAAGAAAAAAATAACAAGATAAGCAGGCATGAAGGGAAACACATGGCAAGCCATGATGGGCCTTGACAAAACTTTCTGTTTTTAAAGTTGCTTAATAAAGTCCTGAAAAAAAAATCTTCATTGTTATGAAATATCTCCCTGCCCTTCTTAAAAATATCCTCATTTTATGGGCATCAGAGCAGGCTGATCTTTTGGCACCTAACAACAGTATTTCATAACCAGATCTCAGATATATCCAAGCCCTGGAAATATAGAGTCACTGCCAAGGTTGAACTGCTTAGGCTGTTCCTAAGCAAAGCTCCTTCTGCATGTGCTCCAAGAAACATTTCCTTCCCTAAAACTACTGAACAGGCTACTGAAAGAAAGATTTCTAGTCAACAGGAGAGTGATATTTTTAGACACATAAAATCATGATTTCAGGAGCTGAAGGGARGAAAATTACATCAGCATTCAAAAGGTCCATCCAAAAGATGTATCAGTTATTTAACAGATGAGTACATGCAGAAAGATCAAAGGCTCCTTCTGGGATGAATAATCATGATTCACAGAGCTGGGAGGTGTGAAGAAATTACTCCATCTAGCTAGCTATCACTTCTTGGGGAGAAAGAAAGCATTTATTGACACTCACTTTAAGGCATTCCTTTTGCTCCACCACTGTTTAAAGTGCTACCCTGTAGCACTCAAATGGCAGGTGAAGTGGAAGAGGAACAGCGAGTTCCTGACAAAAGAAATAAGTCATCGTTCCCTCCCACCGGCAGAAAGGGAAGTCAAGCACAGCTGGAATGGCACACAGCACCGGGGGAAATCACCTCTTTGTTTTCACCTCCTCCTTCTKCACGTCCTACTGTGGCAGGCCTGCGGGCACTGAGGTTGCAGACAAGGAGGSAGAAAATACCCTTGCGGGCTTTCCAGCTTGTTTTGACGCGTCAAACATTTGGAAAAGCAAAGTGAGGTGTCTGTGTCCCTGCTGTGTCCAAAAGCAAACTCCTCTGGTGTTTCCAAGCTGCCCCAAAAGCTGGGAGTTCACATYTCCCTGTAAACCTGTGTGGCTGAAGGATTTCCAGAAACAGGGGAAGCCTGCAGCAGCARCTAYCAGGGCSTGATGGCCACTTATCACACCTATCACCCAGTTCCTTRCCTGAAAAAAAGCCTAGGTAAATAAGCCTAACCCAGAAAAATGGACCACACTGCCCTCCAGCACCTCAGAATGAGAAAGGGAAACCCACAGGAGRTGGCCATATATTGGCTACTTCTGCCAGCAAATTCATTGCTGTCTYATGGAGGAGTTGGGGGCCCCCCTWCCCTTCTCCCTAGAGCCTGCTTTCCAGATTCTCCATGTCCTTTGGACRCTTCTTGGAGYTCCTCTYYCTCTYACTACTGCACATCAGCTCTCCATTTCCCCTTGCCTTTTCCAGGCCCCATAATGACTTCCTTCATTGACCTCTAGAAACTCCTTCTCTAYCTCCTGGGTGTCCTTATCCCTCCTCTGTGCCCACCCCCTGCCCCCTACCAGCCCTGCTGACTTCCAGGCAGGCACTGCACGTTCCTCCCTCCCCTCTCTGCCCTCCTCACCACAGAGCAGGGAAGATAAACAGGACTGTGCTTTGGGTACTGTTGTGTTGGGCAACAGTCATGAATGGCTTTTGCACCCCTGAGTAGCAGAGACAAATTTGAGGCCCTGATAAACAAATATTAGGGCTCCCATGGGTGCTTCAGACCCCCCCTTGCTGCAAATTTAATGTTCTTCTACAAGAGAAGGGTCCCAATCAGCCCCAAAGGTCCTAATTCAGCCAGGCATCCCTACAGCCTGGCCAAGTGTCAGGGGTGTCCTGCAGCAGGTGRCCCTAGCACAGATGAACCTGAGCCTTGGCCTCCTCAGCCCATAAATAAAGGTGTTYATTTGATATTTGTTCCATCCTCAGTCAGACATGCTCTGCACTGATCTCCTGCTCCCACCTTATGCTACAAACAAGACAGAGGATYGCTGATGTCATTGACTTCCCTAAGTGGCACAGCAGCCCTAAGATTGCATCTGAGTGTGTCCCCCCTACATAGTCAGAGGAGAAGCTGGAAATCCCATATTTTCCCACTAAGCAGGCAGGCATTCTTCACTTCAGGCTGCCTRCTCCAGCTGGATAACATCAGTACCCTGCCCTGCTCCATGCATTGCTGGGCTATCCACACATGCTGTCCACATCCAGTGGAGAAGAGAAATAGAAAACATCTCCCTTGCTGTCCCTCATCTCTCAGCTGTATTTCTTTGTTGCAGACCACAGGTCCATGGGCTGTCTTTCCCTTCATTGTGCTCCATCTGTTCACACCCCATTAGTGGCACACCAGTAGGGCCAGGTGCCTTCACACTCATCACCTGCCTCGAGGGCTAGTGGCTCTCTGATACTGTGTGGTTCAGGGTGAGACATGGCAGCAAAAGCCCTTTCTGCCCCACCAGCTCACACACTTAACCCAAGAGGGCTGATGCCAGGAACACGACCAGGCTCTGTGTGTCCTCAGAAGGGGACCTGCAGACCTGTGCCAGTGCACCTGCAAAATTACACAGCGTTGCCACTGCCTTGAGGGGAACAGGATCTGCTCCTGGGCGTAGAAACAAGAGAAGAGAATGCACTCTGGGGTGCAGATTTTGGAAGAAAAGAGATGCAGTATGTGAGAGCTCTGATGGGAGGAAGATGCTTCTTGTTTGCAGGAGCAGAGCAAAGCCATGAGGTAAGACATCCACAGAAGACCTATGCTTCCTGATGCKGCTCATAAGACTTTCAGCTTTCAGGACCAATTTCTTCATGCCCAAATGGCTGCTTTGGCATGTTTTCCTTAACAACATGGAGGAGCCTGAAGCCAAAACCCTTTGCAAGAGTGAGATTGGATAATGAACACTGTTCAGCCCATAYTTTTGGCAGACATCTAATTTTGGCAAAGCTGCAGTGTCCCAACATGCTGGAGCAGGGCTCAGCAGCTAGCAAATGGCATTCAGACAGAGAAGGGAGTTGTGTTGTTCTTGGAACAGTCTGCCCAAATTTGGTCAAAATATAGAAGGTTTTGGAGAAATTTCAGTTTGCACATCCTCAGGAAAAACCTCACTGGATCTTCCCCTGGGACAGTTTGCACTGAGCACRTCTAGAACCAGGACTTCAGAAAGAYTTGTGCTAAAGGCTGATGCAGAGCACTACCAGGATTAAGCTGAGACAGTAATGGTGCTAATACACCTGGGGAGCTCTGGCTCTTCCTAAACCCAGGAAATACAGAGAAGGCAGATGCCTACATAAATGCAGATGGACCAGGTACCAAAAGTAGGCAGGGAAATGGGTGGAGGGATAAAAGTCTGGGAGTCAGTCAGAGGATCAGAYTGGGATTACATACAGCATGTGTTGCTTGTCATATGCCAAAGGCTAAATCAGTATTAATTATGGTGCTGTAGTCTCTTCACATARCCATTAAGTGAATCTGTGTCTGCCTCTCCTTCCCATATTAGCTYCTATTCCACATTCCCTCCTTCTCCTGTCATCTCCTCTCCACCTTTTTAATGCTCTTCCCTACACCTTTGACCACTGTCAGCCCTCTGCCTTTCTCATAGGATCAATATTTTGCTGTAATCTCATAGCTGTTTACTTCTTTGGTCTCACTTTGTCACACTGCACAGTCCTGTCCTCCCACACACTGCATCTGACATTTAGGGCACCTGAGTTTCTTGAGGCACTGTGCTCTCTCCAGCATTGCTGAGCACTGCTCTTCCCTTCACCCAGCACTGCTAACTGATCCTCATTACCTGCTCCGTGGCCTAGCTGSGGATCACTTTGACTCACTCTATAGCCAGACTTCCTGCTGCCTTTACAAAATTCATTTGCTTGTTCTTTCTGAACCTTATCATTTCTCACCTCTAAATTAATTTGTTCTTGCTCCTGCCCCTGCATCAGCACAGACAGTATTTTTGTTGCCAGAAAGCTCTTTTCTGAATTCCTTTCCCATCTTGCCTAGTCATTTTCCCCAAGGACCCCAGCCTATCTCTTCATCTCCCTTCCCTACCTCTTCTGCAGCTTCTCAGGTTGGCATTATGCAGGGAAATGTAGCCAATCTCACCTCTCAAGGTTGTGGGACAGGACTGTTGTGTTGCTCCATCTTTTCTAGCTCCATTCCCTCACTGATCCCCAGGAATGTCAGCTCATATTTCTTTGGGCAAATTTAATTCACTAACCCAGCAGAAAAGGTCCTTCCAAGGCTTTTAGCTTGGATTTTTTTGTCCCTCCAGGATTTTTTTTTTTTTTGGCTGAGTTTACAGTAGTGAATTGAAAGCCAGCAGGGCAGGGGAAGAGGCAACATCTGGCCAAGGAGAGAAAGGGAGCAGCTGGTGGTGGGCTGGGACCTTCCTCTTTCAGTGGCCACAAGCCAAGAGATTGGCTCAGAGAGCTCCACCCTCACTTTCCTCTGATTCTCCCCTTCATACTATGAATGTGTGTCACCCTTCTAGAACAACAGCCTCGATTTCTGTTGGTTTTTCAGACCTCTAGGTTTCTTTCCCWTTAAGATAATTGGCAAAATGGATGTAAAACCAGATCATTGGTTTTACATTATCTTTGGTCTAGAGCCTCCAAATGGCACTCTGCTGAGATTCTGTCCACCTCTTTCCTAGCTAAACCTCACAATCAAATACTCATCAGCAAGTGCCTTGATCTGTCCACCCCTCTCCTCACAGGGAGCAGTGATCATTAAACCCTTGTCCTCCCCTGCTCAGGACTCCAGCCATCACTGGCACTTGTCTCCCAGTCTTCCCTCCTCTCCTCAGTCTCTGCCACCATGGATAAAGTGGAAGCCTTCCTCATCAGAAATMTCTCTCTGTGTCTTCCCATTAAAGCTGTATAAGGATTCAAGTGTATGAATCCTTTTTTGCACCACAGTGTTGCTGTGAATGTGCCAGTTTACCCAGATAGGAGGCTCTTGTGGTAACTTAGAGCACCTTGGCTTTCTATTCAGAAAATAGGCAAAATTTTGCTACCGTGTCTTCTAACAGCCTAGATGCTCAAAGGCCCCAGAGGAGGAACTCCATCTTGTAGTATTCTAGTATGATTATTTCATTATGGAAAGCATTTCTGAGTAAAAAMGCAATTTATACTGGTATGACTGAGTCTACCTTAGTGCTTTTACTGGCAAAACCATGTTAGCAAAAACCTTCCATACTTCTAACTGCCCTGATATTGCTGGAAATACTTAACATATAATGAGTCCACAGATTTATTTGCCTCAGACATTTCTACCAATGGTTATGGTTGGGTTTTTCTGTTTGTTCTGGGTGTTTCTGTACTAAGTCAGGTGCACAGCAGGCCAAGATGCTCCCTCACTGGCCAGTATGTACTTCTGAGTATTTGGTCAGGGCTGAGCACTCCCAGCACCTGTTTGAGCCAAGGTTTGAAAACACAAAGTCCTCTCTGCCACTCCCTGGGCCAATGCCTTTGTAGAACATTTTTTCAAGGAAAGATAGGATTTCTATGCGAGCAGGTGTAGGATGACTGCTTTGAGAGGCTTCTGAGAGGCCAGAAGTAATTCCTCAAGGCTGGGCTGAACCTCAGAGGAGACCAAATCTATTATTGCAGAGCACTCAGTACTGGAGTCACAAGCTGAGGCACAGGGGAAGTCCCAAAATGGCAGCCAGTGCCGGACCAAGATAGGTGATGTGTCCTACATTCCCTTATTTTACATATGAACAGAAAGAAACAATAAAAATACTCTTAGCTCTTAGGTGTGGTCTCAAAAAGGGAATACAGTAGTAATTTCAAGTATCCTTGCATTATTCTTGAAGGTGATGGAGTCCTGCAGAAGGCAGGCACTGCCTGTGACTCTGGAGCCTGTTGAACAGGATGTTCCCTGCCGAGCTTTTATAAAAAGCAACACTATTATGGAAAAAGTAGAGTGACTTTTATTCAGGATATCAAGTGAAGTACAAAAAGGCATCTTCAAGAAAACAATGCAGAGATGACACAGACAAAAGGTGGGGTTTTGCATATTTGGACAAAATACTTTGCAAGAACACCAGGAGAAAATTCCCCACATTTAAAAGGAAATCAGGCAGCATTGCATTGCAACTGGCTCCCTCCTTGCTTTCATTTGCCTTAGGGCCAGGCCTTCTGCATATCAAAGACATTCATCTCTCTACAAGCTTTGTGTGTTTTATTTCATCTCAGCATCTCTGCCCTCCATCTCTTCATTGTGGCCTTCATGGTTCATGCTGGGTTTTTCCAATGACAAAAGTCAGTTTATTTGCTTTCTTGGGAAGCTGGACAGCAAATAAAGATGCTACCAAAACTGTTGCTAGGTTAAAAGGAGGGAATAGAGAGGATAGGGAAGTATTTTGTCCAGCACAGATGAATGCTCTCCCCAAAGCCAACACTGCTGTATGATCGAGGTGGATGACAATACTGTAGGGACAGGCATCAGTCACACCATCAATACCCTGGCACTGTGCTGACAGACAGAGAGGAAGCTGCAATTGGTGTTTTCCTGAGGTGTTTTCCATCCAGCTGGTGGGAAGGTAACATTTTTCTAGTGGGAATAAAATGTAGAAGTATGTACAAAGTATGAATCCTTATGTGAATGTGTTTTTCCCCAGTTTACAGTGCAGTAGGTTCAGTTTAGATGAGCTTCTCTTATGTTATTAGATTAAAGCTCTAAAGAGCAGCTGCGGTCAGTAACCAGGCACAGCTGGATCCAGAGATGTGAGTTCAGGGCCAATTCTCAAATCTAATTCTTTAAACTGCTTTTTTTTTTTTTTTTCCCCTGTCACAGTCCAGGTAGGACGTTGTTCTTAGTGACAAGCTTATTGCATGCTGAATCATGATGGATACTGCTTTTCCTGACTCACCCCAGGAAAAATGAAACACACCTGTGTCTGTCTGTCTGTCCTTACCAAGACTGCATTTAGACATACTTAGGCTGCATTTCGTGCACTTATTTCTGAGTATCCTGTGCAGGCAAGTGACTGCTATTTGGTGCTTTCTCACTTGAATTTGTCAACCTGCTTGTTCAAGTTTCGTTGTCAAAGGGCACATTACTAAAATTCCCCTCTCAGCCWGTAGCCTGAAGGCTTGTTAGCTGARKATTGTTACCCACATAGATGAGGTGTTTGATGGCCATGTCTACACTGAAGCTAAAAAGGYTTCTTGTCTTCCTCTGGAAATCACTGAAGGTTTATCTAAACAGGGCTAAACAGGGCCTGACTCTCAAGAAAGTTAAGAAGGCTCTGCTAAAGGTGTGAACTCCATTTCTRGAAGTGAAAGCAGCTTGGTGCCTTCTGAACGGGTGGGGTACAGGTAAGGTGCTTTCATTTCTGTGGACTGAGTTTGCAGTTTTAATTGAGTCATCCCAGTTTTCCTGCCTGGGAGGTGGGCCAACAACGGACAAACTCCCCCACCCCCCACCGCATTCTGAGGATTTCCCGTGCCCCCGAAGGCTACAAGACACCTACCACATACTGAGAGGAGGGGAAATTCCAGGAGTGATGTGGGAGAGAGCAGGACTGGGCATGCAGCTGGGTCCCAGGACAACCTCGCTGGCTCATATCCTCCTGCAACTGAGGAKTGGGGATTGCTCTTCAAAGGGATAGCTCGGCTCTTGCCAACCTGTCAGTCTCTGGTAACTGTGTTCTCTTTCTGGCAGTTCTGCAGGTGACTCCAGCTCCGTGTCTGGCCACCTGCTCACTCAGTGACTCTGGGAAAGCAGCAGGAAGGTCAGCCAAGGACAGGGAAGAGTGAGGCACACCCTTTCAAGGACATCCTATGCAGTTATGCTGCACTTGGAGTAATGTCCAAATGCTTCTGGGACTCAGCAACATGACAGTCTCTCTTGCAATCTGAAGTCAGTGAGAAGTGGGGTCATGGTGCCATTTCCAGGAAATCTTCTAGGTCTGGTCTTTTGATGGCAAGATAAGATCACTGGCACATATAACATAATGGTGAAATGTCAGTGTCAGATTAATGGCAGGACTCAATGATCTTAGAAGTCTTTYCCAACCCYAAGGACTCCATGRTTCTGTGGGTGRGAGTGGATGCTGTTCTGGCTGTGCTGTCACACCCTCACCCAGTGAACACAGTCCCACCATGACCCCATCCCAGCCCCTCTGCTCATCCACCCTGGTTCATTTCCATTTTGGATAGGGCATYTGGTTCCCTCTGAATCATAGAATCATTAAGGTTGGAAAAGAACACTAAGATCATCAAGTCCAGCTGTTAACCAAGCTCAGGTGCAATGGGGAAAACAGTTCACCCCAGGATGGCCTGAGGATGTGGTGTGGGAAATCTGCAACGGGTTTTCCTACCTTTACTCCACATTGCTCTTCCTGTCCCCCAGAGGCACCAGCTTCCTCATGACCTCACCTCACACATGTGACATGCTGCAGCCTGGAGGTTTCCTTAGGCCTCATGCTATATATATATATACATATATATATATATATACACACACATATATATATATATACACATATATATATATACACATATATATATATATGCTATATCTATCTATCTATCTATATCTATATATATATGCTATATATATATGCTATATCTATCTATCTATCTATATATATGATATATATATGTGAGATATATATATATATATCTTTGCAGTGGGCTGCCACGCATTCCTATCATTGCCTCAGACAGTTTGAACTGAGAAAACACAGAAGAAAACACTGATCATGTCCCAGAGCTCCAACTGTACTGTAGGGAGCACAGAGAGCTGTGGCAGGACCGCTGTGACTTGGATGCAGTCACTGTGCTCTAGCCCTGAGCAGTACAAGCACAGCAGCTGGTATTCCTGGCTGGGGTAGCAATAATCCCTGCATTGGGAAAAAGATGTTTAGCAGAGCAWCACAGTCTGTCATGTCCCTAGAGCCTTTCACTTCTCTTTAAGAGACAGAGAGAGCAAGAACTGTCAATATTTCATGACAGCACTTGCTACAGCACCTTCCAAATATAATTGCTCATTATATGTTTATTACCTGTAGGAACATTAACTTACATTTCCTGTCATAACATAGCAACTGATGTCCTTTTCWTTTGTTTGCTTTCACAGASATTTGTTTGCTGTAGTTGAGTAACCACAGTGCTACCTTCATTAACAGGAAGAACTTCCTCTTTCAAGAGGACTGCCTGAAAAGTAAAGCACCACCTGTTCTTGTCAGGGGGCACACCTTCCGTTTTTCAGCACTTATCATATGGAAAAGGGAAGAGCTAGAAATGGAAGTATGATTTTTATACTCTTTAAGTAGTTGATCTGCCTTGAGAAAAATGTTTAATGGAGGTTATCTTAAAGTGCAGCACAGAGCTCTTCTTTGTGTGGGCAGAAATTCTTCATGGAGAACAAGAGGTATTTCTGTATATGCATGAGATTCAAGAGAATGTATTGCAGAAAAAAAAAAAAGACAATATATGTCAGCCATATCATCCTTATCTCTTTGCTTCTTCCTATATCCTTCTTTTTCCATATCCTCCTCAGGACTCATAACATGTAGTGCCATGCTATATAAATGGAGTAGAAAAAATGACCAATGCCACAGTGATTATAACTAGAGAGGAGTCCTCACTGCTGTATCAGTGAAATGTCATTCCCAGCTGGCATTTGTTTGACTACTGCAATGTGGCAGAACCAATGCTGATCAGAGGGATAAAGCATCTCTCCCATGAGGAAAGGCCACAAGAATTAGGATTCTGAAACGAAGGCTTCAGGTGTCCTAATTGCAACCTTCCCATACCTGAAGGAAACAGGAAAGGTGGAGCAAGACTATTTTCAGGAGCATGTAGTGACAGAGCAAGGGGGAATGGGTTCAAATTGAAAGAGGTTAGGTTTAGATTAGACCTAAGGAAGAAACCCTTTACTKT